>VXAC01001021.1:251724-290335 GCA_013399225.1 Rhipidura dahli
TTTTTTTTGCCTTCTTTTGCTCATTTTCAATTCTCCCCATCCATTCCCCTTGTGAGTATCCCACCTATTTATCCACTGCTGTTATTGTTGTTGGATAACTGGAAAAGATCTGTCTTTGGTGAGCAGTCTCCCAGCCCACAATGCTGCCTTTTTCTCAGCAAAGACGTTGAGGATCACTAATACCAGCTTTATTTTCCTTGGCACTTCCCGGAGCTGGAGCCACCCAGCCTTTCCTTGCCGAGTGCTTCTTAATCAATATTAAAGGGCTGACAGTGCAGGCAGCTTCCCTCTGCAAATAATTATTAATCAATGGTGTGGGGCTTTGGTGGGGAAGGGAGTTCAAGAAGCCTTTAGGATGGGAGGGTGCCTGAATTGGGTTTTGGCAGAGGGGATGGGTGTTTATGTCAGGTATTGGTGTTTAGATTAGATAGAAAAAAGGACATTTTTTACAAATGAGGGTGGTAAAACACTGGCTCAGAGAGGTGGTGGATGCCCCATTCCTGGAAACATTTAAGGACAAGTTGAACAGAGCTCGATTTAGTTGAAGATGTCCCTGCTCATGTCAGGGAGGTTGGAGTAAATGACCTTTAAAGGTCCCTTCCAACCCAAACCATTCTGTGATTCAAGAATCCACCTCAAGCCCAGACTTAATTTGAAATTCTGGAGTAGCTCAAGTTGTATATTGACATTTCTTTAATTTAAGGAATATTTAGGTTCTTAACTGAATCAATATATTTTGGAAAAAAAAAGGGTATAAGAATTTAAATTCTGAGAAAATAAAGAAGTGGCTCTACATAAACACTGTTTGAATTTAGTCATTGGTCCTGCAGTGCTCCTGAATACACTGATTAAAATATTTAAATTCCTTCAATTTAAAAGGATTCCATTCCAATATAATAATTTTCTGTGAAATGCATCTTCTGGGAAAGAAATAGCTGGGCAGATGAAATTCTTGGAGAGCAGAAAAAAAACCCACTCTTTGTGACCTTGATACTGCAAAGCCCTGCCTGCGAGCCAATGGGAAATTTTCTGCAGGAATGTTTTCCTGTTGGAAAAAGCCAATTTGATAAAACTGATATGGTTTGTAAACAGCAATTCTGACAAGCTTTCTTGAAAAAGAAAAGTTTTGGTTTTAAGTTTCAGGAAGTGCTTTTATTCCTATTTTTTCTTTAGATGCTGCAGCTTGTTGTTTATATAAAAACAATGGACCTCAGCTCAGTCTCAGATTTTGTCTTTATTGACATTTGTATCAACTGCATGTGTCCTTTTCCCTCAGCGCCCTGTTTAGTAGGAAATCTTGAAAATATTTTGCTTTCCTTTGCATCCAGACTGGAAAGATATTTGAAAGCATGGGATTTACCACAGAATGGAAAGTTGGATCCCGCTCCAGCTCCGGCACTCACAGGTAACGGGTGCTTTACGGTGCCTTTTAAAAAGGATCCAGGACCAGATTGTGGAAAAGCCTTTCCAGGAACGTGGTAGAACCCCCTGTTGCTTGAGGAATGTTAAAGCTGGTTTGACAAAGCCCTGGAGAATATGTTCTTGAGGGCAATTTGGGATTGGCAGGCAAGTGGACGGGTTGCCTTAAGACATTCTTTATGCTTCCATGAAGGGAGGACAAAATGTTTATTTTGGTTTCAGGGTTTAATAGGTTTGGAGATATTTCAAGCTACTGGAGGCTTCAAAATTATTCAGCCCAGAGACTTCTCCATAGGTTGGTTTTTTTCTTTTTTTCAGGACTAAGCAATCTGGGCAGTAACAAAACTCCAGCTATCGATGCAAAATCTCTCTCATGTCACAGCTGGGGTCAAAAAGCACTTTTCTACTTGAAGAACGAGATTTTTAGAGGGAACAGTTTTCTCCCTCTGTCACTGCACTATTAAATTTCCTGGAACCTTCAGTCAAATTGACTTGGGAAAAGTTCAATCTGTGAGAAATAAAATTCCTGAAATTAATATTAATTCCTCAAATGAACATTAATAGTTGTTTTCTGCAGTAGGGCGAGTGTCTCATGTCCTCCTCGTCTCTGTTTCCGTTGTTGACGTTTCCGTGAGGCTTTGCAAGGAACCGTGTTTTCTCCAGAACGTGGAGACTTTCTCGCCTTTCAGTTTTCCAACTGCACGTCAGGGAGCCAAAGTCCTTGGAAATGTCAACTCCAAGGGGAAACAGGTGATGTGAACTCGCCATGAGTAAGGCTGGAGGGTGGCTGCAGGAATATGACATTCCAAGAGTTTTACATAAAAATGCCGATCTGCTGGAGCATGAAATGACCCTGCTGGTCTTTTTTCTTTTTTTTTTCCCCCTTTTTCCCTTCTTTTCCTGCCTCTTTTAATTGTGTGTGTCCTTTTCACTGCACCGTGGGTTGTGTGTTTTGGATGGGAAGGAACCTCCTGCTCTCTCATGTGACGGGATCCAAGGACGGGCCCACCAAGAGCAGATAAAACCTCGGGAAATCTCTGAATCCAAGTGTGAGTCACCAGAAGAGTTGATTTGAAAGGACAGCTGTACTAACATTGACTAAGATGCCTATTAAAAATATTGGCAGCCATGGAGGGATCACTCAGTATTTGATCATCCATTTTGGAAATTAGTAAAACAATCCACAGAGATTCTGAATAATATTTTTCATGTCAAGATAAGAACTTTTAATTTGTGGGCGTTTTTTAGCATTTTACGATTTCCTCCCAATTTGACTCAGGAAATCATAGAAACACAAAATACTCCTACTTTGGTGGAACTGATATTTGAAACAAAAACAGAAGCCTAGGCTGTGTTTGGTGAACCTAATTATGATTTTCCCCCATGATCCATTATTCTCTTTATTAGCCTGTGACAAACTGCCTGAGGTTTCTGGGAAATGAGCAATTAATTCCATGCCCTCAGGGGCTCGGTTTGTGTGTGGTTTAGTGCCTGGGTAGTGCACAAGGTTTTGGGGGCAGTTGGAGCCTTTCTGGGAAAATCCTCAGCGATGAAGCTCCCTTTCCCATGGGACCAGACCGACACTGCAAGATCTGCTGCATCCCTCAAAGCCCCATGTTCAGGTGTGGGTTTGGGACCAAATCACAAGGTTGGTCCCTGTACATGGCAGTCGAAACCCTCCATGTGTTTTACCCCTCAGGAATGTGGGATAAAGCCCAGGAATGTGTCCCTTCATTCAGAGCATCACTGCAGCCAAGGTGAGGGGCAATGTTCATCCTCAAATCCTTGGAAATAAGGAGGTGGTTGTTTTTCTGTGTAAATTCCACGGTGGGATAATCCTGGTTCCTCCCAAAGTCAGGTAGGAATGCAGGGAGAGGGGTGGGATGACTTTGGTGAGGAAGGACCCACAGCCAGGTTTCGGCAGCCAAGTTGGGCTTCAGGAAGGGATTTTCCTTGAGTTTCCTTCCAGGGAATCCCAACCTTCAACCTCGGTCAGTCAATCCTTCCTCCTTTGCCCCTTGGCCCTTTATCCCTTTCCAGAGTGGGATGCAGCAGCACAGGGGCTTTGCTGTTTGCTCTCTCCAGAGATATGGGGATAAATGGCAGCACGGGATTCAGTGTGGAGACCTCCTGGGAACCAGGGGATCATGGAATGTCGTGAGTTGGAAGGGATCCACAAGGATCATCAGGCTCCAGCTCTGTAGATGGAGCATTTCTATTTTAGCCCACATTTCCTCAGCTCTCTGCTGTACTGGGGGTCTGGGGGATATCAGGATTGCTTTTGCTGCTTGTTGCAGTAGAAATGATTATTTTTGATGAGAAAAAAATTAATTTTTAATATGGAAATCTTTAACTGAGGTTTTAACTTAAGAGATGAAACTTGTATTTTTGGGGGGTTTGTTTGTGGTTTTTTTCTTTTAATTTGGTTTGCTTTTTATTTGTTTGCTTGAGGTTTTGTTTTGTTGGGGTTTTTTTCTCCCAAAGGAGAGAGGGGCAAAACCTCCTTGCTTTTGTCAAGGTTAACAGCTGGACTTTATGATCTCAAAGGTCTTTTCCAGCCTGAATGATTTTGTGATCTTGTGATTCTACATTTGTGTGAGCCTGTGTGCAAATGAAAGCAGAAGGTATAAATAATACAAGTAGGAAAACATTTTTCTTCAAGTGCTGTAAATATACTACTTTCTTAAGAGCTTTCATGCATTTTTCTTACCTCAAGACAAAACTGAGCTCCCTGAGCACTTGTTAAAAAATAACAATTCTCCAGAGATGTAGAGGCCCATGGGAGCAGCCCAAAAACTGGTACCAAGAAGAGTGACCAAGGATATGTTGAAATTGAAATTGAAATTGAAATTGAAATTGAAATTGAAATTGAAATTGAAATTGAAATTGAAATTGAAATTGAAATTGAAATTGAAATTGAAATTGAAATTTAGGCCTCTCATGTCCAAGATGAGATGCAGCCTCACACAGGGCAGGTGCTGGAGGAAGGGTGATGGTTGGTGATGCTTATGCCATGACAACAAAGCCTGGGTCATCTTCCAATAACTCTTTTCTTATCTTACCTTCCAGTAACTCTTATCTTCCAGTAACTGATGTTTTCCAATCAGGACCTCAGTGTCTGTACATAAACTCTGCCATGCAGAAGTCCTGGTGTTGTAGTCCCTATTCCAGAGAAGAGGATCAAGGGACAGGAGAGATTTCCATCCATTCACTGCCCTTGCCTGTGCTAATACTCAAGGAAAATCCCTCTTTCACCAGAGATGATTCACATTGCTCTGACTCAAGCCAGGCTGTCAAAACCTCTCTCCATGAATCCATGAGTTACAAGAAGTGGGGGATCTTCTTCCTTTCCAGCCTTTGAAGAGAACAGGAATGACTGGTGGAGGAAACCATTGAAAGAGAAGCAGAACTTCATCCCCCTCCCCAGATTCATCCTCCCTCTTGCCAATGTGGTACTGGATGAAATTCAGATTTGTGCTGAAAATCCATTTCCCCCCCATGCCTCTGTTGACAACCTGCCAGGAAAGGTTATTAGATACCATCCCTAAAGCCTGTGCACAGTGACCTGTTCCGAGGGAATCAAATGAAAGCCTATTCCCTCCCCAGCCTGGGCCCACCCAGGGAGAAGCAGGCTGGTGGCTTGACAAAACTGGGATTATTCTGTCCAGAAAGCTGCACTTTTAATGGATTAAACATCTCTGTCTTTTGTGGTTGCCTGCTTAAGAAAGAAAATCATTACAAGAAGAAAACGTTGAGCTGGTGTATATTTTCATCTTTTGATTCAGAGTCATTTTTCTTTCCTCCCAGCCTTCCTCCTCTCCTGCTTTTCTCCCTACAAAGGAGTAAATTTTGCCTCCGTGATATTTCTTTGGCTGAACATGATTCAGCACCGCTGGTGCTCTAAATCAAGGTAATCAAAATAATCCTGTTCTTTTAATCCAGCCACTGGACCCAACCCTGTGTACTTCATATATATTTTTTTCCGAAGGTTTGGCTCTGACATCACTGAAATATTGCAGCAAAATATCAGGAATAAACCAGCATTGTTCGTTCCTGCTTTCATCCCCAGCCAAACACCCGCAGCTCTCCACAAGCCTCAGAGAAGACCTGGCTGCCTGGAAATGCCCGAGCAGGATTCCTTCTCCAGTGCTGGGCTGCTGCAGGAAGAGGATTCATTAAGGGGAAAAGCTGGAATTAAAGATTCCAGGAGAACTGTACTGATGCCTTGAGAGGCCTCCTAGAAACAGAGCCCAGACAGGAGTAAAGGGAATAAAGGTGGGGATTTATTGGAAAGGCCTTCAAAGGTACCCCTGGGGAGCCAGAGGTGCTGCCCAGATGGGCCCCGAGATGGACCCTGAGAGGCCACGAGTTCTGCACACTTTGATAGGTTTGGTTCATTTGCATCTCAGGGTTGATTCTCCAATTAAAGCTGCAGTTAATGATGGAATTGCCCTCAGCTTGCCCCCCTCAGAGGCTCTTTGGTTGATCCTTTTTGGGCCCAGTTTGGGCTGGGTGTCCTTGGAGAGCAGCCCCGGAGAGGCTTTGTTGTGTGTGCCCAGCACAGAGAGCAGCACTGAACAGGGAACAGAGAACTCCAGAGTTACACACTGGGCACTGCAGGGCTTGGAAAATATAAAAGTTTAAACCTGAGGCATCAGTAAAAGGGAAAAAACCCGATGACAACAACACAACAAAAATCAAAGATCCTGCACCAGCTCTGGTCTCATGTCAATCAGCAAAGTTCCAACAATGTCCAAAGCTATCTCTGTTTAAACCAAATGGAGTTTTGACCTGGAATATTCTGTCTGATGCTCCTGTTTGCAATGCAAGGATGTGGAGTCGGTGGTGGTGTTCCCCATGAAGCCATAAAAATGAGCTGAGTTCATTCTCTCCACATCCCGAGCTCTGCTGATCCACCCCAAGCTCTGCTGTGCTCTCTCTCCTCTCCAGCCCACACAGGCTGCTGTTGGTCACTTCCACGGGTGGGAGCAGTGCTGGTGGAACGGATTTGCTTCTTGAGGGACTGAGAGGCTGATAAGGAGGGTGGGAACTCCACCAGCAAGGCGGGTAATGTCTGATATCCCAGCTTCTGATCTTAGCTTGTGCTCTAAATCTCCTGTTTGCTGCGTGAGTGGCTTTCTCCTCTTGCTTCCACAGCTAAACCTCTGGGAAAGCAGAAGTTTTCAGCTCAGATGCAACATTTAATCCCAAGCATGTTGTTTAAAGGACTAAGCTGACATCTTTGTATTGTGCCAAAATTGATTATATGAGAAAACTGGGCAAAACTAAGTGCCAGTGTAAGATTCCAGTGCTCACTGGAGATGTTCCCAAATTCTGGACCTTCTTTTTTAGGAGAGAAAACACCTACTGCCTACCATATGACCACTGTTAAAAATAGAAGCTTTGATGCCTAAATCTTAAAATGCAGAAAATTATAGATATAGATGTACCTAAATCCACAGCTTCTGAAAAATTCATGCGTGTTCCTCCTGATTTTTTATTTTTGGGGATATGATGTCTGGAAATCAGCATGAACAGATAAATTTTACTCCCAGTCTCTCTCCACTGATATCAGGGAGGCTGCATCAATTCCTCGTTTGAAATGTTGGCTCTGGGAAGTTGCTAAAAGTTCCTGGGAAGGAACCAGCTTGAAGTTTCAAGGAATCTCACTGAGAAGTTATGAGTAACAGGAAAAAACCAAAGGCCAAAGCTGGCTTTCCAGCTAACCATTTATTTTCCCAGAGAAGTCCCTTATTAATTTTTATGGTGCATAAATACCAGAAAACGAGACACCATTAATTAGTGACTGGTTTTGGGCTTTGTACTCAACTCGGTTCAATCCAAGCCAAACGGGGATTTTTTTCCCTTAATTTTTTTTTTTTTTTTTTTAAGAGTCAGAGAAAAGTTCATATGTGCATAGATGGATTTTGGTGTTTATTTGGTTTTCTGAGCAAATTAGTGCAGTTTTCTTTATATTCCAATCACTGGGACACTCTCTCACAAAACATAATTCTTCACCTCCACCCCAAATATCCCAGGCTGTGCATCTTGGTGCTTTTGGAATAGATATAGCACCTGGAAGAGTGAATTACATTTGGTTGAGATCTTGACCCATAATCTAGTGGCTCAACACATTTATTCATGGGCATCCTTGGGGTGATAAGAGAGCCCTTTGGGAAGAGCCTTGCTGAGATGGATGAGTGTTGGATGTGCAGTCTCTCTCAGCCAGCATTCCCACTCCAAAAGTAGGAGAAAAAAAGGCAGGAGATGATCCCCAGCAGATCTCTACCCTGGATCTGCATAGAGGGCTCCAGCATGAGAAGAATTTTGTCAGGCAGAGTGACACCAACAACATCTTCCTCCTCTGACAGAGGAATCCTTGGAGCTGAGCTTCATCCCTCATCTCTCACAGGAGCTGTCACCCAGGGGAGGATTGGGACGGGGCCCTCGTTGTAATCCAGGGACACAGAGATTCCCTTGACTCTGATCACCTGGAGTCTGGAGACATCCCTGACAGACCTGACCAATGTGCAGCTTCTCTTTGCTCTCAGTTGCTGACAGGTTTTTTTCCTCATGTGGAACTTGTTTAAATGCTTCTATGGAAGATCCATCCTTCAAAAAATTGCAGATTATCACACCAAGAATCTACTCCACAAAATTCCTGAACCTGAGAGGATTTGAGTGCAAGGAGTTATTGGCCACAGGCACTGGTAAAGGATGATGTTTCTCCAAGCCTGCATCTGCCGGTAAATCACACAGAAGTCTGACTTTTGATCTATTTGAATTTTGGAGATGTGCCTTAGGTGCTGTGGTAACCCTTCTGTTGCCAGGCTGTGTTTCAGTGCTGGCTGCAGGGCTGGCTCCAGCAGGACTTCCAGAGGTCCACAGGAGGTACAGAAAGTGCATCTACTGATTCTCCAGCACCTAACTCACTTAGATACCAAGAAAAAAAAGTAAAATCTAAATATCCAAGGCCAGTTTGGTTTGAAAACCTTGGAGATTGGATTTGCTGTTGGGATCACACCCTGTTATGTCTGAACAATACATCCTCAATCCAAGGCAACAATATCCCCCTGCAGAGACCAAGCTTTGGGTTTGTGTCAAGGTCTCATTGCAGATCCAACACTTCTGCTCCAATTCCTACCAAGTCAGGAAAAGAAATCCACCTTACAAGGTGTTTTTCTGTATCCTCTGCTGTCCCACTGGATGAAAGATTAGATTGGTTACACCTCATGCTGGTTTGAGGTGTAAAATTCTTTCAAAATCTTTCCATCTGGAACAGATTTGCTTCATTTGGGGTGAGGGTATTGCTGGAATGTGACAGGTTCCAGCTGAGAGATGAGTTACGTTGATCACTGCACAGATGGTCCAACAGCCGAGTTACAAATTTACCTTCCAAATAAACAATTTCTCCTTTTAATTTTTTTTTTTTTAATTTTGATTATACAAAGGCCCTCTCTATCAGCTGGAGGAGTGTGCATGTTCAGCTTGAAAAGATGGGTAAAGACTGAAAGTTTCAAAGATTTCTTCATGCCCCAAATGGAGCAGGTGGGAAGGAGGTAGAATGGACTTTTTCTGCCTTACTCTGCTGTGGTTTCATCTCCAGTTCTCAGTGTCCCCCCTCACTCCCAGCTGTTGTGCACTGAAACCATCACAGAACTTCCATCAACCTATCCATAGTGTTGTTTGGTTATTTTTGACCACTGTTTGCTTAATGAAATAATTATTAAACAGAGGAACTTTTTCCAGAAGCCACTATAAATCAGAGCAAGAAGCACAGCGTGCTGAAAGTGTTTTGCCTCCAGGCTCTGCCAACCCTTTGGAAAGAGAAGACAATGTAAAAATCGGAGATCTGGGTGTTCAGACCACAGAGCTGGGAAAATGGAGTTGTCTGAATGTAGGGTGGTGAGAAATGGTGTGAAAATTACAGGTCTGAGCCTCGAGCACAGCTGTAGAGCACCCAGGGGTATGTGCTGCTCTGGCTTTCTGCTATTCTTGGCTCTCAGAGTCCCTCTGAAGTGGCAGATGACATCTTGAGAGTCTCCATGCGTGACACAATCCGTGTGCTCTGGGAAAACTCCCTGCAGGATTAATGTGCTGTTTGCTCAGGAGAAAACCTGGAGGTCTTGGAGAGGCCGAAACTCGGTGTCATTCAGGGGAATTCACCCCCAGGAGTTGCCTGAGTGGAGCGGCAGGAATCTGGGAGCCTTGGGAAAGGCTTGTGTATGTTCAGGGTGTTCAGAGGGGTAAATGTTCTCTCTGGGCCCTTCTTGCCTTCTCTGCTGTTCCACCCCAGTGCTGGATAATGTGTGTGGGCATGGAGAGCTCTTCCAGAGGCTGGTTTAGAGCCCAGCGCCTTTACCAGTAAAACTGGACTGTTTTTTTTCACTATTTGCCCGAAATCACTGTTGACGTTGCAGTTTAACTGAAGACAGACTCACTTGTGGCTTAGGAGATGTAGGTGCAAGTCCCAAGTGGGATTCTGGACAAGCCACTTGAACCTCCTCCTGCCTTGGCTGTTTTTTTTTTTTTTTTTTTCTCAGAAATGAAATGTTTTGGTTTTAGGCAAAACTGTTTTCCCCTCTTTAAAATGTTTCTCCCTCCCGTTTTTATATTTCAGATGGAAAAATTTCTAAAAGTTGGGGTTTGTTTTGTTTTGTTTTCCCAGTTCCAGTTCCTGTTGGAGAACATTTTTTTGTGGAAAACACAACTTTTCCCATAAAGCGTTCTGAACTCTACCAGAGGAAAGCACAATATGACTTCTATTATTCTTGTGGTGCAGCTGGGGTCAGGACACATTCACTGGTCACGTAGCCTTACCCAGCGTGCTCTCCTGGAATGGGAATGCTGATGGGAGAGGAGCCCTCGAGGACATGGTTTGGGGTTTTTTTGGGTCTATTTGCTCTTTAAACATTTCTAACCTCTTCTTAAATGCAGCCTTCTGCTCCCTTTTTTCAACTGTTTCCAAAGGGAGGCATCCCAAAATCCATTCCTCAAGAGATTTTTTTTTCTGTGTGGAAGTACCACACACAGCTCTCATTACCCTCCTTTACCTCTCCCCCTCCCCACTCTTCATCCTCTTCCCCGGATCCCTCCCAAACACTTGGGCTTGGCTCATTCCCGAAGCCAGTTTGGTTTTCCTTCAAGGAGCCTTTCCGCGGCTCTTGTTGCAAACCACACATTAGCAAAGCAACGAGCTCCTCCAAGCCTCTGTGCTGTTGTGAATCCAGGGAAAAATAATAAAATTCCTCAAGAATAACAAACATCCTCCCCCCCCTCTGCAGACCTGGTGAAAAATCAGGATGTTCCCGTCCCGAAGCAGGAGTTCATCGGGTCGGCATCCCTGAAATCCGTGGCGTGAGGGGGATTTTCAGGGAGCTGTGCCACAACACTGAACTCTTTTACCAACCCGTTGGTGGATTCACTGTCTGGTTTGGAGCAGAACCCACGACCTGGAAGGGAATGTTTAATTTAAAAGGGAACCTGGAGTTTAATTGTCCTTTGGTTTTGGCTGTGCTGTGAGCAAAGCCCTGGTGTACGTCTTGCGGAAAGGGAGCAAACCCAGATCTAGTCAGGGCTGATTTGCTTCGGTTTATTTTGTTTAATTCGCATGAACGTAAACCAAAAACGGTTTAAAAGTGGGGTGTCTGAGCAGAGGAGCCGGAATGTGATCAAGGAAAGGGACTAAGGAGTGATTTTTCCAGCAGCTGGTGGTGATCTCTTGGTGCGTGTTCATCCCCAGCTCTCAGATCTCCAGCCACAGCCTCTGGTTTCTCACTTGCCCCCAGACACGATGAGGAGTCAGGGCTCGAAGAAAGACACGAGGAGCCTTCTTGAGGCTGCGATAATGAACTCTAATTATTAGTTGGATGTCTGGGTTTCTGCATGGGGATGTATTAGCGCAGTCATCTGCGGAGAGGCAGACTGGAAGGCACACAAAATGTGTGGGATCTGCCTCTGGCTTTGAAGAGAATTCTGTAACTTCAAAAACACCATAAACTTTCCCAAGAAGTTAATCCTCTTCCTTACCCTCTCTCTCCCCCAGATCACTTGAATAACATGAATCATTTCACCCTGGACATGGCAGATGAGGAAATTTTCATCTTAAAGCATTAATTTTCTATTGGTTTCTTTTTTTACCTAGAACAAAGTGTTATCAAAATCAGTTTGTTTCCAGATATTTCCATCTTTTTACAGGAGAAACAAACGTCCAGATTAAAACCTTTCAGGAGCTCAAAATCCACCAAGATTCTAACAAATCATGTCACTGTCCCTTGCTTTGTCACTGCTGCTGGTATCAAAGCTGAAAAAAAACAACCAACCCATGGTCAGTTGTGGTGTCCCAGTCTGCACCAGTGGGAAAGGCTATGCTGAAAACATCACTAATTTTTTTTTTTTTTAATATACACTCCAGAACATTGAGATGTTCTTCAGGTTACAGGTATCGGTGTTGACTCCCAAATGTTATAGAGTCCCTCCTTTCTTCGGTTTTTTTGGTTTTTTGTGTGTTTTTGGTTTTTTGTTTGTTTGTTGTGGTTTTTTTTTTGTTGTTGTTGTTGTTGTTGCTTGTTTTTGGTTTTGTTTCATTTTGGAGGTTTTTTGGGGTTTTTTTGGGGTTTTTTTTTTTTTGGTTGTTTGTTTGTTTTTTTGGCTGGGGTTTTATTGGTTATTTAGGGTTGCCTGTTTCTCCTTGCTCTGCCAAAACCCCTCTTGTCCCCATTTCCTTGTTTATGTGTGTAAGAGTAGCACAAAGCGAGACTTCCAATGCTCAGACATGCACAGACTCATGAAATCAGAATCCAACATCCATAAAATGTACACAGAGGGAAATATTTTAGGGAGATGATGGGGACAGAGCTGGCTTGTCCTAAACACTGTCACTCTTTGGGATGGATTGGTGGGATAAGCCTGTTTGCTCCCTGGACACATGGAGAACTTTGCTTGTCTTCCAGCATTATTGGTTGTGCCCCAGGGGAAGATAAATTTGGGGTTCCCACTTTTCATCCAGAGGGAAGATCTGTTCATGCAACGTTAGAATGGTTTGGGATGGAAGGGACCTTAAACATCATCCCATTCCACCCCTGCCATGGGGCAGAGAAACCTTCCACTATCCCAGGCTGCTCCAAGCCCTGTCCAACCTGGCCTTGAACAATTCCAGTGATCCAAGGGCAGCCACAGCTTTTCTGGGAACCCATGTCAGGTTTCTTCACCTTTATAGTGAAGAATTTCTAAATATTTAATCTAGAACCTATCCACCTCCAGGCCCTTGTCCAGAGTTCCTCTCCACCTCTCTTTTAAGCTCCCTTTAGGTACTGGAAGGGGCTCCAAGGTCTCCTGGGAGTGTTCCTTTCTCCAGGATGAGCAGCTTCAGCTTTCCCAGCCTGTCTTTTATCACTGCCCACCTCATGCCCAGCTCCTCCCTGGCTCTGGCTGGGGCAGCCTTTGCCCTGCCCCCATCTCCTGGGTGATAAATGCTTGATAAGAGTCACAAGCAGATGAATTTTGGGAGAGTGTGAGGAGCGATGTGAAGCCAAGGAGGGGAGGTGAAATTCTCATTGTGATAAATCACTCCAGATCTCCTCTGTTTACTGGAAATTTCTGTAGATCCCCAGAAAAAAATCCAGTCAAATCTAATTTTGTTCGTTTCTCTTGCCACATCTCTGCACCTCCCTTGCAGTGACTTCCATTTCCTTTGGAGTGGAGGCATTTTGCACAATGAGTGGTATTTTCTACCCATCCTTTCTCCATTTTTCAGCCTGGAATGTGGGATTAGATGTTGTAATGTGGCATTAGGAGCCATAAAGGACAATATCCTGCCTTCCAAAGTCACTCTTAGGCTCACAAGGCTTTGTTAACGAAAACCCCGTAACCCTCCCTCCCCTGCTTCCCTCTCCCTCCTGAAAAAAAGGATTTAGGAAACAGGTCAGGGTGAGAAAGGGGGAGGAAAATAATAATGATTGATAAATTAAATAAAGACCCAGCCTTGTCCTGCCATACACAGGAGTCAGGAGCCCTTTTGCATTTGAGACACCCGGCAATTACCAACTAATCCACTGGGCAAATGCAAGATGGTGCCTCCAGCCATTCCTCCCAGCCCAGCTGTTTTGTGTGGGGAATGTTTGCCAACTGAATTAGGGAACAAGCAGAGAAAATGCCCCCCTTGTTTCCCTCAGGGCGGCCGAGTGGCGGCACAAAGCCTCGGGCTCTTTTGGCCTCGGAGCCTCGGGATGTCTGGGAAGGCTGGAGGAGTCCCAGTGCTTCTGGGGGAAATTCCTGGGTGCACCTTGGCCCCCTCCCTGCTGGGGGAGTTAATCCTCTGCAATTTCATCTGCCACTGGACACGGCTCAAGGCAGGCTTAAGAATGAGTTGTGTTGGGGAAGAGGAGGGTGGGAAAGCCCGAGGTGCCACAATCCTGAAAGGACCTCGCTCCGTAACTCAGGGCTTTGGCTCTGGAAGCTGTGGCAAGGACAGGTCAACACCTGGCACGGGGAGGTGAGTTCATTGTGAGGGTCATTTTCCTGCTCCCTGGGGTTTTTGGGAAGAGTGAGGCTCTTGAGCATCCAGGAGGGGTGTGTGGTCTTGTCCTGATTGCATCCAAGGTTGGAGTAGCTCCTTAACCTTCCTCTGCTTGTTCCTCCTCACTCTGCTAAAGTACCTCTCCTAGGAATGAGGACTTCCACTGTCCTTTGGAAAACAAGGTCCTTCATACCTGTGCCTGAGCCACGTAGTAAAACAAACCAGGTTGAATTTGGAATTACCATCAGGGTCTGAACTGTAGGAAATGCAATACAGGGCCAAGTTCAGCTTTTCCTGTAAAATCCATAGCTGTCAAAGAGATGCTGTCAGCATTTTTTGTTTTCTACCTGGATAACTCTGTAATTTGGGATTTCTTTGTCTAAAGTCAGCTGAAGTTTTCAGGAAGCCAAGAAGCTGCAAGGGCAAAGAGATAGGAAGGAAGAGTTGCTTCAGAATAAAAGTTCTGCTTCATCATACATCCCAGAAATTGGTCACTGACTCTGGTTTGCTCATCCAGTGTGTTTTCCCAAGCACCAACCTACAGCTTGGGAATATTTTTCAGGCTCTGATTGGAAATTTTAGCCTGAACCTGATAGGGTCTAAGGTAGTATCTTCCTGAAAATCAAAGGGGGTTTCTGAGATGAAATGACGTTTTTCCATTAAAAACATTTTCCATCAAAAACAATAATCCAGGAGCCCTTTTGAACCAAGCAAATTCCCAAGCAGTCTTACCTGAGTGGAATTTACAGGTTAATCAAGCAGGATTTTCATGCTCCAATAAGGAGTTTTGATTCTGCTGGGTCAGAAATTTTTTTTGAAGTGAAAATTAAAAAAAAAAAAAAAAATCACATCCCCAAAGCATTATAATACTTTGGTCTGTTCAGGTTATTTCATTAATAATTTTATAAAACTGGAACACTCCTGCTCTGGACTAGGTAGCCTTGTGCTCATTATTTGAACTCCTATAAAATCCTAAATTCTAATATCCAAAGATGTCCCATAAAGTGTGAGAATGAGCAATTGCAAGTAATTAAGCTGATATTTCAGGTTTTTCGCTTGTTTCTCTTTTTGGTCATGGTATTTTAAAATGAAGAATATCCCCCGAGGTTATAATTAATAATCACAGCACTGATTTCTAGAGGTGTGCCAGTGATAGATAAAGCAGCAGATAAATAAATGAATATATTGATTTATATTAAATAAACAAATAAATGAATGTTAGAAATACCCGAGATACTAAGAACAGGTCCCACAGGCTCCCATCTCTCACTGTCCTGGCTTTTTTTTGGGAATACCTGCATAACTTTATCCTTGAGAAACAGTCCACAGTAACACTGAGTTACACAAGTCCTGTTTTACACTAAGTTTGGATTGAGCTGGAATACTCGAGACAGCTTTTTTCTTGCTCAGATTTCCAAAATCCTCATCAGCAATCTGCTGGAGGCTCCACTCTGACTATTAAAAATAATTTTAGCACCCAGCTCAGCAACTCCACTGAACTGCAGCGATCTGGTGGGATTGACAGCATTTCTCCTACCCAGCCATGGGAAGTGCCATAAAAAGCAGGGAGAGTTTGAAATGAAAATCCGTGATTGATGGTGCTCACGAGGGCCGTAGAGCCAGAATTGCTCCAGTGTTCATAAACTGAGGACATTCCACTCAACAGCTCCGAGGAAAGGTGTCCCTTTGACACCTTGGCTGTCCTCCAGCTCCAACTCCAGCAAGACCTCACACGGGGCCACCGGGAAGCCGAAGGAACACGGAATAACCCGAGCCTGAGGCCATGGCATGGCGGGACCCAGAGGAATGACGGAATGGTGATTAGTCCTGGAGCATGACTCGTTTCCACCAGCGCTGGGTACAGAGCACGTCTATGAGCTGGATGCTGTTGGGAATGTGAGATTAAAGTCCTGCACTGGTGGCTTGGAGACCTTAAAGCCTCTGATTAAGCCCAGCACTAATAGACCACAGCAAGAGCGAAGGAATCTTCTCCATCCTCCCCCGCTGGGGTTGATTCAGTGCTGAACTGAAGGAAAAAAAAACCCAAATGTTGTTTTTCTTAATTTATTCTGCTATTGCCTGTCTTGGATCCCCTGGCAAGGGCATAAGTCAAATCCTCTCAGGGGTACTAATTGGGAGAGCAATAACTAAAAAATTACTGCTCCTCTACAGACAGCAGAACTTCCCCCCAGTCCTTCATCTCTTCCAAATCCTGGATTTTACACAAGACCCGATGTGGGTTATTCACTGTTTTTCTCCTTGGGAATTTCCAAGGGACAACTGAAGGCACACAAATAATTCCAGCTGCAATGGACCAAGGTGAAAAGCAAGGAAACAGGAACACCATATTTGGTCTTCACAGCAGATTTTGTGGTGTTTTCTTCTTGAACGGCTCGTGGATTCTAAGGATGTGTTTTGGAATCTGGAACTGATCCTCCTAAAACTGCAGCATATGGGGATTTTATGGGAGTGTAAAGGAGATCAGAGGGCACGGTGAGTGTGTTGTGGTGCCACCAGCACCAGGAGATCTCAGTGGGAAGGGGTGACTTTATGCAGCACGTGCTGGTGATGGTGGATGCACTTTGGCTGGGATGATTTTAGGAAGGGAATTGTAGAATGGTTTGAGTTGGAAAGAATCTCAAAAAATCATCCACTGTTGTATTTGCACTTTTGAATGCTTGTGTTTGAAGGGAAAGGGTGTGGAAAGATCCTTGAAGAAGTCCAAGAATATGAGCAGGAATGGCTCATGGGGCACAGCTTCCATCAAGGGCCTCTTCTGCTTCTCCATTGTCCAGGCTGACTCCCAACTCCACAGATCTTTGATCCCACTGCAATTCCCAGGTGCATCATCACCCAGAGACAGCCCAAAGCAATTTAATGAAGTAATTAACATCCTTCTCTGATCACTTTACGTGGAGCTCAGCACAGGCTCAGCAGTGTCATCATGGATGATGGGAAGAGTGCGGTGTAACCTTCGCTTTAATCCTGATTGATCCCACACTTCCCATAAAACGTGGAATTTAAGATTACTCTCAAGAACCAGCTCTAAGTCTAGTTCCAGCTTTTCTTTTAGGTTTCTTGTTTTGCTGCTTTGTTATATTTGTGTTTCTGATCACAGCCAGTGTCACTGAGCTGGGATCCAGCTGGGAGTTCCAGGGTTGGATCGGGCCACTAAGAGAATTCCCTCTAACTTGCATTTGCCTTGGGAAGATGGCTGTGAAGGCAATGCATGGAGTCCTCCAGCTGTTGTTTGTCTGGATTACACCTGGCTAGAAAAGAAAGGTGGGTGTTTGTTTTATTCCATCTGTGGTGACTCTGAGAAAGGGTCCCACTACTGACAACCAAGCGGTGCCACCTAAGAAGCTGGATCCACTTTTTTTTTTGGTGGAAAATAGAAAATAGCCCTCTCCTGTTTTGTTCTTGCTTGGAGCAGCCTGTTTTGGCCGCAGTGGCCAAAGGCTCTGGAGTGTTGGTGGTGACTGACGTGAAATGAATTTGTGGTCTCAGCCCATTTCCCAGGACACTCAGGGGCTATGTCATCCTTAACATCCTTAATTGTCCAGGGATTCAGCAGAGAAACCAAACCCTGCTCTGGTGCAGGGGGTTAATTAATGGTCTTCTACAGGGCAGACGCAGTGGTTGGGAAGTGGGAAGAGGCACGGCGCTCTGACCCTGATTAAGTGTGGATTTGTGGAGAAAGCCATCCCCATTTCTGAACCTCGAGGAAAACCAAAGCAAACCGAATAAAGGAAAGCAAAGAGAATCACAGAACCATTTTCAGCAGGAAAAGAGCTCCAAGATCATCGAGTCCAACCATTCCTCCGGCACTGCCAAGGCCATGACTAAACCCAGTCCCCAAGTGCCGCATCCACACATATTTTAAATACCTCCAGGAACGGCTGCTCAACCACTTCCCTGGGCAGCCTGTTCAATGCCTGACAAACCCTTCAGGGAAAACAATTTCCCTAATATCCAATCTGACCATCCCCTGGCCCAGCCTGAGGCCGTTCCCTCTCCTCCTGTCCCTGTTCCCTGGCAGCAGAGCCCGACCCCCCCCGGCTGTCCCCTCCTGTCAGGGAGCTGTGCAGAGCCACAAGGTCCCCTCTGGGCCTCCTTTGCTCCAGGCTGAGCCCCTTTCCCAGTTCCCTCAGCCTCTCCTGGTGTTCCAGCCCCTTTCCCAGCTCCATTCCCTTTTCTGGACACGCTCTAGCCCCTCAATGTCCTAAATAAGTTCCTTTTCCCCTTCTCCCGTCCCATGGCTGGGAAGAGGTGGAACACATCTGCTCAAGCCTGATTCTGGTTCTCACCAGAGTCTGGGGTAAGTGTTTTATCCTCATCCATATTTGACCTAGATTTACTCCCCAGGACAGCTGAAGTTGGATTTTATCCCTTGGTTCTTTGGGTGGGTGTAGTTAATGGCTGATATCCTCCGGACACTCACGGATTGTGGTTGGGTTTTAGGGAAACCATAGGATTTAGAGGATAGAATCAATGGTTTGGGTTGGAAAGGACCTTAGAGGTCATCTTGTTTGATTTCCTGCCATGGGCAGGGACAACTCCCACCATCCCAGGCTGCTCCAAGCCCTGTCCAACCTGGTCTGGGACACTTCTGAGGATGGGGCATCCACAAACCTCTGTTCCAGGTGCAGATGATGTTTGCATTGTGCTCATCTTGGAAGGCTTTGTACCCCTCAGCCTACACCCTTGTAAAGACAGAGGCTGAGAACATCTTTCCTTAGGCCCAGATTTCCCCAGGAGCTTTTCCAAATAATTGCATTAGAAGTCAGTAATATTCCTATTCTTCCACTTATAACTTGATTTATAAGGAAGATAAAGGATTTAGTGCACTGGAGAGAGTTTAAGCCTCCTTCTGACAAGTCAGTTGTCTTGCCTCAATTTCCTCCATGTGAATAAAAAAATCTGTCATTCCTGGTTTTCTAATATCCCTGATTTTAAGGGCCTTTGCTTTATCATCCTTGGCAGCTTGCCTGGTGTGCCAGAAGCGTTTCAGGCCCTCAGCACTCCATACTTCGTGGTGACAAACACACTGTGGGCAAGAGCACTAAAACTCCAGCGATTTAGCTGACTCCTGTGTCCTGTGCCATTCTTTCAGATTTCAGGAATTATTGCTCTGCTGTTTAGCACTTTTATAATAATCCCATTCCACTGGGTGCCAAAGGCTCCCAGCCAGAAATTCCCAGTGGAAGAAAGGAGACAGTTTGACCAGGACAAAACCAAACCCAGGACTCAGCCCAAAATAGAGTCACATCTATTTTGAGAATTCGATTTCTAGTTTTAATTAAGGAAATCTTCAGATGGTCAAAGAGCCCTGTGGCTTTGCAGCAAGTACAGGAGGTTCTTGGTGCAGGGTTTGGAGACCCAACCCCTCCTCTGCGGCGCTGTGGTGGGATGGGGATGCTTGCAGGGAGAAGTCATCCACACATCCCGAGGGGATGGAGGGTGTAGGCTGGGGTTTGTGGGCTGCCTCTGACCACCAGAGGTTGGCTGGGAGGGGGAGAAGCGTTTCTGGGATGGTGTCACGAAGGGAGGTGGGACGGTGTCACCAAGGGAGGTTGACAAGCCCTTTGTGACACGAATGGGGAGGGCAAAGCGATTTGTCAGAGCCTCGGGACAAGGGAGGCTTGAGAGGGATCCTTTGTGCGGGTAAATGCCAGCCGGGCTGCTGCTCCAGCCGGGAGGTTTTTCCCCCTGGGAGGGAACCCAGCGGCTTTAGGAATGTCCTGTGACAGAATCCACGAGCCATCTGCTGCTCCCGGCAATGGCCCTGCCACCCCTGACCGCAGCCTGCTGCTGGGCTCGGAAACGCTCTCCCTCATTCCCGAGGGATAAAAGGGATGCAATCCCTGGATCCCGGTCACCCCTGCAGAGGGACAGAGGTCGGGGCTGTGCCGAGTCACTGCCCTGTGGGGACAGGCTGGGGACAAGCAGCGCTCGGAGCCAAAGGCTGAGGATGTTTTGGGAGGGAAATACCCATGGAAGCAGTGCTGGAGAAGGGAAGCTGAGGATTTTTTGGGAGGGAAATACCCATGGAAGCAGCGCTGGAGAGGGAAGGCTGAGGATTTTTTTGAGAGGGAAATACCCATGGAAGCAGCGCTGGAGAAGGAAGGCTGAAGATTTTTGGGGGGGGAATACCCATGGAAGCAGTGCTGGAGAGGGAAGGCTGAGGATTTTTTTGAGAGGGAAATACCCATGGAAGCAGCGCTGGAGAAGGAAGGCTGAAGATTTTTGGGGGGGGAATAGCCATGGAAGCAGTGCCGGAGAGGGAAGGCTGAGGATTTTTTTGAGAGGGAAATACCCATGGAAGCAGCGCTGGAGAAGGAAGGCTGAAGATTTTTGGGGGGGGAATAGCCATGGAAGCAGTGCCGGAGAGGGAAGGCTGAGGATTTTTTTGAGAGGGAAATACCCATGGAAGCAGCGCTGGAGAAGGAAGGCTGAGGATTTTTGGGGGGGGAATAGCCATGGAAGCAGTGCCGGAGAGGGGAAGCTGAGGATTTTTTGGGAGGGAAATACCCATGGAAGCAGCGCTGGAGAGGGAAGGCTGAGGATTTTTTTGGGGGGGAATAGCCATGGAAGCAGTGCTGGAGAGGGGAAGGTGAGGATTTTTTTGAGAGGGAGAGAGCCCATGGAAGCAGCGCTGGAGAAGAGAGGCTGAGGAGCTGTGGCAGCGCTGCCGTGCCTCTGCCAGATGTGGCTGGGATGGATGCACGGGCATCCAGCTGTTGCTGTGCTCGGGAATGCTCCCTCCAGCTGTTCCTCCTCACCAGCACGGACAAACCCAGCCCTCACCCTCCAACTGGATCAATATTCCAGGCCTCCAACCCCTGCTCCCTCAGGGCCCCTTGACCAGGGTGGCAATGGGGAAATTAGCTGGGTGGATGTTTTGTTTAATGATGAGGATATATTTGTATAATGACATGTTCAGGTCTCAAGTAATGAGCTCAGATTTTTCTCCCCCCCCTTCTCCTTCTCCTTGCTTTCCAGGGAATGCTGGCAGGTTTGGCTCTGTGCATCATACCACAAAAATCTCACTCCTCCAGAAGAGGGCTAATACACGGAGGAGCTTTCTACCAGGCTGATGTATCCCACATGCTTTCTATCTCAGCTTGGATTTCTTTAGGCCAGACAAAAGGATCAAAGACAGGGAGGGGCAGGGCTGGGGGGAGCTTTAATCCTTGCAGACGTGGAGAGCAGGGCAGCGCAGCGGGGCTAGAAAGGCTCAGACGTAGCCAAATTTGAGAACTGGTATTTATGAGCTGTGCCTAGAAATTGCCTCTGAGGATTGCAGAGCAGCTGGTGTCCCTTTCAGCTGACATTTGTACGGCTGGAACACAGCACAGGCATGAGCTGGGAAGACAAATCCTGGACGCAATTGGTGGATGCAGGAGCAGGAAATCAGTGTTGTGTGGTCCAGGTTGCCTTTTTGTGGCTTTATGTCATGTTATCTGCATGGAGTTAAAGCAGATATTAATCCCAAGGCTGAAATGCTGCTGGGATGGGAGTAAATTTAAATGTTTTCAGCTACATCAGCCTTCAAGGGACACCAGAGGGGCTCTGCCAATGGTGTCCCCCTTCCAACAGGTGAATATCTGAGATTCCGCTGTTCCCCAGCTCTGAGGGTGTCCTACAGTCCCATCTTCCATTTGGATAAATCACCTGGGAAGGAAAACCAGTAGAATTCCAGCAACAGAAAGGAGGATGTCTGTAGGAGGAGCTACCTAAGAGTAGTAATTTAAAATACATCCCAACTCGCAAATATTTGAAGGATTTTTCCAAACAAAACTCACGATGTTTTCTGTGCTCATTAAACGCTTTTTAAGGAACTGCACCGTGCCTCGTCCCTGAGTTTTGACTGGGAATCATCAACACCCACTCAGTAACATCTCACATTCCAGGCTCTGGATTTTGAGGCAGTTCAGTGTGCTCAGGAGACTCCAGGAAAGAAGAGACGCCGGTCACAAATGAACACTGTCCTAGTGACACACGTGCCCATCTCCTGTAACTGCTCCTCAGTGAGGAAATTCTTTTTCCCCAACCAAAAAAACAGGTTTTATGCTGAGGTGCCATGTGAGGGTGAAGGATTCAGCAATGCACCATTGTCCCCAGGTGAGCAATGAGGTGGCACTGCCGACAGGGCTTGGGAGAAGACCCAATTTCCTCTAAATGTGGTGGGTTGGGAGTGTCCCTGCTGCCCACAGAGGGCCAGCAGCTCTTAGACTGGAGTCTGTGTGTTTAAACATCTCTGTGTGACACAGGATTTTATCCCGTGGATGCACTGGATCATCTCCAAGTTAGGATACTTGTCCTGAGTCAACATAGGAATCCCCACCTCCAAAACTGCCACCAAACCTCCTAAGGGCTGTTCCAAAGGTGGGAAGCCTGGCCCACGGCATGGCCAGCCTGCAGTGGGGTCTTCTTCTGCCTGGACAGCACTGGAGGGCACCCAGCACATCCATGGGGGGTGCGTGGTGGCCTTTGGGCTCAGGATCTCTGCATTCCAGGGCCCAGAGAGGGATGATCCTTTCCCATGCCAAAGGGCCACTTTCTCCCTTGCTGGGACATTCTGGATCCAGACAGGGTAAGCAATGGCAACAGATGCGTGGAAAAGTCCTGCAGACCTCCTGAGATTTGGGCTGCATCCTCCTTCTCCATCCCTTCACACAACAGGCACCTCTCCTCCACCCCCTATATTTATATTTGCATTTGCATTTGCATTTATATTTATATATTTATATATANTATATTTATACTTGTATTGATACTTGTATTTATATTTATATTTCATTTGTGCCTCTTTTACTGAGGATGAGAGGTTCTCTGAACTCCAAATCAGACTTGCCAAGTCCAAGAAGACAAAGCCAGGCTTATGTTGACAGCGTGGAAAGAGGGGAAAGAATGAAAGAGGGAAACAGTGAAAGAGGGAAAGAGGGAAAGAATGAAAGAGGGAATGAGGGAAAGAGGGAAAGAGGGAAAGAGGTTCTGCTCCACCTCCTCCCCATCAGCCCAGCCCAGGTTTTACTGTTCCTTGCCGCTTTATTTTCCTTGCAGGAAGAGCTGGAGAGCTCCACGAACATTTTTGTTCCCTCTGCCCCTGCCTGGGTTGGCAGGAGGGGTTGCTAAGCACTCATTGTGAGTGTTTGTACACACTCGGCACCAGGTTACCGCGAAAATTTGGGAAAGAGTCACCCTGGAGGTGACGTTTTCATGGATACAAGGTGACTCCCTGAGCAGTTTTCCAAGGGTGCAGGGAAATTCTCGCTCTTTGCAAACATTGATAGGTTTTTTTTTTTTTTCAGATAATGCCAATAATTTTGCTGTTCTCACAGCCTGTCCTATGATAAGATGTCAGCAGGGATAGGGAAAATCCTGCTTGGAGTAAAAATGGGAAGAAGCTGTGCTTCAAGTGCTGCACATCATTAAATAAATTCATTTGCATCACCCAGGGACAGGGAGGGGGCATGGAGTAAGTTTATCCCTGCCATTTGTTTGGAAATTGGGAGTGGATGCAAACCAAGCCCCTCTCTCGGGTGTTCTCAGGGTGGAAGAAACCAACACCCCCCTCCTGTCCAAACCTGACTCCAGTGTTTCTTTCCAGGGGTGTCTCACCAAATCTGGAAAATCCTAATTCCAGTGTCCTTAAGGGCTGCAGTGGGAGATGGGAAGGGATTCTGGAAACACAGGCTCCTGGAGCCACGACAGGGCTGAGTGTGAGAGAGGTTCAGGGGAAGCCTTAACCAGCGGGAGGGCAGAACAACGGCCTTGGTGCTGTATCCTGATCTTGCTTCAGTGGATTTACAGCTGGTTCCTTTCCTGGAATGAAAAGATTAGGATCGCTGGAGCTGCGTGTGCGTCTTCCAGCGAGGAGAAGTAGGTATGCAGCAGCTGTAAAAATAAAGAGCCCTCTCAGGCCATCGTAGTAAAAAGCTTTGGAAGCTGTTGAAAGTGGGGTGGGGTGGGAAAATCCTCAAATTTCCTACCTTTTCTTTTTTTTTTTTTTTTTTTTTTTTTTTTTTTTTTTTTTGTTTTTTGTTTTGGATGTTGTGAATTTCAGCCAGTGAGTTTTGAACTTGCTTCGAAAGAAAAGAGATTCACATGAAACCGGGGGGAAGGAAATTGCAAAAAGGTTTCCAAATTTCCTTGAACACTCACAAAAATCGATTCATTTTTGTGTCTTTTGTCTCGTTTTGCTGCCTTTCCCAAGAGCCCTGCTGGTGCTGGAGGGCCTGGCTGCAAGGAATCAAGGCCACAATACCTGATGAGAGGAATTCCAGACAAACTTGACAGTGTTGGACTGTGTGCTTGGTTATGAGGTTAGTTCAGCTCATATCCATGCCCTGGGAGCTGAAAACCCACAGGAATCACGGGGAGACAATTCAGGGATTCACCTGTGGCTGAATTTGTGATTTCCACTGAAGGAAACAGGGTGGAATCACCAAATCATCAAGGTCGGCAAAGCCCTCTCTAAGAGGTGCCAAACCACCCACCTGTGTCCCCAGGTGCCACATCCACAGACCTTGGGACACTTCCAGGGATGGCTTTTATCTCACAATGGAGAGAGATGACACCAGGACAAACGAGACCCCTTTTTTCTGGATCTGAACAGCCAGCCAGTAACCCAGCACCACCACCAACTTCCCTCCCAGCCCAGATCCAGAATCAGAGAATCAGAAGATTCCTCCTACCTGGGGACATTCCCAGCCCATGAGCTCCAGGGAATGGGATGGTGCCTCCAGAGCTGCCAGGCAATGCAGGTTTTCTCGGGATAAGCAAACCCTGGTGATGTCCATCATTCATTTGGTGATTTTTTTCTGGTGGAATTAGGCTTTTCTGGAAGTGAGAGCTCCCCACCTAAATGCAAATGCTTAACTCCAAGTCCCTGAATTTCCTCATTTGCTACCAAAACCAGGGAGAAACTACAGGGAAAGCAGAGTGGGCTGAAATGGTTTCTCCCCAGAGATAATTTTATGGAAACACCCCTCTTGCCTATCAGTAAGTGAAATCTGCCAACATCTTTGCACACTGAGGAGAAATTATTAGTTGTGAATTTACTGGCTCATTTATTCTGCCTATTTTTGGGTCCCTTGGGCCTCTTCTACCTCTTTGTGTACCTCTGGATGTGCCCCTTTGCTCAGGTGGGTGTGGTGATTCCCACCAGGAAGGTGCTCCTGGCTCCGAGCTCCGCGAGGCTCCGCGCGGGCAGGAGGACACCACAGCACGCGGCACATTTGTTCCCCTCATCTTTGTTCCATTTCTTTTCTGGGAATGGAGGCTGATATCCTGATAACCCAAATACACATCCAGAACCTCTCCTGACTTCCAGAGACAAGTGCCATCTTCTACAGGAAAAAAATTCCCAGTAACACCTAAGGAAAGCTGACCTTGGAAAGCTTCTTTCTGACTTGTGTCAGCAAGAAATCAGTTTCCTTTGGGAATTTCCGTGCCTTCCCGAAAGTCCACGTTAAAATTCCTCATCAATCTTCTGACAACGTTATTAATCAAGGTTTATTTTAAATACAGAAGGACAATTCTGGAGTTTGCAGAATTATTTGTTGTGCAAAGACTTTTCCCCCCTCCCCACTATAACTTTTCACAGCCCCTCACAGAATTTGTTGAGCTGCCCCTGAGATTCGAGGCTGGTTTGGACTCGGGCCTAGAAAACAAGCCAAGTAGGATAAATAAAATAAAACATCTGGACGTCTAGCCATCAGAATATCATCAGATATCCTCTGATTCCAAGAGTATCTTGTGCATGGAAGGTAATAATCTGAAGCGTTGGGCTGTTCATAACACATAACTCTCCAAAAGAATGTGGAATGAGACACGAAATAATGTTGATCTGTGTTGATTGTCTCGAAAATTTACTGCGGAAAATCATGAGGTCTGTAATGAATAGTTGGATCGCTCAAACAAATGTCTGTGCCAATAAAACCTAAACATACATTTAAAAAACAAAGATAACAGAAGTCAGTCTCGCTGAGCAGAGATGGAGGGAACAATGTGAAGGGTAAACACTGTTGAAAGGGGGAAAAAGGCAAATAAGGTTCTAATTAGGGGGAGGGACTGAATAGATTACACAGAAAAAGATAAAAGCAAGGAAACCTAATTGGAAACACAGCAGTGTGGTATCAAACCATCCAAAATATGTTATCTGGGACAAGTAGGGGTTTGGATCTTTCCACAGCGAGGAAGAAGGTTGATGCTCTGGAGTTTAGGAGGCAGGAAACAGAGAGAAGAAAAAATATTAGTCAGGACTAAAATGCCCGTTTCCCAATTTGAGAAAGGCCATGCAACCCTTCCCCCATGTGGAAAACTGGAATTTCTTCCTCAATCCTCATGGAAACACAAGAGCACGGAGTGATGTTCAGTGTCCAAGGTGTCCATCAAAGGCCTGCAGTTTCTTCAAGTCATTCAGTGCTCGTGAAAATAAACCCCAAAGTTCAGCCTGGTGACTTGTCCCACGTCATCTCTCCATGGTGGCCCAGGAACAAGGCGAATTTCCCTGAATTTGGCCAACCCACTGGAGATATTAACCATGGGCCACATGGTGTGGAAGCAGAAAGCATCCGTGAGTGTTGGTCAAAATAGGATGGAGAAAGACTTTCTGTTCAGTTTGATGTTTGATCATCAAACTCTTATCGAGAGCTTTGAGGCTCCTTTTGGCACTCAACTCCAAATCTGGGTTCTGAGGAAGGATGGACAACTGAAGGAGCAGGAACTTGCTCTCCTGAGGTTATGGCACATATATTTATCTTATGTGCTGCAACTGGAGGCTGGAAATTGTTTGTTCTGTGGAATATGCTTGCTCTCTGGAATATGTTTGTTTTCCAGAGTATGTTTGTTCAACCCCCAGTTCTCTGTGGAATTTTCCTCCTTGGTGTCCTTGTTGTCAGCTTCAGAATAAAAAGGCACAAAAAAGTGGCCCATTTCCCCCCAAATTCTTTATGTTTAAAGAAAATGGAAGCTATTGGATCTTGGAAAACTCTCTGGTTAATATTGGCTGCCTTTCCTCATTTTCTGTCTCCCAGGGTTGAGATTTCCTTGAATTAAGGGTCCAGCTTTGAGTTTTGATCCATTGAGAGTGAGCAGAGGTTCATGAGACCCCTCAGGGAAGGACCCACAGCAGGGGATTCTTCCTTTGAAGGGCCATTCACTACTTTGGAATTTTTTTCTTTTTTTTAAAAGAAAATCCCTTTTCCAAATGGCTCCAGGCAGGATTGGTTTGGATGCCGGGCAGCACTCAGCAAATTCACCCCTCACCGAAGATGCTCCTCATGGATTTGGCTGCTCCCTTTCCAACCAGCACTGCCAGGCAGTGCCAGCTCCTCAGGAATTTCAAGGAGCATATTTGTGGTCATTTCTCCTTATTTCACATGGCCTTGCTCAGCAGAACTTGGAACACGTTGGCCTCAGGGATTGCTGGCAGGAGGCTGGAGAGCTGTGATCCCTCTAGGAACAGTCTGTCTGTCTGTCTGTCTGTCTGTCAATTCCATCTCTATTTTAAACAAGCTCAGCTGTGCTCGGGGTGAGAAATCTGCCTTTTTTTCTCAGGGATCCACATGCAAATGCGCATCCTCTCACTCAGGAGCAGCTGCCCTGGTTTTCCTGGTTTCCCCGTTTATTTTAGCAAATTGGGATCATTTTTGTCATGAGTCTCCCTCAACCTGCTCCATAGATAACTTCTGGAGAGAAGCTGCCTTGCATTTTTGATCTTTTAGAAAGGAAAATAAATTAAAAATTTTGAACGTGGCCTTTTCCTCTGCTGTGCTATTCATAGCAAAAGTGTCATAGATGCTTTTCACTCCTTCCCCCCCTCTTCCTTTTTTTCACCCTAAATCTTGATGAATAAGCAGACAAAAAGAGGACAATCTTAGCTTTCTCTGCCGTGTATTTGAGGGCCAGTGAATGATTAAAACTTCCCAGCACAGTTCACAGCACCTTTGGGGTTGTAAAAAGATCTGATTAATAACGTGGAAACAAATGCTCACCACTCTGTTTGCCCTATGATGGCACCAAGTGACCCAACCACTCCAGAGCTGACCAAAAAACCCAATGGCGAAACATCCCTAAAAAAGGAAAGAAAAGACGGATTCTAAAAATGAACGTTGCCTCATCTCAGCATGTGGGAAACTTTTGAGGTTATTGCTGGGGGCCAAATATAAAAAGCAGCTCTCCATATGTTCTCGTGATGGATTTGAAGCAGGGGACCACGCTGTGGTTGAGGTTTGCAGCTCAGATATGGAGTGATCCAGTCGCAGAAAAATTTGGCACAGCAGCCAAAGGTCGGGAACGGCGGCGCAGACACAAATGGAACATTGGGAGGCAGGACAAAGGTTAGGAAGCAGCAAAGGGATCAAACAGCCTGAGGAGCAAGACCCGAAGGCAACGTCTGGAGTGACTCATCCGTGTGCTGTTCCCGGCAGGATATGGGATGGAGTTTGGTTTTAGATTGGATATTAGGGAAATTTTATCCATGAAAAGCGTGGTCAAGCTTTGCTCCAGACTGCCCAGGGAAGTGATGGAATCACTCCTGTCCCTAGAAATGTCCAAAAAACCTGTAGACAAGAAATGGTTTACTGGTGGACATGGCAGTGCTGAGGCAATGGTTGGACTCCATGGTCTGAGAGGTCCTGTCCAGCCTTTGTGCTTTCATGGTTGTCCCCTCATGGTCCAGCCCCTCCAAGCTGAGTTTTCCTGGATTCCTGGTGGGAGCTGGCGTGGTTTGCCAGGCTCCCTCCAAATCCCTGCATGTGGGATCCTCACTCACCTGCACTGATGGGCTTCTCTTCCTCCCACTTCCAAGACAACAACACTTCACCTGGAAGACAGACCACAGCACAGGGAAATTCACATCAGAGGAGGCTTCAGCTCACCTTGTCCAACCCCTTGCTCAAAGCAGGGTCAGAGATGAGGAGAACTGACGGCCAGGGAGAGCTTGGGTGGGATGATCTCTGACTTTATGCTCAGTTTTTGTGAAAGGACGATGAAAAGGGACAAAGGCAAAGATTTCTTATCATCTGATATGAAGGAGAGCCTTTCATGAGTCGAGCACGGTGGCATCCCACTTGTCACCCCCAGCCCTGGGACAAGCAATGATGTCAGGCTGGCAGAATTCCTGGGAGCCCTGCAAAAAGCCACTGGTTCCAAAATGACACAAAGCTGTGAAGAAGAGTCCTTGTTTCTCTTGTTCCAGGGATTCTGAATTCAACAGCGCTCATCACTGACAGGGAATGAAACCTAAAGATGGAATTCTGGGAGCAGAATGACAGACCCAGAGCTAAATTAGAGTTAAAGGACAGAGCTGGTGCTGAAGACAACACTGGCTAAGTCTGGATTCTCTAGGAAGGGTTTTCAAGGTCTCCACTGCCACAAAATGACTTTTTTTTGTGGCTTGTTGCACCCTGTGAAGCACCATCCTCATTCCCCGAGTGGAAACTGGGGCTGGTATAAAGGAAAGAGGAGGTGTAATGTTGATTTTGGTCAATATTATCCATCTAAATGAGATATCTTATGTAAATTCGGTTTAAATTTTTTTTTTCCTTTAGAGGGCAAACTAACTGATTCCACAGGAACTTGTCATAAATTAATCTTTATCAGAGCATCCTTCTGAGGTTTAGAAATGGAAGAGAGGTGAATCAAAGTGAGCTGAACACTTCATTTCAGAATACTGCCTCTGATTTGCAAACCTGTTTTGCTGAGAATTCTTTTTCCAACATTAAAGCAATCATTTACTCAGTGATAACAACGACACAGACCTCCAAATTAGTTAATTATTAGGCCTTGGACACTCCAGGTTCTGATATAAACTCATTTTCCCCTTTGAAGCCTTTAATTTTTATTCTCTGCTCTTGATCACAGGCTTCTCGCCGGGAGCAGATGAGGCTTCAGAACTGGTTACCAGGCTTAGTGTGATGGGTGCCCTTAATGACTCCTGCTCAGTGATTTTCCCAGCTTTGTTAACTCCACTTGACGTCCTGACCTGCTTCTCCCAGATCCATGAAGCTGCCACGTCTCCTGGGATGTCTGTCTTTGCCCAGAGCCCTAAGATTTCTCTGAGGCCGAGTTATCAGCTGGTTTTCATCTGATTTTGATTTTTTCATTATTAATTTTTTTTTCCCCCTCGCTTTCCTGGGCTTTTGTTTAGGTCCGGAAAGATCAGTAAATATCCCAGCAAAAGGCATTCCTGGAAGGTGGGGGAGCATGGAGCCACAGGAGCCATTAAAAGTGTCTGCAGGGCACAGTTCCCAGGCCGTGGACGTGGGGGTGGGATTTCTCTCATTTTAATATCAGATGTCTGCAAATTATTGAAGTCTGTGCAAGTCACTCAGTTCTGCCTTTACAGCCTCCAGACACCCCTTCCCTCCCCAGCCTCCAGGTTCAATTTCATTCAAGGCCTCTATAAACCGGTTTAAAAGAAAAATAAAAGCTAAGCAAACCAACCAAAACCACCCAAAATGGGTTTTCCTTTGCAGCAGGTAGACCTTGAAGGCTGTCAGACAGGGCTGTCTCTGGGCATCTCAGGGATTTTTAAAACCAATTTTACTTCCAGCTGTTCTCTCCTCTCCTAAGTTTTCCTCACCAGAGACTCTCTTAACCTCAGCCCATTCCAGCTGATTTCAAGCCCTGCAAGTCAAATAAAGAGCAGCTACATTTTCAGCTAAGTAGGGTCAGTTCTGGTTTAATTCAAAATGGAAAGCCAGGTGCTTTAAGTGCACTTTGCAAGAGGGGGTTAAGTTACAAAAATAAACTTCCTCGCCCTGGCACAAGCTCGTGGAGAAGGAGCAAAAGAAAAATTATGCTCATCCAATTCTATACAGCTTGGCAGGAGATGGGAAAAGCAGAGCAGGGTTTCTAGGAAAGCTCAGGGAGAGTCACTGCTTAGAAAGCTGATCTGGTGAATTTTGCTTTTTGCTTTTTTTTTTTTTCTCTTTCTTTCCTGGATTCTCACAAAACCACACAGGCCAGGAGGGATTGACTGCAGTGTCTGCCACGATGCACAGGTCCAGAAAGAAGCTTTGTGCAAATGATGCTGTGCATGCTGAGCGTTTCTGTGGCCCTGTTTCAAGAGATTAAAAAGGAAGTCCCAAAGTGCAAAGAGCACCAAAATCCTCTTAGAAGTTCCAGCCGTGTGGAAAGCCAGACACAGCCCATGGATGTCTTTATCTATACTGGCAGATTAAAAATATTTAAGTTATGACCTTAAAATGAGAGCCAAGTCTCTCCAGACCCTTAGGAAAGACAAAGATCAGATTGGGAGGTGTGAAACCCATCCCATCCCACTTTTCTCTCAAGTTCTTCTCTTCCTGCAAAGCATCTGGATCTTCTCCAGGTGTCCATGGTCCTGGTTATCCAGGAAGACTCATCCAGGTCTCTGCTCCTGCTTTCCGAAGGAATTTGGTGCGCACTGATAAAGAGGGTTGGAATCCTTGTGGGGTTTTCCTTCACATCCCCGAGCGCTGGATGACGGAGCTGGGGCTTTTCCTCTGGTACAGGCATTGTCTGTGATCCTCTGGAATGGGTGAAATCCAGAAGAACAAGGATTCCTTGAGCATTTTTTTTTTCCTTCATGATCCCGTCAGCAAAACGGAAACTGGCAGATAATTAATTTACGGATGTTTGATATTCAGAAATAAGTACGGTGTGGATAAACCAGCAAATGCTGGGGTTTAAAAATAAAACTTCATGGGTGCCTTGCATCTCAGATGGTGTTGGACACCTTTGTCTGGGCAAGGGAACAAAGGCCTTTAATCACCACGACCAGCTTGGAGAAAGGGGAAATGACCCTCCCTTTAGAAAAGCTGGAACATTTAAAATCATTCCAACATCTTGAGGGTCTGACCATGCCCTCAGTCCCAGTGGGAAGATGGAGCAGTTATCACAGGATTTTTTCACTTGCATATTCCATATAATGAAGGAAAACAAGCTAAGACCACATGGGTACAACCAGAATGGGGAAATCCAGGAACTTCAGGAGCTGTTGTCCCACTCTTTACCTGGAGAGATTTTTAGGCAATCCCTCGCTGTGGAAGACAAGTAAATAGCAGAGAACATCAGGCTTCTTTTAACCTTAATCCTCAGAGGTGCAGAAGAAACCTTAAAGATGCCAAATGGAAAAAATATTCCAGTACAAGAAGGCAAATAAAGAACCTACATTTATTTTTGCAGAAGTCTGATGAAGTTTAAGTCCATAATAAGCCCGGGGTGGGAGGGGGGAAGGCAGCGAGAGGGGCTGACTCATGTTTTTTGAATGTTTGGGGTTAGCACCAGTGTGTTTGGCGAATTCTTCTGTGTACTTAATATGTGTGAAGGAAATTATAATTGGTCCATAGATGATTTGTTAACTAAAAATAGGGGCTAAAGCTGTAAAAATATTTGTAACATAAAATTTCAGCAGCTCTTCATCATTCTTTAGTGCTTTGCCCCAAACACGTTGTGAGCTATGGGGTCTCTAAACACCTCTCCAGGGTAATTTATTGGAGGGCTGATGGCAAAGCTGAAGATGAATTTCAGCACTTGGGGTGAGATCTGCAAAGGCAGCTGAAGCAGACGAGGACCTACCAAGGTTATGGAGCAACTCCTTCTCCATCACAACGTGGAATTCCCTCGCTGACCTCGGTGCTGTCACCCTGCCAGCACCTTTTGTGCCATTAGAAATTTTTATTTCTGAGTGAGGGAGCAGCAGCTGAGGTTTGGCTGTCTGAACAATCTCCCCTTGGTGTCCCCAAAGCAATAAACTCATCCCAGGATTTGCTAATCACCATTTTATCTTTCCCGCCCTAATTTTCCATGTAGTTTCCATATTTTGAACAATTTTCTGCCCATGTTTGACCACTTCTTCCTTTGAAAAAAAATAACGAAATAAACTTTTTGGACACCCCTTTTTCATGCAGCCCAAACAGGAATGTTCCCAGATGTCCTCAGCAAACTTTCCATGAGAGAGGAACCTTGAGTGAGTCAGCCCTGTGTGGTCTCACTCGTTACGTGGCACGTCACCTCATTTTTTTGGGTACACGTAGGGAAAGTCACAGGGTGAAGCTGGAATTGATTGAAAGTCCAGTTGAACTTGGTGGAAAAATTCCTCTCTTGACCTTCCCAAGCTTTGGCTGCTTTCCAGGCTCATGATGTTCACACCTCCTTAATGCAACCCCCGGCACTTGAGTCATGTCGAGCTGGGGCGGGGGAAATGTCAGGTAATGCGGCCTCAGCAGCCACCCCAGAGGGGACTCAGCTTTTCCCAGCTCTGCCACGCTCCAGCCTGGAGTTTATGACGTGCTCCTTGTCCCAGGGCATCCCAACCGAGCAGCGGATTTTGCTCTGCCCGCGACGGGAGGGCGCGGAACGCGAGCTGCCCCCAACACCTCGCCCTTGACCTCAGCCTTGCTCCCGCGCCTCTCCACCAGCTCTGCCCCCTCCCAGCCATCCTCCCCCTCCTCTTCCTCTCCCCACTCCCATGACAACGCCGTGGCTGGCTCCAAAAATCTGTCAGCTGGAGTTCCTACTCCCTGAAATTATGGGCGATGGTTTGATGCCTGCTCAGTGTTACCTCCCTGTCACTTCTCATTTGTCCTTTATTAATAGGTGGATGAACTTGAGCAAATCCCACAAATTCCTCTGCTTTCCTTTTTTTGCCTTTCCATCTCATCTCTCTTTTGCTGCTCTGCTCTCTCAACCAACCCTTTCTTCCCCTTCTTCCCCAAGTCAAAAATCAACGTTAAACCCACTATCCCTTAACCAGTTTTCATGTGTGTGAAAACAATCTTCACACCAAGGTTATTTCTTCTTGCAGAAGGAGTGGAGAGCTTGGGAGGGAACTTATCTGGCAATGGGAGCACCCTGCTAACATTTCAGCTCATTTCATTTCTAATTTCAATCTCCACGATGGCATAGTGAAGGAAAAAGCTGAAGAAATCTTTGTCCCCCTTGCTGTCACCTATTCCACAGTCCCAGAGCAGAAGCCTGCACCAGAGGAAGGCACAGCCTCCACATCCAGCATGGCATTCAGCAATGGAATTTTTTCCTTTAGGGGAATTCTGCTGCTTGAAGGCCCTGGATTGAATTACAGGGCACATCTTTGCTCGGGATGAAATCAGAGCTTACTCGGATCCATGTGACCTGACAAGCCAACCCTCACCTCTCTGGGTAATTATCCATCCACTCATTCCCTCCCTGTGTCACCAGGGGATGCCCAGCATAGTCTGGTTTGAGGAGAGCTGTGTGACTGATGTCAAAACATGGAGCAGTAATTTGGAGGAGAGAAGTTTGAATCATGGATGACCCACAGGCCAGCTGTCCCATGGATGGGACACTGTGGGAAGCCAGTGTCCAGCAGTGCTGGAGTCAATGATTTCCTGAAATCAGAAATCACAGGAAACAGCAAATTTTGTCCCAGATGGACCCAGCAGATTGTCTGTTGTGACCCTCGGGCTTTAAACTGAGAATAAATGGACATTTCATTAAATAAAAAGAATATTAGGCAAAATAAAAAAAAAAAAGAGAAATAAATATTTTATTAAATAAAAAATCCCTCGCATTACAGTTTTATGTCTGGCCCAATTTTTTCAAGAATCGGGGTCATCATTATCCATCCTCTTTGCATTGGCCTAAAATTAAAAAAATAATATTTTATTGTTTTCTTTAGAAGAGAAACATCACCCAGCCATCAGCATTCTCATCCCTGGAGGTGTCCAAGGCCAGGGGACGGAGCATGGAGCAACCTGGGATAATGGAAGATGGAATGAGATGATCTTTGAGGTCCCTTGCAACCCAAACCATTCTGGGATTCTATAAAAGGTGATTTTTAAAGACAGCTCTTGGTTCTGGATTTCTGTAGTCATGACCCATTCAGAGCTCCCATCCCATCAAAACCCTTGCTACTCACTGAGGAAGGAAAGAATTCAGAATGGAGTTTGTTCAGCTCAGCCTGTGAGAGATTGTTGGGTTTTTTGGAATCTGAGCTCATTGGATGTGTGTGACAAAGGGCTCTAAAAATCCATTTGATTTTACTGTTGAATTTATCAGGGTTTAATAATTCACCTGGGTAAAAATCAAACCTTGATGATGCTGGCAGGTTCCTTCCAACTCAGGAGATTCCATGACTTGATGATTGTCTCAAAAACATGGCTGCTAAAAAATAAAACTAATTATTTCCTTAACCAAAACCAACAAATATTTCAGTTCTTTTGGCATAAATGGGACATTTTATTCTGTAATTAAGGAGCATTTAAGCGTGGGCTTAACCTGCAGCTCATTCTCAGATTCTTTGCTGAACCAAGGCTTTGATATCAATTATTTTTCGGCTTCCCCCTCATCATTTCTCATCCCTTTCCTCATCTGGTCCTTCTAATCTCACCTTGTTTTGTATAAAGAAACCCAAAATCAATGTAATTTTTCTTTGCTATGGATAATTTTAAAAGTTTATGTTGAACCAGTTTTGCTGTTTTGTTAAGAGTTTGAAGGCAACCCAAGAGATCCAGGTGCAGAAATCCAGAGCTCAGTGACTTGATACCAACCTGTGGATGGATCCAGTCAAATTCACATTAATTAACTGTATTTCTTAACTGTTCTCCTGCATTTTGTCCCCCCACCTGTTGCTCCTTTGTTAAATAAAAACATTATCTGGGTTCACGCTGTTTAAATTTGCTTTTAGGCTGACACAGAACTGAGGTGGGTTTTGCTTGGCAAAGTCAAATATTGCAAAGCTTGCTGAAAACTCTGATTTCTGTGTGAATTTTTTTTTTTTTTGTATTTGGGTCTCACAGGTGAATTTAACCCAGACCTACAAATGAGGTGAGTCTAATTTCAGCTCCTGACTACTTTATCAGTAAAGTGACAAATTTGCTGGAACAGTTTCCTGAGGATATTTGTTTTCTTTTCCCCACTTCTGCTGAGAGTTGGGACATTATTTTTCTGTGGAAAGGCCACTTCCAGCTGAAACAGCTCCAGGCTTTGCTAAAATATAAATTTGTTTGAATGACTTCTACAGAAAAAGAAATAATAAGGGCACCCCCTGAAAAGGACCTTGATCAAAATTTGGTTCCTTGGGCTTCATTAACAGCTTTGCCACAAATTCCCTCCGTAGCTTGGGAATGTGATGTTACCTCTTTACCTTATTTATGAACTGATGGAAAATATGAAAAATGCTGCCTTTGTCTCATCTCTCTGCACTGGGCATCCTGCACTGATCTGTACAGGTTTTATAATAACTCTGGGCAATTAAGTGTCACTTAAGGGTCCCTTTATGATGGCAGAATAGTTCGTACAATTATATTTCTGTATCTGTAAGAATCCAGCCTTTCATCTCTGGGTGCCTTGATCTGTAACGACCATGAGAATTCCTGCTTTGTCCCTGAGCTCTTTGATCCAGGGAGATTTCCAGCTCCATCACTTCTGGGAGTCCCTGGCTGAGGGAGGACTTTGTTCTTTGTTGGGCCTGCCACAACATTCCCTGTTTCCTAAAACACAGCAGATGTCTCAACCCTCACTGCAAGGTAGGGCTGGAACCACCCCTGGCCTGTTCAGTGTCCAAAACTCAATGGGTTCTTCTCAGAAAGTGGCAATTAAAATTATATATTATTGACAGGGTTTGGGGGTTTGCCCCTGGGTAATTTTCTGAAAGCTGCTGGAGAACAGAAGAACCCCTTTCCTTTCTGACTTCCCTGTCATGCTCATATTTCACAACAGCGACGTCTCAACCTTTCTGCACAGATGGACACACAGAAAATTGCCAGAGCTGGGGCTTGCCCTCAGCAGAAAATTGAGCTCTGATAACTTGGATCTTCTTTTGTGCATGTGAAGCACAGGGAGAAACCATGTTTGCTTTGCTACAGAATTTAAATCCTCTTTGGGGTAGAGGAAGAAGGACCCCCAATGGAGAAATGAAGGGTGGGTGTTGCCACAGGTCATCATTACAAAACTATAGTATAAATTTAATAATAGAAAAGACTTTTTCTGCTCCAAAATCATGCTCCAGGCTCCATCACCTCCCCTGCCTGCACTCAGATCCCTGCTGCCATCAAATCTCAAGGTTCAGATGAAGTGAACTGCTGCAGATCCATCTCTTTTTTTGTTTTTGCAGAGCCTGGCAGCCCCATGATGTTGCTGAAGTGAATTGGCCAAAGACGGAAAAATTGCCAGCTTGCTTTTAAAATATTTTCCTGTATTTTCCCCTTCACCTTCAGGATATGGAATAATAATTAAAATATATGGAAACGAGGAAAAAAAAAGCAGCTAAGCAGAAACTACATTTTACTTCCTGATTTCTTGCTGCCAAAGTTACGACACCATTTGGGGAGAGAAGGAAAGGAAGAAAATAAATTTTTTTCTGCGAATTTTCACCAACTTAAACTCTTTTATTTTTGAGTAGTTGGTACCATGAGACACAGCATGAGACACAGTGATGCTGAACATCCCTTTGCTGTGCAGGTGACAGGATTTGGCCTGAGCACACGGTTAAACCCATAGCCTGACACAAACCTCAGACAATTAAAGGCCACACCATGCCTGAAAACTCTTTGGCCACAGACAGATTTGTATCTTCCTAGGGAAACCAGCCCTGTCTGCCCCACATTTCCACTTGTAAGTGATTTGCCTGCCTCACTGGGAGGTTATGAGGCAGCTCTAACAATCCCAGATTTCTGACAGTCCCTTTTCTCCTGGAACTCAGCAGCTTTCCCGGGTTGGGTCTCTCCAGCCCCTTTTCTCCAGAAACTCAGCAGCTTTCCCGGGTTGGGTCTCTCCAGCCCCTTTTCTCCTGGAACTCAGCAGCTTTCCCGGGTTGGGTCTCTCCAGGACCGTCTCGCTGCTGTAAGCCGAGCCAGTCGGGCAGGAGGTTTTAGGCTGCCTGAGGAATTCGGAGGAAGGGTTTCTAAGCTCCTCAGAGCCTAAGCCATGCTCGCATATGGCCATAAATCCCCTAAGCTCGGGCACTTAGCGGTGATACAATAGCGCTTGATGGGCTCCTCGGGATAATGCTGCCCGAATGGAAGGGGGATGCAGCAGGGAAGGGCTGCAGCCTCGGGGCCGGCTCCACGGGCTTCGCCGGTTTAGGAAAAGTGGCAAATGTCCGCTTTCCGCACAGCAATTCCTCTGGGCAGCTGCTTTTTGGAGCCCCCGAGGCAGAGGAGGTTTGGGGAAAGCGGTCCCGATGTTCCCGGGACACGGATGAGCTTTTCCCTTGCCTTGCCCTCTTATCCCTTGGCTGAGGATGAAGAGCTCGCTCATCCCTCCCTGCTCCTCCAAAGCGGGGCTCAGGAGATCAGAGGATCACAGAATATCCTGAGTTGGACGGGACACACCGGGACCATCCATTCCAACTCCTGACCCTGCAAAAGACGATCCCAGAAATCCCACCCTGGCCCCTGAGAGCGTCGTCCAAACGCTCCTGGAGCTCTGGAACGTGATCATTCCCATGGGAGTGCCTGGCCACCCTCTGGGGGGGAAGAACCCGTTCCTGACATCCCACCTGAACCTCCCTGACACAGCTCCAGCCGTTCCCTCGGGTCCTGGCAGTGCCACAAGGAGATCGGAGCTGCCCCTCGTGTGGAAGCGGCACACCGGGATATTCAGGCTCCGTGTTTTGCGATGGGTGCCGTGAGCATCAGCATCCCAAAACGCCACCCCTCGTGCCAACCACCAGACATCAAGAAAGGATTTTTTTTTTTT
>VXAC01001021.1:293365-318443 GCA_013399225.1 Rhipidura dahli
AAAAAAAAAAAAAAAAAAAAACCCCAAAAAAACCTGGTTTTAGTGCTTCCTCTGCATGTCCAGTCTGATAAAACCCTGCCTCTCCTTGCTGTACCTGCTTGTTGCAACAAGATTTTCTTTCCTCAAAGGGCAGAGATGTTGCAAACTCCATGAGGAAATACCTGGAAGGTGCACTCAGCTGATTTCATGACCTCATTTCCCTCTGTCATGGGTGCTGAGGAGAACTAATTTCCTAGGATGAACTTCCTAAAGCCAGAATTGTCAGTGATATCTGCCCTTATCAGATGGAAATAATAAAGGAAGGGATGCCAGGAGATCATCAGTGCTCAATCCCCCTACCTGGGCACTTTTGGGGAGTGAAGTGTTGATAAATCTTTTCTCTTGCCCAAGGGAGGAAAACAGGTGCTGATCAGTCTGCTAATATTTGTTTTATCACTTTATAATTCTGTTCACTAGGGACACTGGGCATTGTGTGGATAGGTAACAACAGCAATTCATTTTCGGAGACCTCAGTGAGAAAGTTCAGGACGAGGAAGATTGAGAGAGAGAGAGATTTGGAAAAACAAAATAACCCAGAAAGCGGCAGCATCGCATTACCAGCACTTCACCCTGGAATCTGGAGAAACATGGAGGCTTTTGTTTTACAGATGCAGGAATTCGACTTTATTTTTGTTCCCTTCTCTCCCTTTAACAAGGAATCCTGAGTTGAACTCCTTGCCTGCTTACGGCGCTCTGCCTTTGGCTGGCTCCCCCAGGCTTTTCCCTGCAAACCCTGGAGTGACTCGTTTAATCCCCTGGACGGGAGCTGGGGAAGCTCTGGAGCAGCCCTTGCATTCCCTGGCGGTGGCCGGGGCCAGCCCACGCGTGTTCCTGACTCCTCCATCGGGATCCATTTCCCCGGCGGGGTCGAGCCGCGTGCTCCCGCATTCCTTTGGTCACAGGGGCGTAGGAAATGATCCCACTGCTCCACTTACATAAGGAAATGCCCTGGCAGAGCCAGCCTTGATTTTGTCATTCAGTTTCAATGCCTCCTCTCTCCTCCTCCCCTTTTTGTGCTGCTCGTAAAAGCAGCCACGAGGCCACCGCAGGAATCATTAATCTGGCGAGGTGGGGAGGTCTCCATGCAAATGTTGCTGACTTGGGCTTTCAGCAGAGGTTTGCAGGGCTTTTCTAGCCTGGGCTTTCCCCTCCAGGGCTTGGGGCTCGGTGCTGGTGGACACAGGAGAGGACTTGGCCCGACGAAATGTAGGAATTGGTGGTTTCAGTAACCACTGGCTCCAAGCAAAGACAGAAAGCCAGGAGGGGAGGCATTGGGACGAGGGAGGAATTTCCACCACAGCGTGATGTTGGCTTTGTGATTCAATACAATCAACATGTGGGGATTTTATTTCTCCTTCCTTCTCCTTCTCCTCCTTCTCCTTCTCCTTCTCCTTCTCCTTCTCCTTCTCCTTCTCCTTCTCCTTCTCCTTCTCCTTCTCCTTCTCCTTCTCCTTCTCCTTCTCCTTCTCCTTCTCCTTCTCCTTCTCCTTCTCCTTCTCCTTCTCCTTCTCCTTCTCCTTCTCCTTCTCCTTCTCCNTCTTTCTTCTTTCTTCTTTCTTCTTTCTTCTTTCTTCTTTCTTCTTTCTTCTTTCTTCTTTCTTCTTTCTTCTTTCTTCTTTCTTCTTTCTTCTTTCTTCTCCTTTCTCCTTTCTCCTTTCTTCTTTCTTCTTCTTTCTTCTTGTCCTTGTCCTCCTCCTCCTTCTCCTCCCTCTCCTCTTCTTCTTTCCTTCTCTTTCTTCTATTTTTTCTCCTCCTTCTCCTTCCCCTTCTCCTTCATTTCCTCTCTGGGATGAAAATGGATGTGGTCTCCCTACAACAGAGACCAAGATCCCTCCACAGATCCAAGGGCAAACCTGCCACAGCAGGAAAAGCATCAGGGACTTGCAGCAGGATGTCAGCTGAGCTTAGGATGGCTCAAGAACACATCCCACTTGCACATTACAGCAGAAAACCAGGAATTTGAGGAACGGATGGGATAGATTTCCTCCAAAGCCAAGCTGCTGCTGGTGGATGTGCCTAGAAAAGCTGTGGAGGAGCTGTAGCCCCACACATTCCTTTAATTTTCCACACTTACTCCAAATAGCTTGAGGCCTGGAGTAGTTGGCACCATCCAGCTCATTACCTCGAGCTCTGGTGGCTTTACAGAACTGCCAGGTTTAATTTTCTACCGCTGTCTTCACCCACGACTGGCAGCTTCCGGAAGAGACAGCTCTGTGATGAAAATAGGGTTGGTATTTTGATTTTTTTTTTCACTCATAGAAAAAAAAAAAAGCTGTGTCTGGAGCAGGCTGCATTTTGCAAACATATGTGAGTGTCTGGGCATATGCAAATGTAGCATTTTGTGGGATGGAAACATTCTGGGTTAACCTTTGTCAGAAAACAGAATTACCAATTTTCATGTTGTCGTGACTTTCCATTTTGAGGACTGTTTTATGTGCTGTAAAAGCCACCATAATTCCTTAAATTATTATAATAGGCCTTATCTGCTTCATACATGTGAGAGCTTTCTATTCAATCTAAAGTTTTTTTTGCGACCTCTTTCCTCAAAAAATCATTTTCAGGTTATTTTCATACTGCCAGCAGGGATTTTCCTCTTGACTATTTGGAACTATTTCAGAAAAGAAAAGTTCACATTTTTATGCAGACCTAGGAAGGTCTCAGGTGCAGACAAGGAAGAGAAATTACCATGGATGTCAGGAGTGCGGAGCTGTGACCAGAGGTGTCTGGTGGGCATGGGAAAGGGATTGGGAATGCGGTGGGAAGGGAAAAAGGATTCCCAGTGCATGAGGATGCTCTCAAAGGGAGGTGAAGTTCATTTGCAATGTAGATGTGCAGGTCTGGGCAAGACACCCCGTTTATAAGGAAACACCTCCATGATGATCAGGGAATGAGTCAATACAAGAGAGAACACCTGGGGTGAAATTCATCCCCCAAAAGAGACCAATAAAAATGGATGAACACTAGAAAGGACAGGGAATGTGAAGTTGGAGTCTGTCAGGCGTTTGAAACCATCTCACCAAGAGGATTCCCTGTGCTCACTGTCCTTAAGCTTCTCCAAGGAGAGGTTCCACATCCCTTGTGATCTTCTGAGACACTGCAGAAAATAAATCCTTTATCCAGACCAGTGGCAGGAAAACAGTTCTTAGTAACATCATTGATCATGGAATTCTGGGGTTTGGGTAGGAAGGAACCTTAAAACTCAACTTGTTCCACCCAGGAACACCTTCCCCTATCCCAGGTTGCTCCAAGCCCTGTCCAGCCTGGCTTGGACACTTCCAGGGATGCAGAATGATGACTGAGGAATGATGGTTGCTTGCTTCATTGACAATTTCTGTCTAAAATATTTTTGCAAGGGCTTTTGCCAACAAATAAAATCCCATCCAACATCTCCTATTACTCCTCATGTTGCATCACTACTCATGAGAAGAGATTTTGACTATGAAATCCATAAAAAGTGGCATTATGGGCCAGATTGGAGACTGGTGTCAATTGAAATCTCCAGGGAGATGCTGATTCACTCCAAGCTGGGGATATGTGACTCTATTTTCTGTTTGGAAAATTAGACAAGCGATGTACGGGAAGGCTCGGTCTGGAATTTCCCGTCTGGAAATGCCATCTGGGAATGGTACGGCAGCACCTAATTCAGTGGGCAATCACAGCCACACGGTGATGACCACAGGGAGAAAGATGTCCTTCCCTTTCCAAGGATCCTCTGTAGTCCTGAGACTGCCACTGTCTCAAGAGGAAAATGACTGTGAAAGAAAACATTCATGGATCCATCTGTTCGCCAGCCTTTTCAGGTAAAAAAGGACCTCCCCATTTCTCATCTGCAGCACATTTCCAGATCATTCCAAGCACTGGAAGCTGTGCTTGTTTTTCTACCACCTCTCCCCAGAAACCCTCGCAAATCCCGATTTCCCGAAGTGCCAGGGCCGTGATCCTGGATTGCAGCAGCACTAAGCCTCCTGTTGGTCTCAGCACCTGACTGGGAGCCCCGGCAGCCAGAGAGCTTTGCTCTGGCTCCAGAGCCCAGCACAGCCCGAGTTGGGGCTCAGCAGTGACAGGGCCCTCCTAGCATCCCCTTCCCTACCCTCTGAGCTCCGTTGGCACAGGATTTGCCTCCTTCCCTGCCAGCAGCAATGTACAGGCTTGCACCGTCCTGCCGTGAGCTATCCCGTAAACAACAACAAAATGAGCTTATAACTTTAAGCCTCCCAATGAAATAAGAAGCTAATTTGCCCCATCACAGTGCTTGCCATCTGTAAGAATTAGTCCCAGGGGGAAATGAATAGAGCCATTATTCCTAGTGGGCTCTTGGCTGTGTAATTCCTCCAGTGGTGAAACAGTAGACAGCGAGAGGAAAAACATAATACTTGTGTGACCAGGCTGCCATTGGCTAAAGGAGTTGTGTGTATCTTGTTCATGAAATGAAGAGTCGGGCAGGCAGCTTAAGGGGTGACAGACCTCGCTGTCCCAAATGCTTCTTAGGCACCAAGTAATTAAAGCACCGTGTGGAGGGGAGGCAAGTTAAAGTTAAAGGTGCATTTGTTGATGGCTGAGGCTTGGGAATGGCTCTGCTGCAAACCATGGAAAATATCAGCCTCGGATTGTAATTATATTTATAGGCCCTCAGAAAAATCTCTTGCTCCCTTTCTGTGCTCTCCTGTTGTTGGAGATGGTGTTAAAAGGGAAGTGTGACAGCCCCTTAACCTTCGTGGGTCCGTCCAAGTGGTTCTTGTCAGGGGAGGTTGGATTCTTCCCTGCTGGAAACTGGTCTGATTCCTGTTTTATACTACATGAGGATGTGGCCTCTAATTTTTCAGCTGAGTCTAACCCAAGCTGTGAAGTAAAAGGCTCACAAGGATTTTCCAGACTTATGTAAAAGTTACTTTATCTGAGAGGAATGAACAAGGAGGAACGCGAGCAGCAGGGGCAGGACAGCAGAGGGAGACTCCTGGCCAGGGGGAAAGAAATGGATCCTGTCCCTGAACACAACCAAATTACTTCTGTCTCCTAGAAAGGTCAATGTTTTATCCAGGAGAGCATCTGGGAGCTCATCTGCACTCAAATCTTGCTGTCCAAACAAATGGAAATGCCTTTATTCCTGATGTCTGTGTCGAGGAGTGAGGCCCAGTCAGAGTAACTCCTGACATGTGTGAAAAACCTGCCCAATGCCACACAAGAATTCCCAGTTCAGGGGCTTTTCCCCCAAACCACTTGGTTTTCCTTTGTCCCATTTACTTTGATGCTTTTTGTGCTTTGCCAACGAAGAAATAAATGAGTCTGCTCATGACAGGACCTCCCTGATTTGGATTCAATGCACCAATTTTGCATCCAAAATGGAGAAGCTTGGAGTCTGTAGGGAGAAAAAAAAGCATCATGGGACTGTCACCCCTACAGCTGAGGGAAAGGTTGCTCTAGTAGGAGGGAGGGAGTCAAATTTGAGGACTTAGTAAGTGATTCCACATGATAAGCAGCTTTTCTTGTGCAGCCCAGCACCACTCTGTGCAGGCACTGGCTCCTGCCAACTTTTTGCTGCTGACACGACTTTCATAATTTTTGATTTGTTTTTCTGCCTAGAGGCAGAATAATGGAGGAAATAATGTCTCCATTGATGCTGACCTGCCCTGATACTTTTGTTTGCTCTTTTCCTTGATGTTCCATTTGGCTTTATAGTTTATTCAGTGCTATAACTGGAATTGTCCTTTTCCCTTCCCTTCCCTTCCCTTCCCTGGAATTTGAGTATCATTTTAAGACTGACCACTTCAGACACTGAATTAAAGCTGAGTCCAGCATTTGCACTGAGGACATGGAATAGGAGCACCAGGAAGGAAATTCAGAACATTTGCTGTGTTTTCACAGAATCCTGGAATCCCAGACTGATTTGGGGTGGAAAGGACCTTAAAGGTCACCTTGTTCCACCCCCTGCCATGGGCAGGGACACCTCCCACTATCCCAGGCTGCTCCAAGCCCATCCAACCTGNAATAAATCCTTTATCCAGACCAGCGGCAGGAAAACAGTTCTTAATAACATCATTGATCACGGAATTCTGGGGTTTGGGTAGGAAGGGACCTTAAAACTCAACTTGTTCCACCCAGGAACACCTTCCACTATCCCAGGTTGCTCCAAGCCCTGTCCAGCCTGGCTTGGACACTTCCAGGGATGCAGAATGATGACTGAGGAATGATGGTTGCTTGCTTCATTGACAATTTCTCTCTAAAATATTTTTGCAAGGGCTTTTGCCAACAAATAAAATCCCATCCAACATCTCCTATTACTCCTCATGTTGCATCACTACTCATGAGAAGAGATTTTGACTATGAAATCCATAAAAAGTGGCATTATGGGCCAGATTGGAGACTGGTGTCAATTGAAATCTCCAGGGAGATGCTGATTCACTCCAAGCTGGGGATATGTGACTCTATTTTCTGTTTGGAAAATTAGACAAGCGATGTACGGGAAGGCTCGGTCTGGAATTTCCCGTCTGGAAATGCCATCTGGGAATGGTACGGCAGCACCTAATTCAGTGGGCAATCACAGCCACACGGTGATGACCACAGGGAGAAAGATGTCCTTCCCTTTCCAAGGATCCTCTGTAGTCCTGAGACTGCCACTGTCTCAAGAGGAAAATGACTGTGAAAGAAAACATTCATGGATCCATCTGTTCGCCAGCCTTTTCAGGTAAAAAAGGACCTCCCCATTTCTCATCTGCAGCACATTTCCAGATCATTCCAAGCACTGGAAGCTGTGCTTGTTTTTCTACCACCTCTCCCCAGAAACCCTCGCAAATCCCGATTTCCCGAAGTGCCAGGGCCGTGATCCTGGATTGCAGCAGCACTAAGCCTCCTGTTGGTCTCAGCACCTGACTGGGAGCCCCGGCAGCCAGAGAGCTTTGCTCTGGCTCCAGAGCCCAGCACAGCCCGAGTTGGGGCTCAGCAGTGACAGGGCCCTCCTAGCATCCCCTTCCCTACCCTCTGAGCTCCGTTGGCACAGGATTTGCCTCCTTCCCTGCCAGCAGCAATGTACAGGCTTGCACCGTCCTGCCGTGAGCTATCCCGTAAACAACAACAAAATGAGCTTATAACTTTAAGCCTCCCAATGAAATAAGAAGCTAATTTGCCCCATCACAGTGCTTGCCATCTGTAAGAATTAGTCCCAGGGGGAAATGAATAGAGCCATTATTCCTAGTGGGCTCTTGGCTGTGTAATTCCTCCAGTGGTGAAACAGTAGACAGCGAGAGGAAAAACATAATACTTGTGTGACCAGGCTGCCATTGGCTAAAGGAGTTGTGTGTATCTTGTTCATGAAATGAAGAGTCGGGCAGGCAGCTTAAGGGGTGACAGACCTCGCTGTCCCAAATGCTTCTTAGGCACCAAGTAATTAAAGCACCGTGTGGAGGGGAGGCAAGTTAAAGTTAAAGGTGCATTTGTTGATGGCTGAGGCTTGGGAATGGCTCTGCTGCAAACCATGGAAAATATCAGCCTCGGATTGTAATTATATTTATAGGCCCTCAGAAAAATCTCTTGCTCCCTTTCTGTGCTCTCCTGTTGTTGGAGATGGTGTTAAAAGGGAAGTGTGACAGCCCCTTAACCTTCGTGGGTCCGTCCAAGTGGTTCTTGTCAGGGGAGGTTGGATTCTTCCCTGCTGGAAACTGGTCTGATTCCTGTTTTATACTACATGAGGATGTGGCCTCTAATTTTTCAGCTGAGTCTAACCCAAGCTGTGAAGTAAAAGGCTCACAAGGATTTTCCAGACTTATGTAAAAGTTACTTTATCTGAGAGGAATGAACAAGGAGGAACGCGAGCAGCAGGGGCAGGACAGCAGAGGGAGACTCCTGGCCAGGGGGAAAGAAATGGATCCTGTCCCTGAACACAACCAAATTACTTCTGTCTCCTAGAAAGGTCAATGTTTTATCCAGGAGAGCATCTGGGAGCTCATCTGCACTCAAATCTTGCTGTCCAAACAAATGGAAATGCCTTTATTCCTGATGTCTGTGTCGAGGAGTGAGGCCCAGTCAGAGTAACTCCTGACATGTGTGAAAAACCTGCCCAATGCCACACAAGAATTCCCAGTTCAGGGGCTTTTCCCCCAAACCACTTGGTTTTCCTTTGTCCCATTTACTTTGATGCTTTTTGTGCTTTGCCAACGAAGAAATAAATGAGTCTGCTCATGACAGGACCTCCCTGATTTGGATTCGATGCACCAATTTTGCATCCAAAATGGAGAAGCTTGGAGTCTGTAGGGAGAAAAAAAAGCATCATGGGACTGTCACCCCTACAGCTGAGGGAAAGGTTGCTCTAGTAGGAGGGAGGGAGTCAAATTTGAGGACTTAGTAAGTGATTCCACATGATAAGCAGCTTTTCTTGTGCAGCCCAGCACCACTCTGTGCAGGCACTGGCTCCTGCCAACTTTTTGCTGCTGACACGACTTTCATAATTTTTGATTTGTTTTTCTGCCTAGAGGCAGAATAATGGAGGAAATAATGTCTCCATTGATGCTGACCTGCCCCGATACTTTTGTTTGCTCTTTTCCTTGATGTTCCATTTGGCTTTATAGTTTATTCAGTGCTATAACTGGAATTGTCCTTTTCCCTTCCCTTCCCTTCCCTTCCCTGGAATTTGAGTATCATTTTAAGACTGACCACTTCAGACACTGAATTAAAGCTGAGTCCAGCATTTGCACTGAGGACATGGAATAGGAGCACCAGGAAGGAAATTCAGAACATTTGCTGTGTTTTCACAGANCTTCTCTGGGAAATCAATTCCAGGACCTAACCACCCTCACTGGGAATATTTTCTTCTTGATATCCCATCTCTCTCTTCCCTCTTTCAGCTTGAAGTCATTCCCCCTTGTCCTGTCCCTCCATCCCTTGTCCAAAGTCCCTCTCCAGCTCTCTTGGAGGTCCTTTAAGCACTGGAAGGGGCTCCACGGTCTCTCTGGAGCCTTCTCCAGGCTAAGCAGTCCCAGCTGTCCCAGCCTGGTGCTCTCGTTATTGCTGAGGTGCTCCAGCCCTCAGGGCACCTTGACAGCCTTCAAATTTCCAACTCACAGCACATTTTGACAATTTCTTTTTCACCTTTGCTTAAGAAATAGGTATTTTGAATCTTGGTGAAAACAGATCTGCAGGGCTAGGGCCTCAAAGAAAAGGGTTTTGTAGGTTTGGGTCTAAATGACCTGAGAATGCAAATCATTCCCTGCTGTAAAGATCAGGAGTAGAAATTTCATTCAAAGCAGAAAAGGCTTCTGAGGCATGGCAGGTTCCAGAGGCATTTCATGCCCAACAGCTGCCTCGGATCTCCGTGTCCAGGAGGTGAGGTGGTGGAGTTCCGCACGAATGGTCTGGATGGGGAAAGAGCAGATTTCACATCTCCTCCAAGACCAGCAACTCCCACAGCTTTCGCTCCTAAAAAAAGAAGCCTTAACCAAACTAATTGCTTATCACATTGGGAGCTGGCAAGGGCTGTTTGGGGGTGAAGTGAATATTTGATGTCGAGAAAGAAAAAGTATTGTGTTACTGACTCAAGAAAAACACTTTGCAGCCAATTTGCACAGTTTGAGCTCGTTTCCATGGAGTTCCTGCAGGAGTGGGAGTAGATAGGAACTTGCTGTGGGATTTGCAAGTGCTGAAGCCCTGAGGTCTCTTTCTCCATCCACCCCACAAACCCGTCCAGCTACGAATGGCACAGGCGCAGCTTAGCAGAGCCACTAACGGTGAGCCAAGAGTTTACTGGGAAGGGCCCAAGACAAAGCGGGGATTTCAGGAGGGGCAGCACCAGGCACGCTGATTCCGTGCTCGCAGGCGAAACCACGCGGATTCTCACACACACACACACGCACACACGCAGTGGAAAAACGGAGGCTGGCTTGCTCCGAGCTGCCATGACGTTAACAAGATGGCTCCCTGCAAACCTGTGACCCCAAACTCAGATGTTCCTACTGGGAATATCACGGCACAGAGCATTACGTCAGCCCCACGCAGTTCCCGAAGAGCGGCTCTGCCTTTCCGCTCAGCGCTATATATTCCTGCCTTTCATGTCCTGGAGAGTTACCAGGACTGCCTGTTCTAGGCATGGAAATCTGCCTCCAGATCCTAAAGCCAGTTCACACATCCCACAGAACACTTGTGCTCACATGGGTGGACAGCATCATAGGTCAAGGAAGTGTGGCTTGTGTTGCCTTCTCCGTGCCAACCTGGTGAGGTGATGGTGACCTTCTCCTGTCCCTGGACCTGGTCCAAGGATGTGAGAAGGTCACCATCACCAGGGTAATGAGATGAACAGGAGGCTGAGGCAAATGAAAGCTTGGTGTGGAGAACTCTTCCTGCAGCAGAGGAGAAATTCAGTTAAAACAGCAGACCTGTCACCAGAGGTGTGACGTAGGCGGGGTTCCGCTGCCGGTGTTATTTAAAGCTGGGTTGGTCCCAGCGTGCAGAATCCTAAGGTTGGTGGGGTCAGAGAAAGGGAACCTTTTTCCAGCCCTTTGGAGGGATGAGAGCCACGCTGAAGAAGGTCTCACCCAGCTCTGTAAGAGATTCCAGACGGATGGGTGGGTGCATCCACCCCAAATGTCTTGGGATCTCCGGGGTTCCATCACTGCAGAGTGACAGCAGATTTGTCTTATCTCAGACCTCACTTTAACAAGCTGCTGCCAAACATTGAATGTGACCCAGCAGCCAGAGTTCAGTTCAAAATGGGACATAAAATGCTTTGCTGCACCAGGACCTGGATCTCTTTTAATCCATGTCCATATCCATATCCATGTGCTGCTTGTGGTGGCTCTTAGGTCTGGATGCAAACACTGGGAATCCCTGTTTACAATTTCAGACCTAACCCAGCTGAAAGTGTTCAGAACCAGGTTGGACAGGGCTTGGAACAACCTGGTCTAGTGGAAGGTGTCCCAGCCCATGGCCCAGTGGTGGAACTGGAACATTTTTAAGGTCCTTTCCAACCCAAACCATTCTGTGATTCCATAAATCCTTGTCTCTTTCCACGGGAGATGTCTGGATCTCATGCATGAAGAGTGGATTGTATTTAGCTGACCTGTTAAAGTGCACCAAGAGGGTGAAGATGCCCCAGATGGGATCCCATGGTGTGACAGGGATGAATCATTCAGAGCACCCACACTGCAGAGCTCCCGACTGCCTTCCCCATGTCTGTGGAATGAAGCAGTCACGACAAAAGAATTCGGCTCCATGAGTAGGTGGTCAAGAGAGTCCCATCTTTCCCTGGGAAAGGAGCCAGATTCTATCCATCAGCAGCCCTGACTGATGGATAGGTTGGGTTCTTATCACACTTTTCATTACCAGATTAGTTGTCTGTCTCTACAAAGGAACCACAGCTCCCTTCTCAGATACAGATTCATTGTCCTTGCAGGAAGCTTCTCTGCTGCTTCCAAGTTTCCCTCTTGGATTGATGAGGGGGGTGCAGCTTTTTTGCCCAGCCCAGATAGAAAATCAGCCACCACCCAGCCCATGATTAGGGCCCCTCTCATTATTTTAATTTTGGGTTTGCAGCAAGACGAGCTGGCAGCCTTGCTCTGCGCTTGGCACTGCAGAAGAGTTTAATAATCACCTAATAAAACTTTTCATCTGGCTTCCCACATCTCTCCCTTTCCCAGATCCGTGCCCTTCCCTGCACTCTCTATCAAGGATACAGGGTTTGGCATAACACACGTCCCTGCTGTAGCAACCAGCTTCTCCCGTGCTGCTGCTACAGGCATGTGCAGGTACCAAAATTTCACCGTCTCTAATCCAATCCCAGCAATTCCAGCCAAAATTTCCCCTTGTAATCAGTCTCTGTGAGTTTCCTCATGCCCATTTTAGGGAGGGTTCCTCACTGTCCCCAAGGATAAAGGAAAATCTGGATCTTGTTTTTACTTTTGTTTGGTCGACAGCACTAGGAATTGGTTCAGCACTGAGGTGGCTCAGGGTGTCTCCACGGCTTTTCCAATGAAACCTGGAATTTCCCAGCCTGGATTCTTCCAAGGAAGGCATGAGAATTTTGGCCTTGCACAAAATTTGGACAGATTTGGATCTTGAAATCCTAATCACCCTCAGCCTGGGCTGACGCAGGTGAGTGCAGTCGTGTCCCTTAGGGGCTACAGGTTCCCTTGTCTCCCTTGCACTGTTGATGTCCGGCAGCAGCCTTAAAATAAATCCCTTCAAGGGAACAGGACAGCTGGAAAATGAACTTTTTTTCCTTTTTTAAAAAAGGGGGGAATGGAACCATAGATGTGCTATAATTGACAGTTCTTTACAAAACTTGTAGCTGAGCAGCAGGAGACAACTCTGCTTGTTTGTCTTGTATCGGATGCTCCCCTTTGGGCCGAGGAGAGGAAATGGAAATTATAACCCTGCTGAAAGCAGCAAAGAATTCCTAGGAAAAAGCCATTTATGGAGGGCAGGGGGAGAATGAGATACAGGCATGGCCAGAAGGAGCCCAGAGGAAAAGCAGGGAGCTGGCTGAGAGCACTGGGGAGCACAGCAGTGCAGGTCCCAGAGTGACAAAGACAAATTCCCCAGGGTGCCAGAGGGGACTGTGTGGAATAATTTGCAATCCAGGATGCTGCTGACAGTTCCTGGAATGAAAACAAGTCTGTGCAGGGAGGCTCCTCAGGCCACTGGGACCTGAGTCCTGTTTACAGCCATTTGTATTTCTAATCTCATTTGGTTTGAGCAAACCCTAAATGAGGAGTTAATTCCTCTCCATGTCCTGAGCTTTTGGTGACTTTGGGGAGAGCCGATGGCACAGGACAGAGGAAAACAGGACTGATTCCTTTACGGACAGTGGTGGTTTAAAATGTCCATCAACCCCTATCCTGAGGGCTTGAGATCGTGTTAAAACTGACTTCAGAGATCCTAAAAATGCTGCAGATTCCCAAAAATAAACTTAAGGGATGTATTGAGCCATTTTTCTTGGCCATTTGAAGGAACAGCACCATTTTATTCATCTTAAAGTGGCTGCATTCACCAGATTTACATCCAAACAGAGTTTTTTTCTTTATTGACTCCAAGGAGAGTTGAGAGTTACAAGCTCAGGTAGATTTCTGCCCCATAACCATCCCTCTTTTTGCTGCTCGAGTAGCAGTGAACACAGCTTAACTCCTGAAATATCTGTGTGGGTGTTACCTGGGGCAAACTCTGAGCTGAGTTTGACAGCGCTAGTCGTGCTGAAAGTGGGGAAAGGAATTTCTGGTCAGGGAAGTCTCCCTTTCCCTGGGAAAGGGAAATCACTAAGAGGGATACCTTGTGTAGCATTTTATTTATCCAATCCGTTATAGAGAGGTGGAATGTAAGTCAAAAATCACTTTGGCCAGGCAATTTTGCGTGAAAATTCCGGTGTTGTGCAAAGTGCACCAGGTCTTCAACAGAGCCAGGAGGACATGGGTTGGACCCACTGCCCAGAAGAACAACTCCAACAGTTCCCAGCTCTGGAATAATCTTGGACTGAAACAAAATTCACTGCCAATGGATGGAACAGCACCATTTTTGATGGACAGTGGGGGTTTCAGTGCGAGGAATCTCATCCAACCTCTGCCCTGGGCTGACCTTGCTCAGTTTGTGAAATCCGAGAGGATCCCGGCCCTCGGTGGCCCAGCGTGTGTCCAAGTGCACTTGAGGAATGCCAGCAGGCAGAAAAGCTGGGTAAATGTCTGAGAAGGCAAAGTTTCCTGCTCTGTTATTGTTAAAAACACTTCTATAGGATCCTTTCTTGAAGAGGTCATTTTGATTTGTTTCCCGTGCGCTTTTTTTTTTCAAAAGTCAGTTTGGCATCTGATACCTTGTGCAATGTATAATCCCCGTGGTCCAAAGAGCTCGAGAGCGCCAGGAAATCCAGAATCTTGGCATGGATGTGGGGCCAGCTCCCATAACACAGCCCTGCCTGACTTTTCTGTGTTTGTGGGATCTTTGTGACACCGGGGTACGTGGTGTGCTCGGGAATCAGCTGTGGGCTCTGCCCCAGAGTCCCTGGCAGAGAATCCCCCCATCCCTCCCTCCTGCAACCTGCAGGAGCCCCAGACAAAGAAGGTTTGTTCTTTCCAAAGAAATAAACGAGGGCTGGAAGGAATAAAACACTGACTGTTGTACCCCCCCAGAAGGGAGGGGAAGAGGGGTGGTGGCCAAAGGAGTGATGGATTGATCACAGACCTTTGAGTCCTAAAAGCACCTCTGCAGTGGGAGGTGTGTGTGTGGATAAACAGGGCACGGGCAGCCCTGAAGGATCTGCCTCATGCAGGTTGTGGATCCACGGATAAATTGCATTTATTCTGGCATTTCACCTCCGTGGGCTCAATAATTCATCTTCTCTAGACTGACAGCACCTCAGCCTCTGAACAGCCTCTGGATTCCTGACTGGAATTATCAGTTACTGATCTTTGCTCTCAGCTTTCCCAGACAAAGTGCTCTCCCCCTTTTCCTCTCCAGAGCGACCTGAAGCTCAGGATGGGATCCCTGTGGACGGGCTGCACCACACAGGGAGCACGGAGAAGGATTATTTTGCTTTATGGAACACAGACATGTTGGTGATATTTAAATAGTTTCAATTGATATCCCCCTTGGTGGAGAGGATAAAATATTGCAATGACTGGAGAAAACATTATGCCCTGTTCTAAAGCAGTGATAAAATCAACTGCCAAAATTCAGTGATAAAATCAACTGCCAAAATTCAGTGATCTGGTAGGAGTGGACGATGTAAAATGGGATTTGGACAGGTGGAAGAACTTCTGGTTCCCATCAGCTGAAGATCTGATCCCTGGGAGCTTTCCCTGAAGGAATCTACATCAGAAGAGTCCACTGTGGACACCACTGTGAGTCCACAAATACACCTTTGGTGGACCTAGAACCCCTCCCCTTCTTCCTTCAGGAGGCTCACAGAGCTGGAATTCCACACCTGAGAGACTTCCTTTTCCCAAGCCAGTTATGGCAATTTAAAAATTAATTCAAATTATTAATTACAGCCATGCATGGAGAACACTCACAGGAGCAATGCAAATGAAAAAAAAAAGCAACTATTGGTGCATGTGGAGAAGACTCCGATTAACAGTTCCTAATTAATCAGAAATTGTCACAGACAAATTTTGTCCCTCTCTCACTCTCTAACTAGAATTAGAGAGAAGGAGCTTTCACAGGACAGGCCTGAAGTTAAATAAAGCTGAGTTTGGCAGCTGCCAGTCCTGACTACAAACTGATAATTGATAAGAAATCAAATCAATGAATGAGGAATTATTATTCTTCACTGACTGGTTAAAAGTAGTAACTCAGGAAGAAATTAAAATCCAAATTCTTTCCAATTTTGGGAGACCTAAGAAGTTATTCTAGAATGATGAAACCCATTTTTCTTGAGCTAGAAAATGGTCAAAAGCCAGGATTTCTCCAAACGTGCAGCGTGTGACGCTGAAAATGAAACACAACCTTGATTTCTGTTAGGAAATGGATCCTAAAAGTTGAATTAATCTCATCTGACTTCATTATTCACTTCACCAAGGTTCTTTTGATAGAGAAGATCTCTACATCACTATGGAGTGGGAGATGCATTCCTAAAGGGTGATTTCTCCTTTCTGGAGGTGCCTGGTTTTATCTCAGATTAAGAATAACGCCAAGAATCCAGATTCTGTGGTTAATGGTCAAAATTATTTTCCCCAGAAAGGGCAGGAAAAGAGAATCTGGTGAGTGGAAAAGTAGGGGATTTCCAAGAGGTGAAAATTGTACTGGGGAAAAGAACCACAGCTTGTTCTTTTAATCCCAGTTTTGTTGTTTTGCACATTCAGGAGAGCTGAGTCCCCTGTTGCACCACTTCACACACTGAGATATGGAGAAACAAAAGTGGAACAATCCCACATTTCTGGAGCTGGAAAGCCCCAGACAGGGGCATGAGCGTGGCTCCCAGGCTGTGAGTATGCAATGAGCCCAGGAGGAGCAGGATCCATGACCAGGATTTGATGTTCCCTGGGGCTGAGTGTTTCACCTGCATAAGCTCAGCCTCTCAGGATGTGCTGGGTTCTGTGAACCCACAAATCATCCAGGTAACGTTGTTTTTCCAGTGCAGCAGAGCTGGAGGTTCTTTGTCCCAGGACTGGGCATCCCACAGCTGCACCTCTGGTGGGAAGCCCTGGCTAAATGGCCAATTTTTAATTTTCTGCTCTGTGAAATTTAGGGGTAGCTGAAGAAGACATTTCATGGAAAAGTGGAGCTGTCATTGCAAAACTGACTTATCAGGAGACAAGGAGTGGAATGGATGAGACAGGGAGTAAATCTTTTGTAAAACTGCTGCATGGGGTGAAGGTTGTGGCTTCTGCCCCACCTTCATCCCTGGATCCTCTTTCAGGATATCCATGGGCCCACCTTTGTCTTTGGATCACGAGACAAGATTACCTGGGGCTTTAAAACACTCCAGAATGCAAATCCTCACATATCCAAGGCATGGCATCCCAGGGGGATCTGCAGCACTGAATTCCTGTGGCTGGAGCTCAAATTTTGACAAGAGAAAAATTGGTCAACCTTGACCTGCTGAGCTCAGGGAAGAACTGGGAAATCTTTGCAGCGCAGCTCTGTGATTCACGGGGATATGAATCTCCCTGTGCCTGCGAGGACCAGGCAGCTCTGTCAGCAGTGGCAGAGTTAGGAGGAGTTGCAGGAAGAAGGGATAAATGTGCTTTAACTCAACCACAAGCCATTGGTTGCATTCCTTCAGGGGAACACAGGAACCAGCCCGTGGCATCACCGGGAATCTGATCCCCATCATCAGTTTATTAAAGCTGCATCTTAGAAATGCACGCACATAGTGGGGATAATTCCTTCCATTCCAGGAATCACTGGGTAAAGTTTCGAGGCTGAGTTAAGAAAGGTCAGGGGAGACGATCGTAGGGTGTCTGCTGGCTTCGGTGTCTCCAAATCTCTGCAGGGATTTAGAAGGAGCCAACACATTTTCACTTGGAAGTTGGGATTTAAATAGAGATTTGTTAACGTGCTCCTCTCTCTTTCTCTCTCTGTTTCCCCTGCCTACCAGCTAATCAGCATCAGCACAGAAATATTTCTTGTCTTCCCCTCATATTGCCCCACTCCTCATTTCTCCTTCTTCTGTCTTTCAGAGCTGTGACAGCAAAAAAACCCCACAAAACTAAACCCTGGTCCCAGCAGGGAAAGCAATTCAATCCCACACCCCCTCTGCCTCCCTCTCTGCCCCAAATCCACTCCCGACTCCAACTGAACATGAAATATTCCATTATTCAGCAAAAAGCAGACAAGCTGACTATTTATTAGTATTTCCAAGCACAGTCTGCACAGCACCACTATCCTAAGGATTAGAGAAACCATGGAAAAGCAGGGCAAGGCTGGGGAGTGATGCCACCTCTTTTCCTGTGCCTTCATGAAAGAAGTGCCTTGAAGGTGCTCTGCTGTTTCCCCTCTCTTTGGAAAATGGCACCCGGCTGTGGAAAATATGGATAAACTTTCTGTTAACTCCAATTAACCAAGAACTGAAAGGTTCCCGGGTACCTGCAGGACTGGGAGAAGGCAAAAATGTGCAAACTTCATTCGTGTCGTTCAGCAAAGTCAGGGACACATCTGGGGGCATAAATTTGGGGTATCATGAAGGCTGGTGGACTTCTCAGTGGTGGGTGAATTCTAAGCTGTCCCTGCTGAAAACCAAGGGCCTGTAAAGGAGTGGGGTTTTCACTCTTTTCCCTGAAATAATCCACACATGCAGCTCGTGATCACGTCGGGAAAAACTTAATAGCTTGGGTTTGATGCCAGTGATGGTATTGAGCAACTTGGCAAAGACCCCTGGAAAAAAGCCAAACCCTTTAAAAATAACGGCACCAACAATAATAATGCAAGAGTCCAATTAAATTGCTGTGTCACTGCATGGGAGTAATCCATTGGCCATGGGCTACTGGGAATTTGAGGAGCAACTGGTTGGTCTGCTCTGATTTATTCAGCAGATCAGCTGCAGTCACTCTGTGACTGAACACCAAGTTCTTTGCTTGCCCTCAAGTGAAATTATTCTTGAGGTCAGCAGAGACCTCTCTCTCTATAGAGATCCAGGCCAAGTGGGAATCTGGCACAGCAGTTCCCAGTACTACGGCTACATTTTCCATGACTTTTTTAATTTTTTTTTTTTCAAATGAGAGTGCAAGTTTCAAGGAGAAAATGCTGCTTTCCGTGCAAAAGGAATGATTCAGCACATCGGAGGCAGACAGATAGAAAGACAGATAATATGGGGGGAACCAGGTGTGTCAGCTTTGGCTGGCAGAGACTGGAACATTTCTCTGTCCTAAATCAGTCAAATTTTTGTCAGTTCGAAGCAAACACGACGAGCTGACACTGATGAGCTGTTTATTGTGGAAGCCAAGGAGTTTCCAGCTCTTTCCTTGCTCCAGATTTTCAGGTGAATTATCTAAGCACTCTAAGCATTCTAAGCAACATTTAATGAAATATTCAGCCTCTTTTTTCCTGCTCTAGGCAGTTTTTCTTTCTTTTCCTTGCTCAGATACATCCCAAAAAAAAGGACAAAGAATTAATTTGTTCCTGCTCCTTTTGTCCAGGCCTGGTGTAGGATTTCAGCTCCAAATCCTCAGGACTGGGGTGGGAATCGAGGCCAATTCTCCTGCTTTTTTCAGTGCCATATCCAACAGTTACTCTTTGGAATATCAGGATCATCTCCTCCAGTCAGTCTCTTGAACACAGCAGTCCCTGCTCCTAAATTCCACTGGTTTATCAGTCAAGACCAAGTCCTCCAAGGGATTTGTCCAGAGGAACAGCAGCATTCCAGCCATCAGACCAGCCAAGATGGGATTCCTAGGTCAGCAAGGAAGATGTTTGGGGAAGTAGGAAACACTGGGAAACAAAATTTAATACCTGATGGGTTTTTTTTTACATTGGTGTTTAAAAAGCTTTGACCCAATCAATGGTGAGTTTTTCGTTTAGTTCTTTATGGGCGTGTACTGGTCCTGAATATGGGGCATAATTAAATTTTGGCATGTGGTTCCCTAGGGGTGAAGATGAATTTTTTCGGGTTGTTGGGGATGGAGGAACAGAGGATGCTAAAACACCCAAAGTTTGGGTTTCCCCTTCTTTCACGTGTCCAAGCCTGACCTCTTGACCTGTCCAAGCAACTCACTCTAAACCTCTACAATCAGTGGAGGCGAATCACCCAAACTTGGATTTCTGGGAATTTGAAAGCAGGGCAAATGAATCGCTGCCTGTATGTCCAGTATATGCATGGAATTAGCAAATAATGAAATGTGCCATCTGCTTTTTGTCTTTGGCCTCGATGTTTTTATCCCTGCATGATTTTGCAACAAATTTGTAACTATTGGCAGAAGGAAGGTGGATGAGGGATGGCAGGAAAAATTCATCTCAGTAAAACTTTTATAACCTTGTTAGCAGTGCTATTAAAAATGCTCTCCAAGTAGTTATCAAGGTGTTTCGCTTCCTGAAATTTGGATTTATTGAAACTTCGCAGCAAAAATAGCTTGGAGAAGTGAAATTAATCACTGCATTTATTAAAAAGAAAAACAAAGCCCCTGAAAAAAACAAAGAGAAGAATTGTGTGAAAATATAAAAAAGAAGAAAAAATAATCTATATTGAGGCCTGGGAAATGTCGGTATTTCTTCAAGAATTGTTTTAAAAACCTCCTTAAACACAAACAAGGTTTTGCTAAATGTTTAACTAAAACACCTTTTGATTTCAGACTTCTGAAAGCTTTCAGCAGGTTTTCTGGGGGATCTGGAACCAGGACAATTCTGCAGGAGGGACTGTTTGTATAATATATTTGGGCTTGGGAAACAGAAATCTCCAAATAATGTGAGCCCATGTGGATTTCTCCTGTGGATTCCTGACCCACCTTTCAGTGCAACTAAGCCAACTTTTCATCTGCTCTGTATCAATGTCACCGAGGCACCTCCAACTTCTACCTGAACCAAAATATTCACCCTCTAAAATGCAGATTAATCATGGGGAGGTGCATTAGTTGGCTACTGGTGTTTCCCAAGGAGTTCTGCACATTTAAAAGCTCAGCACGAGGATTTATTGCCTTATTTTCCAAGTCCTTTTTCTTTCCATTATCTCAGCGCCTTGCCCAAGTGACCCTCTGATGGTAATACACATAAATACAGCCCAGACATGCCCAGCCCGTGATTAAATACCCTGATAATTTTGAGGCCCTCCAAGATATAGGATTTCACACTATCACAAATCCTGCTGCAGTCAACCAGTAGCCACAATCAATTACTCGGAGCGGCCGCGCTCGCGTTCCTCCTCCGGAGTTTCTTGATTAGGTGCCAACAGCGTTCAAGGCCTATCGCTTTCCAAAGGCAGGGAAAAGAGCAAACTCCCACAGAGATATCCTCAAAACCAGATAGAAACACTCTGCCTGCGGGAGTGGCACTGAAAGAGCCCCTGACAGAGGGGTGTCCAGGGCTCCTAACAAACAGTTAACCCCCGATCCCATCCCGCATCCCGCTGACGGACGGCAGGAACAAACTTGGATAAGGCACCCAAGTGACTGGGAGCCACGACCAGTTCCAAGAACACTCCGAGACCAGAAAGCTTTGGCTGGGTAGGATTTCAAGGTCTTGTCCACAAGGATCCACAATTAAAATTTCTTGTGCTAAAGTTTCATGGTGAAATAAAAACCCTGAGATTCCAACGCTTCCCCGTTCCCCCCTTCTTGCAAACTCCACTCACAATGCTCGGTGGAAGGAAAGGAAAACCTCCAGTATTTTGGCAATCGGCACTGCCCTCTTTTACATATTTCAATTCCATCTTTTGGAAGAGCTGTAAATCTTTCCTCCTATTTTTCCCCCCTCCTTGCTCTGTCTTCAGCCTGCTTGGCCGTGTAATTGCAGTGTTCATGTTACTTGCATGCACAGGAAATTATGTTTAAAGGGAAGGGAACTAAAGGTCTTTCTCCTCCTTTCTGTCCTCAGCTTCAGGGATTCACTGATAAGGGCTGGGAAGTGATAACTGGCTTGTACCAGCAATAGTGGGGTAAACATGTTTAGGGAAGGGATCATTCCCCTGTGCTGGGCACCGACAGAGGCCACACCTCAAATTCCGGGGTCAGTTTTGGGCCTCTCATGACAAGAAGGACATTGAGGAGCTGGAGCATGTCCAGAGAAGGGAATGGAGCTGGGGAAGGGGCTGGAGGACAAGAAGGGAGCTGGGGAGACTCAGGCTGGAGAAAAGGAGGCTCAGGGGGGACCTTCTGGCTCTGCACAACTCCCTGACAGGAGGGAACAGCCAGGGGGTTTCAGGCTCTGCACCCAGGGAACAGGGACAGGAGGAGAGGGAACAGCCTCAGGCTGGGCCAGGGGAGGTTTAGATTGGATATCAGGAAATTTTTCCATAAAAAGGCTTGTCAAGCATCAGAAGAAACTGCCCATGGCCAGCAGAAAAAGGGATGTGATGCTTGCCATTTATGCAAAACACACATTATTATAATTCCAGACGCACTGGGAGCAGTTTGGGACCATCATCTGTGCCAGATCAACCAACGCTTCATTGCTCTGCAGGCGGGGAAACCAACGTCTGGATCAGGAATCCAAGCTGCAGATGGCTCATTGCTGGGAATTCAAAAGGACTCCAGAAGGTGAAGGTCAGCTCCCCACACCAGGTGACCACAATTCTTGCCCCTCATTTGTAGAATATATAAAGTGTTCCTCTCCCTTCCTTGGAGATCCACAGGTGGACTCTGCAGGAAAACCCTGGGCAGGTTAGGAGTACTAATCAAAGTTTTTAAAGTTCTGTGGCTATTCATATTCAGGATCTATGGGAACAAAAATTTAGGAAAAATCCCTCACGCCATATTTTCAGAAGAAAATATTTTTTCCTTCCCATTTATCAGGTGAACAAACTTGAATCCTATCAAAATATGATGGGATTTAAAGCTGATTTTGGTATTTTTGTATAGGACATTTAGACAAGAAGTACTGATTAAATTTCTTGTTTTATTTCATTTAAATGTTAAAAAAAAGAAGATTTGTTTTCCCTCTGGAAATGTTCCAGTCTCCATGAAATTTTCAGTGGGAAACTCTTCTGCAGTGGAGAATGAAGTGACCAAAGAGAGAGAATGAGTCATGTCCCCTGTAATTTAGGAAGTGGGGTCAACACAATCCCATGGGATGTGGAAGAATGAACTTCAAGTCCCTCACTGGCACAGCTTGGACCTGTGTCCTGAAAAATTCCTTTCTGCACCCCCAGAGCAGTGAATTCCTGGCAGTTGCAGTACAAATATTCCCCAAATTCTCCTCAACCTGCCGTGGTGGCAGCGATGTGTTCTGGGGAAGGTTCAAACAGGTTCCTTTCGTAAGCAGTTTCACTCCCACATTATCCATCTGTGGGAAGCTCATTCCATGGCCTCATCCCTCTTTGGCAAATTCGGGGAGGTTTCCGGCCAGCTCCGTGATGAAGTGGTGGATCCAAGGTGTTTGGATTTGCCCTTGGCCTCGGCTTCCCTGTGACGTCCTCTCCGCTTCCAAATTAATGTGCAATTTGGGAGGGCGAGAGTGCCTCCAGCTGCCAGTGGCTGTGGAGATGGGATAATTATCCTGAAGAAACTCCTGACAAGCCAGAGCTGGAAACTGTGGCCTGGATGGAAAGGAAAATCATTGTAGCCATGTAAACATGTGCTGATGCCCTTCAGGACTGGCCTGGTTTTAACCGATTTCTAACCTTGTTTAGCTTTCAAATTTGCTTCAGATTTTTGTGACAGAAGCTTGGGGTGCAGCTTGGGGTGTTTTGCTGAATGAAACGTCAAATGAATGGAATGAAGAGGGAATGATAACTTAGGAGAAATCAGACAACGTTGGGTTGGATCATGGTAAAACAACACTTTGTCTGTGACAATCAGATTAATTGGGAAAATTGATGGGACTTTTGGATTGCAGCATTGCTGGAACTCCCCGTTCATACTCAAGGTCTGATGAGTTTAAGAACCAGATCCGATTTGAGTCTGTCTCTGGACAGTGGAATTGGAATCCTGGATGTCAGATATGCAAATAAACAATCATCTCTTTCTTCTTGTTTTGAATTAAAAGGTTCATAACACCCAAAGATTAACTGATTGGTCATATTGGGTATCTATAAAGCAGATGAAATCCATCAGCTTGCATGAAGAGGGAGGTTTGCTGTTGGTTTCTCCACTGAGGCAAAGGTTGCAGGTTGATTTCAACTTTGTTTAGGGACCAGAGAGCTCAAATGTGGTGGCAGAAGGAGAGGAAGAGTCTTTGTAGTCCCAGATGGAGCAAAAGAAATCAACTTAAAAAAAAAAAATCAACCTCATCCTCAAAATCAACCAACCTGATCTTGCACACCTTGGAAAACAGGTGGGATTTGTCTGACCTGATGATTCTGCTGGGTCCCTTCCTTGGGATATTCTGTAATTCCAGGACCTGAAATCTTCATTTCAGGCTGTCTTTAAAGCCACTGCCACCAAAGACTTCTCTAGCACAGAATTAAGCTCATCTTTTAGCAGAATCCTGCAGTAGATCCAAGGATTCATCCTTGAAAAAAAATTCTGGTGGGGATAAAGGGAATATAAAGGGAGCTGAAGGCACAAGTGACAGGATTTTAAAGTGACATGAGATAAATTTCTTCTTGTGCTAAGAACTTACCCATTTCTTCTTCCATTTCATCTTTCCCATCCTCCATGAAAGGTTTCCATAGCTCCAGAACTAAAGGGAAGAGTCGATGTTACCAACCTTGTCCTTTGCGTTGGACAGAATTCCACGCCAGTCACAGCAGAGCTTTACCTAATCTGGATTCCTCTCACATCAGCCACATCTGGTGTTTTCCATCCTCTGGGTGGGGTTTATTCCCAGAGGAGGATAATCAAGACTTTCCAGCCTCATTTTCCAGCTGCATTTTGGCCTTTCAGCTTAGAAGGGCTCAACATTCTTTCCAAGGTCTTTATCGGAGCTTCCTCTTGTTTACTGCCACAGCCCAAGGTGGTGTCTTTCAAGTCACCCTAGCGTGGATTTGCCTTCCCAAAATTCGTGCTGCCCTTCCCATAATCTCACTCTCTTCATTCCCAGTGATGGTTTGGGTTGAATTTACAAACAGGACTTTGTATGGCTGATGTTGAGTGCGAGAATTGTTCACCACAGGAAAACCATGAATCCTCTGCAGAGTGAATGTGCAGATCCACTGATTGCCTTGCTTTAGTTACTGGATTTCCTTAATTATTATAACTCCTTAACAAACTATTGATGAGCCTGCTCAATAAAAAAAAGAGATTAAATATGCTAAAAAAAGGAAGTATTTTCAAAATCCAACCCACACACACAGCAGAAATTAGGCTGCAGTGCTTTAGTGTGTCTCTTTGGTGTAAGAATGTGCTTTTTGTAAGCATTTTTCCTCATTTTGCTCATTTTTTCAGACACCCAGGACTGGGGGAGGGAGCCCAGCATTTGCAACATTACGATTCTGTCCAAAATCAAATGTCAGGGTGCATCTGTCAACCTTCATTTCACAGGGACTCCCTGTTGCAAGGAAAGATTTCTGCTCTGGATTTGTGGCTTGGCTGCTTTTCAGCCCATCAGGACTGGTGAGGAATCCTCAGCACTGCTCTTAAACAGGATTTAAGCTCCCTCAAGGACCCAGACCGTGACACTGGCCCCAAGGTGACAGAGCAACCCTTCTGTGTGGTCACAATTGTGTGGCTGAGGGCACTTTCTGGAGGCTGAGGAAAGCTAAGCTGCCATGTGGGCATCGTTTGTATTCCCAGCAGAGCTGATTTCTTAATCCCCTTCTCCAGTTCTGCGATTCCAAGGCTCCTGTGCTTTACCTGGGAAGGCAGCTACACCTGAGCCAGGTCTAAGTACGCTGCAAGCTCAGTCCAAGGCAGAAATCACATCTCCCTTCTAAGGTTTCACTCTTTGTATGGCTGGCATGGAGAACCTCTTAGGAATGGAGCCAATCGTCGTATTACATGTGCTGTTTGTCCAGGAGGAATTTTCTTTGCTTTCTCCTGTTTCTCTAGGAAGTAGCCACAAACGTCCAGTGTAAGGTTACTGGGCCCACGCAAAAAAAAAAAAAAAA
>VXAC01001021.1:318460-353910 GCA_013399225.1 Rhipidura dahli
CCCAACAAAAAAAAAAAAAAAAAAAAAATTATCAGATTTTAGCAGCTATTCCTGGAATTACAATATTGTTTTGTCTTCTTTTTGAATCAAAATGACAGCAGCTCAGGTGTCAATTTTCACATCAGGGGCTGGTGGTTTTTCTTTTTCCCTAGGAGTTCAAATTTTACAAAAATTACAAAATCACAAGGAAAGGTTTGGATGGTGGAGGATCAATTTTTTTTTTTCCTTGGTGACAGAGCAGAATATTTTTTTCTAAAGAACAAAGTTCAATAATGATTATGATCCTTCTGGGAAAAAAATAGATTCTCCCACAAGTCTGTTCTGGAGGAAGAGATCAGGACAGTTGTCAGTGTCTGTGAGGTGTTCCATGGAGGGGCTCTCAGGAGAGTGGAGGCTCAGAGCAGATGGGCCCCAATTTTAGTCCTCGCCACTTCAGGAAAAGGAAAGTCAACCAAAAAGAGCCCCCAAAGACACCTCTCATCGCTGGGCTGTTTCTTGTCACGTGAGGTGTTTCAAGGGTGGCATTTTGGGCTGATTCCGGGATTCTACACAAGCCCAGAAAATCAAATTGAAGCCTCCTCCACTTTGCCCGTCTTTGTAAAGAGCGTGACCTACGAGAGGGTGGTCTTGTTGTGGCTCACCCTTAAATTTCAGATTAAATGAAGATGACACAGGAGAAATGTTGACATGTTGGAGTGAATCCAGAGGAGGCCACAGGGATGCTCTGAGGGCCCCTCTGCTCTGCAGCCTGGAAGAGCTGGAGGTGCACACCTGGAGAAGAAAAGGCTCCAAATAGACCTCAAAGCCCCTTCCAGGGCCTAAAGAGATCCAGGAGAGCTGGAGAGGGATTTGGGATAAGGGATGGAGGGACAGGACACGGGGAATGGTTTAAGCTGAAGAAGGGTAGATTTAGTTTAAATATTAGGAAGAAATTTTTTCGTGTGAGGGAGGTGAGGCCCTAGCACAGGCTGCCCAGAGAAGCTGTGGCTGCCCCTGGATCCCTGGAAGTGTCCAAGACCAGGCTGGACAGGGCTTGGAGCAGCCTGGGATAGTGGGATGTGTCTCTGCCTGTGGCAGGGGTGGAGGTGTATCCCACTGCGGTGGTAGCTCTTATTCTTCCATGGTTTTCAAAGTCAGTATTGGAAAAGCAGCCTAGTGAAGAGGTGGCTGAACATACACGAATTAAAACTCTTGTAAGACAACTCAGGGATATTTCTAAGGTGAAATTTTTGCTTTTGTCTGGATTACTTCGCTTCTTATATTCTCAATTCGCTTTGTCACATGTGTGTCACTTGAACCCCATCCATTCTGTTCCAAAGCTGAGATGTCCTGATGAGGAGGGTGTTTGCTTTCACTTTCCAGACAGCAAAAAAAAGCAGGAGAAACACCTCCAGCATGGGTGAAAGTTGCCTTTCCCGAGGTCTCTTCCTCTCCAAAGGGATTAGAACAGGACCTGAAGATGGCAATGCTCCCAATGGATCACCCCGAGGTTAAAGTGGGACCAAGCTGGCCCGTTTGGCACGGAGCAATCCACACTTTGGGAAATGTGGGTGAGCATGGATACAAACAGTGTCCTTTGGTTTAGGGAGTAATCTCAGTGCTCTGGAGCCGGGACAGACTCCAACTGTGTGAGCTGCCTTGTTTTGTTGATTGCTGGTTTCAGTTTTTTCTCTCTTTAGCATTTTTCCCTTCTTTTCCTTCCCTCTCCAAGTGAATCTCAGCAAATCTGACAACCCCAACACACCCCACCCTCACTGCCCCTCCCGATCTGATTTAAATGCCTGCCACTGCTGCCGGTACCAGTGCTGAAAAAAGAACTGGCTCCTGTTCAAGTCCTTCTCCTTTCCAAATGTTTAGGGATTTGGAGCCCATACATACAATTACTGCGTGTTTCTCGGGAAGAGAAAATAGCCAGCAGCTGTTCAGTGTCTGATCAATTATGGGTTGAGGAAGAGGAGAGGAAGAGAGGGGGGTTGCTGGTCAGAAACCTTCACGTGATTAGGAAACAGTGCTGGGAATGGGTGCTTGGGAGATGTGGGAAGGCCAGAGACCCTGGAAGTGAGACCTCAGGCTGAAAAGTCTGCAATGGTCTCCTCGATGTGGAGAGAAAATTGCCCGTTACAGGTTGTAGGTGAATCTTCCAAGGATTTGGCAAGATGAAGGAGGAAGAGGAGCCTGTCCTAGTCTGGGAACACGGACAATGGAGAGGTATGTTGGTAAGAGGGGGTTTTGGAGCAGATCTGCTGCCCCAGCCAAGCACTGCACTGTCTTTGACAGCAGCTTGGACACCCAAATCCATGTGGAGTAATAAATAAATGTGGTCAGCTTGGCCTGCAAGACAATCCCTGCCTCAGAGGCTCCATCCAACTGCCCCCACACCGGTGCTGAGTGTCATGTGAGAAGCCCAAGGGAAAGACACACAGGGCTGGCAAATACTGTAAAGTGCCTTAAAATATTTATTCCTTAGAAGTCTTTGAAAGGGACTTTGAAAGAGAGTTAAATCCAGAGGCTGGAAGGTTTTCCAAAGAGCAATGAACTCCCACCTCTGTACAAAGGAATGCAGCCCAAAATCTCCATTTCATCTGGGATGAAGAAAATATTTTGTCTTGTATTTTACCTGAGGTGACTTGAGACGATAATGGGGTGATAGATCCTTCACTTATTAGCATTACCCAGCACCACTTCATGGAATCATGGAATGGTTTGGGTTGGAAGGGACCTTAAAGATCATCCAAGGCCACCCCTGCCATGGGCAGGGACACCTCCCACTGTCCCAGGCTGCTCCAAGCCCCGTCCAACCTGGCCTTGAACAATTCCAGGGATCCAGGGGCAGCCACAGCTTCTCTGGACAACCTCCCCTTATCATCATCATCATCATCTGATCATCACACATCATGATCTGAGCAGTCTCCACTGACTCAGATTGTGACTGAAGGTGGTTTTGGATGACACCCAGGTTTACCTAGATCCAGGTAGCACTTCTTTCACAGACAATCTGTGTCTGAGAGCAAAAGGATGGCTGAATATTATTTTTTATCTCAGAAATCTGGGATGAAACTGGAGGGAGATGGTTTTTATTGACTAAATGAACCCACAAACCCACTGTTTACAGAAAATGTAGGTTAAGGTTGACGATGTCCAAAATTTTGCAGTGTTCTGGAGTTTTTCCCATACAGCGTTGACAGAATTTCAGCAATACCAGAGAAACGAAAGCAGTTTTCCCAGAATCCCAATCCCAGAATTGCTGGGATTGGAAGGGACCTCTGAAGAACACCTGGGCCAACCCTCATCCTAAAGCATGTTCACCTAGAGTCGGTTGCCCAGGACTGTGTCCAGGAGGGTTTGAATATCCAGAGGAGACTCCTCAACCTCTCTGTTTCAGTCTGTCCCAGAGCTCTGTCCCCCTCCAAGTAAAGAACTTTTCCCTCGTATTTGGATCAGGCTTTCCCTCAAAGGCTGTGCAGTAATCAGTGATAAAATGAGCACAGGAGTTTGCATCCCGTTCCAGTGAAGGAGAATAAATGGAAAGCATTGGTACCTTAGGGCAAAAATGAAAAGCATTTTCAAAATTAGTCATTTTTTGGGAAAAGGATCGGTGAAACCTGATGGTTGAAAATGTGTCAGCGTGTGGTTACGGGGACTGAGATCTTTATAGCTGATGAATTTAATTGCATCCAGCATCCAGAAACGTGATTCTATAGTCACATGAGGCTGCAGAAAGACGGAATCTGTCCCTCCTTCCCACAGCAACAGAAGCATTTGGTAAATTCTGCCCAGAGGTGTCATCACCATGGATACATTAAGTGTTTGTGTTGTGACACGTGGAATTTTACCTGAAGTCTCCATTCCCTTGCAATTACATAAGGTTATTTATCTTCATTAACATTATTCATCTTAATTATATACAAAGTGCTTTTGATCAGGAACACCTGAAAACGTGACCAAAAACACTTTCAGTGTTTCAGAAAAAGAGGTTTGCATTGCCCTAAAATAGATTTATTATCTCACCTAACTACAGTAATATAAAATTTAGATGTTTAGTCAACAGAGCTCTCTGCATCACATATATTCACTGGAAAAAGCTAAAAGGTTTTAATTTGAACATAAAATATATGGGAAGAACCTTCCTCTGGACTTTCCAGTCTTTCCATTGTCTGGAGACTTGTAGACAGTTGGTTTGGAACAGACGTCCAACCCTTTGATGGATTGGGTTGGGTGAGAATCCACCTTAATTCCAATCTAATTTCTTCCCAGGCTCTTTATGATGGAATTCATCCCGAAGATGACAGAGGAAATCTGCTGAACCAGATGCCTCCTTGGGCTACGTGAGAGCTCCAACGCCTTTTCCCCCAGAGCCCCAGCTTGGTGCTGAGCTCAGTGCAATAAAATGGGTCAGGCATGGGTTTTTTAGATTAGAGCTGCAATTGAATTCAAGCTGATTTCCCAGAACGCTGATAGCCCTCCTGGCTCTGCCAAGTCAAATTCAAAGGTCGTGGCTCTTTGGTGCCATTCAGATTGAACCCACACTGTTCTAACGATCAGGGAGCCCCAAATGCTCCGGGAGCTCCAGCCATTTAAAGTTATTTATGGAATTATATCCTGGTTCCACCATGGCAATGCAAAGGGGAGTCAAAGATGAAAAATTGCCTTCTCAGATATCCCAGATTAGATTTTTCCATGGTGCTGTTGCAGTTTCCACTCTCCCCAGCTGACTTGACACCACCTCTGCCATTCCTCTTTCCCTGTCTCAAATGACACAGCTCCCAGAGTTCTCCATTCCACCTGGGAAGGGAGCTGGGCCTCCCTCCACCTCCAGTGAGTGACATGGGCTTCATCCCTCTGTTCCACTGAACACCCCACAGAACCATCACAGACCTTCTGGTCTTCAGACTTTTCCTTCTGGTCCTTTAGCTTCTCAACTCAACAAGAACCATGGGGCTCAGGGAAAGATTGGAATGTTCCCCTCTTCAATCCAAAACTTACGAATGTATTTTTCAACACTCGTGGATGTTGTTGCCTGAACATGGAAAGTGTAGCTGCTTCCTGACCTCCAGGAGTAGCACAGCCTAAAGATGCTCAACCAGGCATTTCTACAGCCCCTAAAATTATTGTCAATCGAGCAACCAAAGCTTCCAAGATATCCATGATGGGTTTTTCCTATAATTTTGTGTGGTTTGGGCCTAAATGTGTCTGTCAGAGATGATTTGTTTCAAAATATTTTTTCTTTTTTTTTTTTTTTCTTTTAGAAAACAGAGTGAAACTTTTCAAAACTAGATTATGAAAATTTTTGGCCGAAGGTCTGCTGGTAGACTCAATCAAGTTGACCAAAAAAATTCTACTTTATTTTATGTTTCTTAGGAAAATAAAACTGGGATTTGGGGAAAGGTGAGTGAGCAGAACTACTTTAATTTCTGAACTTCTGTTACTGAAGTTGCAAATAAATAATTTTAACAACTTTATTCAGAAACATTCACTCACCATTTCTTCTCCTCCCTTTTTTTTGAAAGCTGGTCCATCAAAGGATGGAAAAAAAATCCATGCCAAGTTTTTTGGATAGTCCTGGGAGAGATTAGCACCTCCAGAAGATGAATCTTCCCAGCTTCCAGTAGATATTTGATACAAATAAAAAGAAGCAGCCTTTGGAGATATGTTTGTCTCCAGTGGTTTTCCAGGAAGCCTGTGGGACCAGTGCAGCCCACATTGGATTGAAGAAAATTCCATGACATCCATTAAATGCTCTTAACACGAATGAAATATTTTCCTTCCAATATCTTTGGTGTTGATATCCTGTGATTGCTACTCCCACAAGTCTTGGGAAAATTATAAAAAAATGCTGTATGTTCTTCTCTGGTTGGTCAGATTCCAGATTTTCATCTCAGACATCTTCTGCTTAAATTATTTCTCTGAGATATGTGGACCTTAGACAGGCAACATCATTTCTCCTCACTTGAACATGGAGATGTTTATCAGGTCAGATTTATAGATCAGGCAGAAAACACCCAAAGCTTTCAAATTCAGATCTTTTCTGGCTGATCCCTCTTTTCTCACAGAAGAGATTTTGGATGTGTTTGACTACATTTGTTACCCAAATTCATTTGATTATTAAAGGTCCTCCCATATATTAATTTACTCTGCACACTCCTTCAGAAATCACTCAATTTCTTCTTCCTGTCCTTGTGCCCTCCAGCAGATACTTTCACCAGGTTCTTCTTTGTTCTCCACTATTTCCATCTTCAAAGAGGAAATTCCCACATCAAAGTATGATTACAACAAAAGGATAAGAGAAGCTTTGTGTACCAAGAATAACACCTGGGATTGCAGGCAAAACTTGTCCAAAAGTGTGGGGTTTTTTTTGTTTTAAAGCATAAAAGCTTTATGTTCCTATTTAATTCTTCAGATTTTCTCTCAATCAGTGAATTCCCATCAATGCAGCTCCCATGGTTCTTGTGTCCATGATTCTTCTTCACTGAGCTTTCACCACCAATTCCTGCTTGAAAATATTTCTACAGTTTGTTTCCTCTGGGAAATGCCTTTCTCTTCAAAAAGAAATTTAAGATTTAGCAACAATGAATTTGGAATATTGTGCAGGAGGTGCCCAAGTGGGATTAATTCTTTGTTTCATTATTTTATGTAAAACACATGAAGCAAAATTTCATTTTCTTGGATCACGGGAAATCCTTTGTGTTTTGAAGCAGAAACATTTCTTTCAGAATATGCTGAGATCTGGAAAACAGCAAACATTGATTTGTCAGAGATGAAACTTCAACCTTTCTTCGCCTCTAAACCATTTCTTCTCATTTCTCCTCACTTCCACTCCTGAAATGGCATTGGAATGAACTTCCCAATGCCAGTGGAACTCCTGAATTACTCTTCATTGAAGAGTTGGTCAGACCTCAGTGAGAATTCATTGGAATCTTTACTAGGGAACACAAGAAGGGAACAGCTTCAAAAGCATCCATGTGGAATTATGAATTGTGAATGTGCTTCTCTGAGATAAATCCTTCCTTCCTTTATTCCAATAAATCCTTTATTCCAATATTCCCTTCTTTGATCAGCTGAGGAATTGCAGAAGGCAGAGGAATTGTCAATGCTGGTCCTGTGGAAAAACTGATGAGAGAATGGATTGTGGTCCTTTGACCTCCTTTGGAAATGATCCTTCATTCCTTCTTCCCACCACACTGCCTGGGCTTCAGGGCTGTTCAACACTGAGTGACTTCCCAGCTGTGAGACCTCAGCATTGATGTGTCCAGGCCAGAACAGGGAACTTGAGGGGAAAAAAATCAAGGCACTGGAAAAAGCAAAACACGTCCGGAATTACCCGCACCGCTTCCCGGAGCGGCGGTGGTTGAGTCTGGTAGGGAAAAGCTTCACCTTCCAGCCAAATTCTGACTCAGCCTGTCCCCATCTTTGTGTGCCAAACCTAATCAGATCAACCTGAAATCGCTTAAATTGGGTAAGCACTGAGATACTGTAGCCAGGGTCGCCCTGGATAATTGTAACACCCCCCATTATTAGAGATTTCCAGTCAAGCTATGTTGGGATCCAGAGATGGCTTTGGAGTTGACTTGGAATAGCTCAAGGATGGAGAAAGTCCATGCTAGAAAATGGAATAAGAATTGTTCAAAGCTGTGTTTTTCCCTTCACATCTGGATTAAAACCTTCGAGAGAGTGCATGTCTGAAACCTCCCCAAAGACACGACCTTGGGGTTAATTTTAGATAGGTTTGTAGGTTGTGCTTCCTTAGTAGAAAGTTTTAGTTTTTAACTTTAAAAGAAGTTTTTTAGTGTGAGCAGAACCCATGGGAAAAGTAGAATTTACCCCTGGGAGCAATAATCCATTTATGTCATAAATGCTAACGAACCAGGTGATGCCACCTTGTAATTTGGTGTCAGTGTCCATATTCCCACCAAACCAGCAGTCCAAGGTTTGTATTTAGAGATTCTTTATTTCACCATGAGCTCAGCAGGTTTGCACCTTTTATACCTCCCCATAATCAAAAAATCTAATTTTTCTCACTCTTTTTCTGTAGCAAAGTACGACTTTTACAAGTTTTTTTTCCAATATGTGGAAGGTCAATTAGGATTTTTTAAAATTTTTTAAACACCTTCACACTTTTGGAATAATAATGCTGAGGAGACAATTTTTACCTGACTTATTCTGCCTAAAAAAGTTCAATTTCACTTTTCACACTCAGTCAGAAGAACCAGGTGAAGGCAGAGCACATGAACACCAGAACCTTTCTAGTTTGTGGTTTAAGATAAACTTGGAACGGCCATAACCTAAATCCAGGGAATTTTTGCTGGTGGAATTGTAACCTGCAAAGAAAATTGATGTATGGAAATCATATTACCGCTGTCTTTCACACGCACGTTCTCAACACTCTTTTATTTCAGGGTTTTTAACTCTTGACCTCATGGCAAATTTATCCCTCATTTAATACTTAAGATGTTTAGACCATTAGGTAAAAACAGCATTGTTATTTAGGTTACGTGTTGGAAGTCACAGCGCCTGGAAAGAATTCCACTTTGTGGTTTCCAGGCTGACTCCAGAAAATTAGAATTGCAGCAAGGCTGTCCATGGAGTTCAATTTAAAACAAAAATCCCAACCCCAAATCCAGACTGAAGCAAACCTTAACAGTGCAAAGGTTTCAAAATTTCACTTCATCAACATTTGTCATTTCAATTTCACTTCATCAACATTTGTCATTTCCTAAAGGAAACCAGGCAGGTTAATTGTGTAAAATATAAATGGATTCACTTATATGTCACACATTTATGTGTGTACAAGTGCATGTGTGTGCATATATTAATTTTTCCCCTGTTCTTCTTCATATCAGACTTCACTTCATGGCACTAAAGCCATCATTTAATGTGGAATTATGAAGCTCATGGAATGTGGAGAATGAGTTCTTGCTTTCCTGTTGGTCACCAGACTCCCCTTTAACTGCTGGGGGAACACCAAACCTATAAACAGAGGTCTGTGACCATAGAAACCCCCAGATCAACTTTTCAATTTCATCACAGTAAAATAATTGGCCTATTTTTTTTTTTTTTTGTCTATACATTTGACAGGAAAATTGCCTGGCACGTGTGTTCAGATTTATCTCTTGTCCAAACTTGTGTACGAGGGTTCAAAATCTGGATGGAACTCACAAATTAGGTCACTTCTCCTAGTGGGAAATACCAATTTTTCTCTCCATCCAGGCTTTAGAAGCTCATTGAGATACAAGTAGAATTCAGAGCAAAAATCTCTTTTACCAGTGAAGTTTTCCACTAATTCCTGTTTTAGGGCTGCATTCACAGGGACCACAGATTTGTTTCCCCCTCTTACTGAATTTTTCCCATTCACTTTCCCAGCTCTCTATACACAGACTGTGCCCTTATCCAGCTGCGTTTTGAGGATATTTTTCATTATATCCAGCTGTAATTTCCCTTTTTACAACCTGTGACTCTCCATCCTCGTGCTGCACCTCTGAAGTAGCTGCAGCTTCTCCACCAACCCCATTCCTGTCGTGGAAATCTTCAATTTCTCCTCCTCTTTTCCCCAGATACCACTGAGAGTTCTGAGCGCCAAAGGAATTAGAGGTGCTTATGGGGGTGTGGATGCTTTTTTCTGAGTCCCAGGCATTTCTCACAACTTGTTCCTTCTCCCTGTGTATCCTTGGTCCTTCGTGGCTTTTGTGGAGAAATTTGGGCCTCACCCTCTACTCATTTTTGTCTCTCATTTTCCTTGATCTCCAGCACCACCACATCTTCCCATTCTCTTATCCAGTGCCTTCCCCAGTCTCATTCCTTCCCAAATCTTGTTCCTGACTCAAATAAAGCTACAAATGCTAAACCCAAGCTCTTTGGTTTGTCAATATTTGATATAAATAACTTTCTACTCCTCCCCTTGCTTCTGTCACAGCCACCAGAGGCTTTTTATACACCTTGACACTTTTGCCTTCATATTTGATACATCACAAGATAAAAGGGGAATATGATCCACTCTCTTTCCACCAAAAAAACCCTCAAATCTGATTTGCCTCTGCTGTCCCGAGAATGAATCCTATTTACCAGCCTTCATTATGTTCCCCGTTCTCATCCAACTACTTAACACTCATCCAATCCTCCATCTCGCCCAAATTTGATGATGTTCCAGCTTCCATGCCTTGCTGGAAGGTAGTCTTCCTATTTAATACAAAGTAAAAAATACAAAAATAGAACTGCTTGTCTTCCAGCTTCATCCAGATCTTAATATTTCTGCCTTTTTAAATTTTATTTTTGTGCTTATTATTCACACAGTCACCTCCTTTCTTCCCTCATTGAAAATTCATCCTTACCTTTGGTGCCTCGAAAAGAAAAAAAGGTTTTAGTTTTGGTTAAAGAAGGTCATTGGAAGTTGGTCTAAATGCCATGGAAAGCTCCACGACATTCCCACTGATTTCTGCAGGTTCTGGGTCAAAGTTCACGTTTAGAACTCTCATGATAAGGTATTGATCAATATTTTTTTAACCTCATTATCACCACAGACCTGATCAGTTATTTATTGTTATCATTAATATCTGCTGTACGAGAGTGGTGCTACGTGACCACAGACAAGATCCTGGGGTGACCTGTGGAAAAGCACAATAAGGGACAGACTTTGCCCTGGAGAAGTTATGAACTGAGCAGAGAGCTCAGACAATGAAATTGTGACTTTTTCCAGTGCTGGCAAAATCAGCTTTACAACCAGGGACTTGTCTGATTCCCTGTGTGCCTTGAATGTGCCCTGGAATATCAGAGCACGGAGCTGTTGTTCCAACAGAAATCCTCATTTATTATTCACATAAAGAAAGAGGATCCCCAGGAGACAGTGGTCCAGTTGGAAAACTTGGTGCCAGTACAAATCCAGGCTCATTTCAAGCGTATCCACCACTAACACATTGACAAGAGAGCACATCCTTGGATCTTTTATAGCCCATGGAAATCATGATCAAGCATACCACAATTAGGGAATATCCATAGATTTGTTCAACTTCCTCTGGAATGGGATGAGCTGCATCCAATGCCACCAATATTTTTGACTAGAACTCTACTGGCTATCAAGGGGGAGCAGAATGGCTGATTTCGATGGAGATGTCCAAATTAAATGTCTGATGAACACAACTTCTCCCTCCTTGGGATCTGTTTGGAGTCCCAGCTTTCCATCCGTGCTGGTTCGCCATCAAAAATCCAAAGCTGCCCAGCAAAGCAGGACCAACACGGCCCTCTCAGAGAGGAGCCTTTGCTCTGGAGACAAAATTTCCTCCCTGGTGATCGTGTTGCAAACAAGTTCTGCCTCAGAGACTCAGGGCACAAAGAACAAAAAGGGATTTGAGCAGCCGGGTGGTGGGAGAAGGGAAGTGGAGGGAGGAGGGGGCTGGAATGGGAAAGTGCAGAAACAGTTCTAAATATTTGGAATCTGCAATTGTATTTCCCCCTCCTTCCCCTCCCAGAGCTTCATTTTTTTTGAGCCCAGATTAACTATTCCCCCTACAATGCTTTTTCATAAAGGGATCAAGCCCATTGTTTATAGAATTTGCTAATAACAGCCTCAGTCTCTCTGTCACAGCAGAGTGATTCAATTACAAGACCGGACAATAAAAGCTCAATAAAGAAACTCAAATCCTTATTAAATTCTTCTTTTTAATTATTATTAAAAAAATACCCGAGCAGGCTAGGATTTCCAGATCGGGAATTTGCGTGGAGCAGAAGAATGATATGATCTCTCTGAGTAGCACGGTGCAAATTAAAAGAGGTTTAGCGTTAAGTGTTCATGGCACAAAAGCAATTTTAAGTACCTGCAATCAGCTTAGGGTGGCTAAGCCTAAATATGTACAAATCGTGTAATGGGCAATAGCCCTGGCAGTACCACGCAGAGCTCCCACAGATGTGGGCTCCAGCCTTTCCCGAGGGTCCCACCACGGCTCCCTGGGAGTGGGAGTGGGAGTGGGAGTGTGTGTGACAGGCTGTGTGTGGCTTGTGGGCCACCTAGTGTCCTGCTGGCGACTAGACCAAGGCTTTGCTTCCCATTCCTGGTGGGACAGGTTGGAAAGAGAGAAAAAAGAAGAACAATTCCATCACCTCTGTTGGCGTAAAACAGGACAAAGGGAGGCAGGGGTTGCTGCGCCTCGCTCCTGACTGCTGTTTTACTTGGAGCGTCCTTCTTGGAGTTTGATATCCATGGAAACCCTTCTTCCATTGGGAAATCCATTATTTCCCTTGCTGGTCATCTCAGTTTCTTGTTACCTTTGCTGCAAAGAGCTCAGCATTTGGGGGATTTAGGGGTTTGTTGTTGTTGCTTTTTCCAGCCTGGCATGATTAGGTTGTAGGATTATAGAATGGTTTGGGCTGGAAGGGACTTTAAAATTCATCTTGGGACTTCTTCTGCCAGCCCAGGATGCTCCAATCCCCATTCAGCCTGGCCTTGGACACTTCCAGGGATCCAGGGGCAGCCACAGCTCTGGGCAACCTGTGCCAGGGTCTCACCACCCTCACAGGGAAGAATTCCTTCCCAATATCCAACTCTGAATCTCCTCTCTTTCACTTTAAAGCCATTCCCCTTTTTCTTGTCACTCCATCCCTTGTCCAAAGTCCCTTTCTCACTCTCTTGAAGCCGTTTAGGCACTGGAAGGTGCTCTATAATTCTCCCTGGAGCTTCTCTTCTCAAGCCAAACAACATTTTTCAAAGTCTGAAAACCTCTCCATCATGATAAAATTTTGTCCTGTGGAAGCCAAGGACTCAGACCCAACCTAATCCAGATTTTTTCTAAACAGTAGGAATTTTCTTGGTTTCTCATTGCTGTGTGTGATTTCCAGGCTTTGCTCACGCTTCCTCTGAATTCTTCCAGCCACTCTTGGATTCATTTCCATCCCATCCTCAGTTCCCTGCTTTGCCACCAGCATGACAGTAAAACCTGATTTATGATAGAGGTAAGTAACAAGTAATTTACAGGTGAAGATTTTGTGCATTTGAGGTTTATGAGATGACTGCTGCTTTTAGCTGGTTTTCTGGCATCCAGTAAGGAATTGCCCTGACAGGACCATTCCAGCATCCTAAGACTTTTTATCAAGATCTGTAGTGCCAGGACAAGGGTCAGATGTTACAAACTGGGAGGGGGTGGGTTTAAATTAGAGATTGAAAAGAAGAATTCTTTTTCATGATGAGGGTGGTGAGGCACTGGAATAGATTGTCCAGAAAAGTTGTGGATGTCCCATCACTGGAAGTGTTCAAGATCAGGTTTTGAGCAACTTCATCTGGCAAAAGATGTCCCTGTCTACGGCAGATGGGTTGGGCTTGATGATATTTAAAAGTCCCAAATCATTCCATGATTCTATAAGCAAAAAAAAAAAAAATCCAAAACCACAAAACACAACACTGAGAACTGGTCCCACCACTGGATGAGGAAGCAATGCCAGGCAGAGAACAGCAAAGCTGGAGAGCCCTCCCTGGTAATATAAATAATGAGGAGAACATGATCCCAGCGCTGGTCTTTGGTAGGGAGATCATCACCCAAAATTTACTCTGTTGTCACAGACCCCTCCGTGGGATTCATCCATCCTTAGCTAATTGCCCAAAATAGATGGGATGAGTGGCCTCCCGAGTGACCTTTCCCTGATAAAAGCAGGAAACCTGGCTTAAAGCAGGGGCTTACATTTGAAATGGCTGCAGTTAAGGGAGATTAATCCTGCCCTCGGCACTCGAGCTGAGTTAATCAGCGCGGCTCTGGCTGGCAGCTCTGTGAAGACACGCGGAGCATTCACCCCATTTTTGGGTGGTGATTTACGACTGCTGGGATAAACTGTGCTCCCAGGAGGAATAAAGGAGCTCAGCAGAAAGGTGCTTCAGTCAGTTTCTTAAAGAACTGAGCAGAATGAATGCAGATTTGAATTCTTTGGAACAGTGGCCCAGATATTTCTCAAGAGCTGCGCTTGGGTCCCACCTTTGCCACTCTGTGAGATGTTGGATGCCCCCAGTTTTTGGGGGTCTTCATTTCTAATGGTAACAACCACTGTAGATGCACTCAGTTTGGGGTTTGCCATTTAAAATGTAAATGCTGAGTTGTGTCCTGGATTGGAGGGCTAAGACTTATAGTAGAATAAGTATTCTCAAAGTATCTATTTCTGCTCATGGTTCATGGAATCATGGAATGAGAATATCCTGAGTTAAAAGGGATGTCACAGGGATCATCCCATCCAACTCCTGGCCCTGCACAGGACACCCCAGCAATCCCACCCTGTGCCTCAGAGTGTGTCCAAATGCTCCTGGAACTCAGGCAGCCTTGGAAATGTGACCATTCCCTGAGGAGCCTGTGAAAACTCTTTTCCCAATATTCATTTCTCCCTAGCTTGGACTCAACTTTCAATTTTTAAGTGGCCACTCATAAAAAAGTGAAGTCTTCGCCTTTCAAGATGAGGAATGACCAGAACCTCTTATTTTCTTTCCTGACTTAAGAAATGCTCAGAAGGAACAGGGACAGTGAGGCAAAGGTAGATTTTTACCCCCATTAAATAAATATAAATTATACAGACTGATCAAATCCAGCCAGCATCTTGGGACAATATGAATTTTCCCGTAGAAACTCCTCCAAAGTGGAATGAATTTCCAGGCTCGCAGACATGCAGTTTTTAATTAAGAGCGAAGCATTTATTAGAACGGATGAGAGCACTAAACCTGACCCAAATGCCTTTGAAGCTCCCAGCCCCCTGCTCGGTTCCACGGGCTTCCCCTCCCTGCAGTGTGCCGTGGCTTTCTATTTCACAGCATCCATAACACGGATTTATCAAAGGTCACTATGGCAACACCCAGGCAATGCCAGACAAATACGGGGACGAGCCTGGAAACAGCAGAAAACAAACTGAAATCGCCCCGTTCCCACCCAGGCTGCTCCCGCCGCCCTCCAGCTCCAAATTCAGATGGCTGCTGTTATTAATCCTCCAGCCCGTATTACCTCAGCTGAGGTGGGAAGGCAGGAGAGGGATATCGGGCTTGGAAGGGTCCAATAATTGTATTGGCACGCGAGAATTCTGGGAATCGCGGCCTCCCGATGTTTGGGTTGGCCGGGTTTCCATGGCAATGAGGGCACTTGCCGTTAATTCCCTGGTTTATTACTAAGTCTCGATTCCTAGGATCTGGGGAGGGGGTTATTCCCGTTTGCTTAGGAATTCTGGGATTTATGTACGTATCATCTGTGTGGACCTGAACTTGCTAACAGTAAAAATAAACATATAAATTACATGGATGTAATATATGACAATACATAATAACAGTTAATAGCAGTAAATTACACATATGATATGCGATATCATAAATTACATATATAAATGACACATCTTTGTAAAATATAGGTTGTATATTTTATGGCATTATAAATTCTAGTATTAATATAACTAATATTAAATCGTATTAACAATATAGATTCAATAACACACAGTACATATAATACATAAATAAGTATATATTGAATAATAGAAATATTATATATATATTATATTCATATAAATAATAGATAAATAAATATATTATAAATAAACAAATAAATACATGTGTACTGAATATACACACTTATAAACTATGTCTATATCACATATATAATAATGTGTGTAATATATATAATATCTATATCAAATGAGACTCTCAGAATCACAAATCTCCACCCTGACAGTGAAAAGCATTCTCAGAAGTGACTGAGAACTTTAAAATATCCCCAGCCTCCTTTACTAACAATATTTAAAGTCATTCTTTTGGAGGTACCCAATCACAGCTGATTTTAATTTTATTTGTCCTTTATTTTCCCAATTTTGGAAAATGGGGCACATTTAGGATTTTGTTCCTGAGAAAGAAGAAAAAATATTCAGAAGGTGAAAGAATTGAGAACATTTTCTGCTCTCTGTTCTTGTCTAATTAATGTTTTTTATATATTGCACACACGGCGTAACACACACACACAAATTCAGGTGATAAAAACCCAATGGACTGCCAGGTGCAAAGTGAATTTCTCAGTAATTAAGATAAGCCAGAATAAAAACAGCTGATGAAACCTTACCTTTCTCCCTTTTATTGCTCATTATCTCCTTGCTTAATGAGCCAGTAGCTTCCTATATTTAAATGGGAGCCTCCCATGGTGAGAACCATGCCCAGATAGCGGCAGAATTCCTTATAAAAATTAAGTTTATTGTGCAGAAGTTGCTTCCAGGAGTATTTCCTCCCCATAGTTCAAAGGCTGCTCTAAAGACACAACAGTTCATTTCCTCCTGGGATATTTTTTTTTTTTTTTTTTTTTTTTTTTTGGCATTCCTGTGTGGTTTTCCAGTGTTGATTGTCTTTGGAATATCCCTCTGAGATGGGAATATTATCCTGGTTTTGCAGATGGGAAGCTGAGAAATAGATTGAGATTAATGGGATAATATCCGATTATTTTGCTGTCCAGGCTGAGCTCGGAGTCCCTGCTTTGGCAAAGGTTTGAGCATTTTTACCTTATTAATCTTCCTCCAACTTTATCTCTGAGCTACTCATGAGCACTGGGGAGAAAAAAAGCACATTCAGAGGTGCTTCATCTCAAATGTCTTGGATGAGTACCTTGAGATAAGATAAATTTCCCTCTAAAACAGATTAATCCCAGATTATTTATTTATTTGAGGAAGTTTCCCTTATTTGTAGTTGGGAGTGCTCAATGCTTTGTTAGGACGCTGCAAATTAATGGTGTCAGGGACTTGTGGGAGATGGTCTGGTCCATCAGCCCTTCTGTCTGCTCAAAATCCAAGTCCCAACACATGAAAACTTGGATTTCCAGCATTTGCACTGGAGAAAAAAAAAGAAAAAAGAAAAAAGAAAAAAGTTTTCAGCCTTCTTCACTGGAAGTTGATTTTGTTTGGTTTTTCTTTATGAGAGAACCACCAGCAAATCACCGTTAGAGGTGTGCTGGAAGTTAAATAAAATAACAAAGGGGTGGGAAAGGGATCCAGAGGAAAAGGAGTGAAATGGATTTTAATGTTTAATGTGGCTCATATTGAATATTTCCCCTCTCCTTGGTGCTCTGCGGGGAGTTGTTCCCCTCCTTTTCCACACATCCACAGGGATGCCCACGTTAGCCATGGATGGGGAATATTTCCCTCTGGTGGATTCTGGACCAAAGATCTCATTAAAAAGGCACTCAAGGGTTCCCCTTCTGCAGGCACTTCAATCCCAGTTTTCCCCGAGTTTTCCACTTGTCTAATTACACAGTTAATTGATTTGGTCATTAGGGTCACGTCTCACAGAGTGATCACTTGAGAATGGGATTATTTTTGAGGACATGGAACTCTTGGATTAGTTCTGAGACATTTTATAGACTGAAACTACCCCCAAAAAAACCCTGAATGTCTTTTTTTTTTTCCCCTGATCAGATTAAACACAAAGAAAATGCTTGTACAGACAGATACTAATAAATATAATCAAACCACTGAAAATGAGATTATTTTTAAAGAATGTAGAGTCATGGAGATTATCAATAAAACCTCTAAAACCTTGCTGTGCACTGGTTAAATAAGGTTTTATTTGGGAGAAAACAAGGGCAGGGGGTGAATGGCCACCACATTTCAGGAACAGGAGGTGAACCGACCATTCAGAGTTAGAGGAAAACAACAGGAAGGATCAGAATTCCAGCTAAAACTGCCCATGAGGGAGTTACACTCCAGTATTCCAAAAATGTGAGTCTGTATATGAGTTTAATAAATTCATTTCTCTAAACTTAGAGAAATAAATAGTTTGGGTTTTTTTTTTTTTTCCATTAAATATCTCTCATCTTCCTAAAAGACTCCAACTCCAAATATTTTTCAGATGTTACTCATGGATTATCAGGGGTCCTTATCATTGCTATTATAACCTGTCTCAAAAAACACCATGACTTCAAGAAAAGTCCTCCAGAACCATTTTTTTCCCTAATTCCACAGCCCCTTTCCTAGAAAAGGAACACTGGCCACCTCAGCTTTCCAGGGAACAACTTGCAGGTGTTCAGACTTAGGGAATATGGGCTGAGAAAGGAGAAGTCCCAAAGTCTCAGGATACAGAATTCTTAATTCAGATTCTTAATTTCAAATTCTCTAGGGAATTGTGTCCATAATATTCCTGACCTAATAAATGAACAGGATTTATTAATGCACTTATCTTTTTTTTATACTTTTCTCAATAAATCTGTGCCTCAGACTTCACTACTGGTTGCTTCCTTGGAAAAAAAAAAAAAATTAATGATGGGAGGAATTTGGCTTCGGGGTTTGGCTGTAAAAGTTTTACTGTATTTTAAATCCAGAGCCTCCTGACAGCTGGAATTGTGGAATTCACCCTCAGACAGGGTATTGCTTTCCTGGCATGTTGAAGCTGATTAAATTATTTTCATATTATTCTAAATGAGTCTTGGAGAGTCTGTGGGGGTTGGATGTTTCTGTGATGCCATAAACTCAGACACCTGCTAAGCAGCTGGGAAATTTGGGGAATTCTGGAGCAGTTTTTTGAGCAGCACAAGGTGAGAAAATGACTGGGGCAGGCAGAGTGTTGAGAATTCCCCAGTAATTCACTTCTTTATTATTAAAACGGTTCATGACCTGAGGATAAGCTCCATGGTGATGTCAGGGGGGAGTTTTCTCCTGATGGATGGAGAAGGGACCCTGGAGTGGGAGTCATTCATGAGGGACACCAGGATGATCCGAGGGATGGAGCAGCTCTGCTGGGAGGAAAGGCTGGGAGAATTGGGATTGTTCAGCCTGGAGAGGAGAAGGCTTTGGGGTGACCTCACTGTGGCCTTCCAGGACCTGAAGGAGTCAACAGGAAAGATGCAGAGAGACCATTTACAAGGCATGGAACACAGGGAATGGCTTCAAACTGAGAGAAGGCAGGGTTAGGTGGGATTTTGGGAAGGAATTCCTCCCTGTGAGGGTGGGGAGGTCCTGGCACAGGGCGCCCAGAGAAGCCGTGGCTGCCCCTGGATCTCTGGAAATGTCCAAGCCCAGGTTGGACAAGCAGGGCTTGGATCACTCTGGGATAGAGGGACGTGTCCCTTCCCGTGGCAGGAAGTTTGGAATGAGATGATTTTTTCAGGTCCCTTCCCACCCAAAGCATTCCATGACTCCATGATAATTTTTTCATCAGGGAGTCCTGGATAAAGCACCTGAGGTGTGAAGTGCCTGTGTGGACAAAGGAATCCTTTTCCACCAGCCCAAAAGGAGCTGCACCATTTGTTGGTTTTACATCTCCTTCCCCCCTCTCTCCCAAACCCATGCTACTTCCTGCCTTAATGAAAGGATTTGAGACTCACAATCAGCAAAGACACGCTTTGAAATAACGACCACAGCAATTAGAAATTAATTTGGCCTTCAGGAGCCGCAGGAGTTGCCACAAAATGAATTGGGCCAGAGATAACAAACTCTTTGTGAGCTGTGGCCGTATGTGGGATCTCCTTTCTCAGGACATCTTCCAAGGATGCTGATTTTTGTGCTCTTTTCCTTTGGCTGAGCAGATCAGCAGCCTCGGGGGCTGTTGTTTTTCAGTGGGAAAGATGCTCTGGCAAGGGGCATCCAGGCAGGGGGAGAAACAAGCCCGAGAATTCCAAGCCACAGCCTCTCCCATTCCTTCCCACTGGATTGTAACTGCAGCCAGCAGAGAGATGTGGATGAAACAAGAGAGCAGGAGAATGTGGATGCTGTGCCCAGAGATATGAAGAAAGAGACGCAGATTTGGGAGCAAAGGGGCCCGGAGTGGCAGGGAGGGCAGGAAAAGAAGGAAAAAGCCAAGATTGTGGAGCCCATTGCCTAATGCCCATCACCTGGTGGCCTCAGGGCCACCCAGCTGGGTAAGTGACACTGGTGAAGGACTCTGTGGCACTCCTGAGGCAGTGCCAAAGAAGGATTCATTAAAAACCAGAGCTGGGAGGGGCACAGGAGGGTGGGGGTGGTGCAGAAACAGGAGGAACCAGGAGATCTCCCAAGCTGAAGTGGTCCCTCCCTATCAGCTCTGAGACTGATGGGGGCTTGTTCTCCCACCCCCCGTGGCAACTTCCAGCTTGGAGGAGTGAGTCAGGCTCCCAGCTTGAACTCCTTGGATATAAAACTCAGCGTGAGGTATGAGGGGAGGCCACCTAGAAAAGCCAGTGTTGTTCTTAGCGAGGTGAGTTACCTCATTCCAAGGCAGGAGGTGGGAAAAATCCCAGGATCTCACCCTTCCCCAGCCCTCGGCATCTCCAACTGGTCCGTAAGAGCTACGGGGAAGCGTTGGAAAACTCTCCAAGCTGAAGGAGCCTTGTGAGGCTTTCTGAAAATAATAAAATTGTTTTTTCCTAATCCATGTTTTTCTTCCTTCTTTTTTTCTCCCTCCCTTTTCTGTTTCAGCTAAGGAATGATAGGCACAAGCCCAACCTCAGGTCACTTTTAATGATCGTGTCCTGATTTTGCATATTCCCAAAGAAATGGGAAGTTCAGTGTGATCTCAGTGTTGATTTTATCAGAAAGGATTTTCCCTGTCTAATTCCAATGGGTGATTTCCTTTTCAAGCAGCTCAGAATTCCAAATTTTTCCCAGTCTTACACAAAGGAAGAGCTGACCTGGATAAAGGCATTGTCACCAAACTAAAATCTGGCTAAATTTGACAGTGCAAGTGGACCAAAATACAAATTGGTTTTGGGTCGCAGTGTAAATTTTCTTGTTTAAATTTAAAATAGTGACCTTTCAGCATCATCGCTGAGAAATGCAGATTTCTCACTGTTCAACTCAAAGTAAGAGTTCATACTTAAAGCCTGAAAGCCTCAAAAAATTGAAAAAGAATAATAATGGCCCATTTTGCAGGCACTAAAGCACAAACACGAAGGTGTTTGCCCAGGAATTGCTGGCACATCTGGAAAGTCACTGACCTCTGGGAATGAAGGTTCCTTCCTCTAAAAACATCCCTGTGACTTGGGAAGTGCAACTCAAAACAAACAAAGCCTTTCTTGTGAGCTTCCCAAAGGCAGAAACTCAGAAAACTCAGAAATTAAACCATTAATTGTTTTTCTTCTGTATTTTTTTCAGCTATGCACGAGCTCTGAGATCGGGATCTGCCAAGTTTCACACAGCTCTGCTGAATTCTTGCTCAAGGAACGAGTCTTCTGACTCGGAGTCGGATGCTAAAATTCTTCCTCCAGAAGGGTTCCCACTTCCAAAGGCCAGCAGTGCAGCTCCATTGGCTGATGGGATTTGACTAATCCCCCTCTAATGAGGAAGTGGAGCAGCTGAGATGAAAGGCTGAGCCCTCACTGGGACGAGGGATGAACTAATAAGCCAAGCTTGGCTCATACAGAGATCCAGGAATTCCCGGAGGGCGTTGGAACCAACCTGACTTCGGTGTTTTGATCAAAATCCCCCCAAAAAAATCCCAGCAGGGCACAAAATCTAAAGCAAAAAGTCAACAGTGCTACCACCTGTCTGTTCATTCCTGGTACTATTGGATATTCAGTGGCAAAAACCTGCTAAATTTACCCCAGATTTCACCGACTGGCAGAAATGGGACTCGTTTCCCTATTTGCAGTGGACACAAAATATGTTGGAATGCACTCCTGATGCTGAAGAAAACCATCCAGTGTTTGAAACTGCATGGAGAGATGGAAATGTGAAAGGGAGGAATGTAATCAGAGGAATATGGGCTGAGTGAGTTTGGGATAAACCCTATGAACAGTGAGATTTATTAGTCTGCAGAACTGAATTTTGAGAAAAATCGAGCCACTAATATGAGAAATTTAAAACTACCCCCAAACCACAGGCAGAGAACATTCTGTGCATCCTCGGATAATGGACAGAAATCCTTTGGAGTGGCATTTTCCAGTAGCTGGAATGAGAGAAAAATATTTTGTTGTTTGTGTTATGTGAGGCTACAGACTTTGTAATGATGGTGGTGCCCTCACAGAATAAAACAGAATTCATCCTGAGGAATTTCCTTCCTCAGACATCAATTAAATGCAATTTTTAAGCATGACTTTTCCTTTATGCAACATTCCAGAATCTATCCCTAATTAACAAAGTATGCAGGACAACTTGATTGAGGGATCAGAGCTTAAAGCAGGGCTGCACTTAAATTAAGGGTGGGAGAGTGGGAAACCACGGCACAGAGGGTTGGAAGTCATGATGTCTGAGATGCCAGGGATGACACAAGGGGGGACAAACGGAATTTGTTCCAAAGCCAATTCCACAAGTGATTGACAGTCAAAAAAGACAGTTTGAACCACATTTGAACAAGCTGCTGCCAACTAGCTGGAAAGGCTTGACGTGCCACTTTGTGATGTTGGTATTTTTCTTTGCACAGAGAGATGGAACCGTGGAAAATTCCATTGGTTAAGATTCTCATTTTCCTCTCAGAGCGAATTACTGGTTGCAGATCACTGTTCCTGTGACAGTGAGCTGGTTTGCCAGGAGTTTCTCCCAGGAATGTAAATTAAAGTGCTCAACTGCATTGCCCTGGATTTGGGAATGGCATCCAAATGAACTGTCTGGGACAGGTATCAAATCTCATTTAAAATCACAGAGACAGAGAACCACAGAACCGTTGGAAGGGACCTTCTGGATCATCCTGTTCCAGCCCTGGCCATGGGCAGAGACACCTTCCACCATCCCAGGGTGATCTGAGCCCTGTCCAACCTGGCCTTGGACACTTCCAGGGATCCAGGGACAGCCACAGCTCCTCTGGGAATTCCATCTCAGCCCTCACCACCCTCCCAGCCAGAAATTCCTTCCCAATATCCCATCCTATTCCTTCCCCTGCTGTCTGGCAGTAGGAAGGCATTCCCTGTGTCCTGTCCTTCCATCCCTTGGAAATGGTCTCTCCATGTTTCCTTTTGACTCCTTCAGGTCCTGGAAGGCCACAGTGAGGTCACCCCAAAGCTTCTCCTCTCCAGGCTGAACATTCCCAGCTCTCCCAGCCTTTCCTCCCAGCAGAGCTGCTCCATCCCTCGGATCATCCTGGTGCCTCCTCTGGATGGGCTCCAGCAGCTCCAGGTCCTTCCCGTGCTGGATCCAGGGCTGGGGCAGCTCTGCAGGTGGGGCCTCACCTGAGGGGGGCAGAGGGGCAGATTCCCCCCTTCCCTGCTGCCCGGACTGTGGGATCATCCCAGGATACAGCTGGGTTTCTGGTCCCAGTGCACATGGTCAGGGCAGGTCCAGCTCTGACCCAACAGCATCCTCAAGTCCTTCTCCCAGGGCTGCTCCATCTGTTCATCCTCAGCCCAGACTGATCCCATTGTTTGCCCCAACTCCGTAACACACCTGCACTTGGTCGTGTTAAAACTCAAGGGATTCCCATGGGCCACTTCTCCCGCTTCTCCAGGTCCCTGTGGATGGCATCCTGTCCTTTGGGAATGTTGACAGCACCACTCAGCTCGGTGTGCTCTGCAAACCTGCTGAGGATGCCCTCGATCCTCTCTGGATTCCTTTCGCTGCTCTGCAAGGCTGGTGTCAAACACTCAGAATTCCATCTGTGCCCAGAGGACTCCAGAGGGCAGTGCATGGATGAACCAAGCCCATATCATTCTTCCTGAGGGATTTGTCTGGTGTGAAATAACCCAAAATAACCCAAGGATTGGGCACAATGCCGAGATGATGATGATGGAGGAGGATGAAGAAGATGGACAAGCTGGGAAGGCTGAAGGTAGCAAACAAGTTACTGGGAAGTGAGGTGGGAAGTGAACTGGGAAAAGCTGATTCTACCAAGGGCAAGGAGGACAACTCATCCTTGTGATGGTGGGACATGGGACAAGGAGTTTTGGATCCTTCAAGCTGATGAAGAGGTGTTGTGTTACATCACAGCCATCCTCTGCTCCTCCAGCATTTCCAAGGGAAATACTCTGATCTCATCCCAGCTAAAATAAGTCCTTGGCACATGTTCCAAGGCCTTGATTCCACCCCTGTCTGACACTTGGAGCCACCCACCAAGAAGGGAAACAACATCACCAAGCGTGGCCAGATGGGTGCTGTCAGGAACAGCCCAAACTTCCACACAAACTGCGGAGGAAGAACCACAGTCCCACGTCAGGCCAAGAGGAAAACCTTTTCCCTGAATTCATCTCCTCCACTGACAATATTAATCAGACTGACATTGAGCTGGGAGCGGGAGGAGAGGGCACAGAGAAATTGCTTTGACTCAAATCAAACAAATCCCCTAAAACAGTCCTCACAAGTTATGGCCGCAGACTTTCCCAGCCTCAGATTAGGTGTATGAGTCTCGTTCGAGCAGTTCCTGTTCCAAATGCCCCCAAAACTACACCTGTGCCAAGGTTTTCCAGGGCTCTCTGTTGGTCACAGCTGGTCTGAGCTTTGCCAGCCATCTGTGCCTGGATGTTTGGAGTCAGGCTGTGCAAGGGAAGCAGCCAGGGCTCTGGAAAGAACAGTTTTATTTGGAAAGTGCATTCCCGATGCGCAAGGCTTCCCTCAAGCCTTTTCCTGCTGGTGGGAACAAACAGAGCCAGGCTCCATCGGGGCACCCAGAGGAAGCCCATCTCCACCAGGTGCTGTGCTGCTCTCACAGATAAACAGCCTGGAAAAGTCAGATTCTTTTTCTCAGGGATTTGGTTGATTTTGTCAGGGAATGCGCAGAAAAAAGTGTGCAGGTGTAGCTGGAGGGAACGGGGTGCTCGTCGTGGGGAACTTCATGGAAAGGAATTGTGGAATGGTTTAGGTTGGAAGGGATCTTAAAGATCTTCTCATTCCAAACCCCTGCCATGGGCAGGGACACCTCCCACTATCCCAGGGTGATCCAAGTCCCGTCCAGCCTGGCCTTGGACACTTCCAGGGATCCAGGGGCAAACACAGCTTTTCTGGGCACCCTGTGCCAGGGCCCCACCAGCTTCACAGGGAACAATTCCTTCCAATTATCCCATCTAAATCCACTCTTAATCCACTCTCTGTCTCTTTGAAGCCATTCCCCAGTGTCCTCTCTGTAAGTTAGTCCTGCTCATTAAAAACTACTGCAGAGAAACTCTGGAGCAACTGAGCTCTCAATCCCTGTTTTCCAGTGAAATCCTAAAGGTTGAAGGACTTAACTTGAACTCTCAAAGCCCACAAGCTGAGAATAATGGGGATAGATTTTATCCCAATATATCAGAGATTACCTTCTCCTGGGGCAACTCTGCTTTTGTTTCTGACCTCACAGTGGAGCGAGCCAAGAAGTGACTCAGATCTCCCACTTGCAACCATCACCAAGATTCAGAGTGAGGTTTATCCCGGATAAAAATGGAAACGCCTACATTGAATCCGAGCTAAAACAGATGGATTGTCTGAAAATTCAGTGATGGTTGTAGGTGTCAGGTCCTAGCCTAGGATTCCTTCTGGAATGTTTGCTGGTAGTGGATTGCCCAAACAAGAGTCTTCTACATCACAATTTTGATATATTTTCCCCATCTACAGGAAGGAAAAAGAAGTTTCCTCAGTCCCCACAGCTAGTGATGGTCCTGTATTCCTTGAAATCCATGAGGCACCCTCAGATTTCCATGAAAAAAAAATGGCCAATTTGTTTTTTTTCTTTGGTTTTAATGTTGCTGCAATACTGTTGATGCTGCTTTGCTTTGCTGGGATGTCACCTCTGTCCCCCTCTACTCTTCCCTCGTGAGATCCCACCTGAAGTGCTGTGTTCACATCTGGAGTCCAACATCAGAAGGACATGGAACTCTTGGAGTGAGGCCATGGAGATGTTCCAAGGGCTGGAACCCCTCTGCTCTGGAGCCAGGCTGGGAGAGCTGGGAATGTTCACCTGGAGAAAGGACAGCTCCAGGGAGAGCTCAGAGCCTCTTGCAGGGCTTAGAGGGGTGGAGAGGGACTGGGGACAAGGGATGGAAGGACAGTTCACTGTGAATGGCTTCCCACTGCCAGAGGGCAGGGATGGATGGGATATTGGAAGGAAATCCTGGATGTGAGGGTGGGGAGGGGCTGGGCTGGAATTCCCAGAGCAGCTGTGGCTGCCCCTGGATCCCTGGCAGTGCCCAAGGCCAGGCTGGATGGGGCTTGGAGCAGCCTGGGACAGTGGGAGGTGTCCCTGCCCATGGCAGGGGGTGGAACAAGATGGGCCTTCAGGTCCCTCTCAACCCAAACCATTCTGGAATTCTGTAATTGTGACATGGGAGTTGTTTTCCCCTTTATCCTTGGAGTAGGGTTACCTACCAGGTGTGGAGCTGTGGGACTGCAGCTCTGGTGACATCAGCCTGCCCCACACATTGCTGATACTCAGGGTAGCTTGGAAGACACCCAGGATTATTTCATGGAAAAATTAAGACAATTCAGGAAGCCAGCACCTGAAGGGAACATCTCCAAAAAAGCAGCTCCAAGATGCTGTTTCTAACAAGGGTAAGTCCTACCTGTCTATAAAATTGCCTCAAAATTATATTTTTCCACTTCTGAAAGACAATTTGTACCCCCGAAACTTCATATTCTGTGAGAGGTCTCCAGATTTTGGTGTCAGTTTAACATGAAAGCCCATTTTGAAATATCAAAATTTCCTCCTGGAGGCTTACATTGATTTTCGTTTAGCTACGTGGTTACACTTATTTTTGGGTCATCACTTTTGTGAAATGTGGACCTCTGCTGGTTTTTTTTTTTTACAAAATTATCCAGGAAAGGTCACAAGTTCCATAGAATCACCAAAATATAAAGCTTTAAAAACCAGATACTGAGAAGTTTAAGACTTGCAATAAAATTTCCAGGTTTGGCAATAGAGACAATGTCATAATTTCCTTATGGCTCATTTTTAACCTTTTCTTTGAGTCACAATTAATGTTCCTGCATTTTTTTTTTTTTTTTAATGTCTGGTTTTATGTTATAGGAATAATCTGAGCATTCCAGTCTCTGTGGACTCCATTGATTAATCTGGCTGAATTCTTTCACCTCGGGGATTGACTCATCCCGGCTTTTCCTGACTTCCATAATGCCGGATTCCTGACATTTAGCTTTGTGTCAAAGCAGCCTGAATTCATATTTTACGGGCCCTTTTCACTCCGTTCACATTTGTTGTGGCACCCTTGGGCACAGCAAATCTCAAAGTCAGAATAAGTGTGGAAAAAACCACACAGTCCCTATGCTGTTCTTTAAATTAGGTCAGGGTTTTAATTCTTAAAGCCCTGGACTACATCTGACACCTTATTGCACCAAAAAACCCCAAAAGATAAACCATAAACACACTCTGGATTCGTTTCACCTAATTTAAGTCTTTAAAGCTGAAAGAATGTCTTTAATTTGTAATTAATCCAAGTGGAGGAGTTCTGGGTAAAGACAGAAACCTTGAAAAGATAATTCCGTATGTTTCAAGATTATTTAAGGGAGCTGAGACTTCTGCCCCTAATTTTTACCTTCCAGTAGGGAAGGAAACCTGCAACAAAGATGGAGAGAGATTTTTTTACAAAGACAGGAGAGACAGGACCAGGGGGAATGGCTTTAAGGTGGAAGAGAGTAGATTTAGGTGGGATTTTGGGAAGGAATTCCTGGCTGGGAGGGAGGTGAGACCCTGGCACGGGGTGCCCAGAGAAGCTGGGGCTGCCCCTGGATCCCTGGAAGTTTCCAAGGTCAGGTTGGACAGGGCTTGGATCACCCTGGGATAGTGGAAGTTGTCCCTGTCCATGGAATGAGATGATTTTTTTCCCTGTTGTAGCTTCTAAAATATGATTTTCTTTTGAATAAATCAATGTACATCTCTATTTATAATTGTGAGAACTTCTCAGCAAGATGGAATCCACTCTGTTCTGTCCTTTTCCATGCCATAAATCCAGTATATTCAATTGAAACAAAAATTCTGGATCCAAGCACCAATTTTCAAGAGAATATCATCTTTTAATCAGTTTTAGGATTTCTTTTGCCCCCCCACCCCTGCTTTTTTTCTTCTCTTAGCTTTCTATTTTAAACAGATTTAATATATCCCAAAATGGGGGTTTTATATTCCTGGACATCTTTTCATGCCCAGATTGCTTCCAGTAATGGATTTGACTCTGTAGGGCACAACAGATTCCTCTTCTGCCTGCCACTAAAAAAAATGGATCATTGATATAGGAAAAGAAAATTATTTAAATATTTACAAAAACCCCCAAACCTGCCTTTTCCACTGCTCAACCATTTTCCACTGCTTCCTTCCCTGTTTTCCGTGCCTTCCAGTAGCCTATCTCTCTCCAGTGATTAGAGGTGAATTATAGGCCAATATCCTATGGAATATAATAAAATTTTGATAAAGTTAGGCAAGATAAAGCTCCCACTTTGTGTCTTTAGACCTCCACATCTGAACTTTCAGCCTCAATGCCAGGCTGGGAAGGAGGATTGTGGTCAGCTTTTTGCAGTGTGAACATGATAAGCAGAATTATTAATCAAGGCAGTATCTCTGTTATTAATTATCTGTATCCTCCTTTCATCTGGGAATTATTCATCCTTGATTATTTTTCATCTCCTCTGGATCCACCAGATGGGCTTGGCATGAAGCAAACTCTTTTTTTTTTGACCTGATTTATCTTATCACTTCCCAAGGGAATTTTTACCAAATCTGCTGAGCCTGCGCCAGGAGGAATTCAGATGCCAGCTCACCTGTAATGTGTCTTCTCCAAAGTGCTTTAATCCGAGGAATTATCTTTCCCTGGGAGGCAATTCTTTCATATCCCTGGAAATAATTCAGTGTCAGCTATCCAAACTAAAATAGTGGCAACAAAGACGAGTTCAGTTGGAAAATTATGATCCACTTGAGCAACTCTCAACACTGATTAGTGCATATTTATGAGAGAGGTTTGCAGGAGTTATTGCTGGACAAAAAACTCCATTTGCCTGGATGGAAAAGGGCCTGGAATATCCCAGGCAGATGCATCATTTTTACGACTTTGTGGGGGACCTTTTTTACAGAGCTTTGTGGTGCTTGAGACCATTTATTCCACAGCCTCCATTTCACCTTGTAAATCTGGTTGTAAATATGGAAGTGGCCACACGCAGCAAAATCGAAAAGAAGCAAAGGAACAGCTGAAATTCAGCATTTAAGGGTTTACAAAAGATGGATTGCCTTCATATTCCAAAGAAAAAATGAACTGTTGTCTGGTTTTGAGGGAATTTACAGTTTAAGTCCTGCACTGAGGCCCTGCTGCAGAAAAAAATCCAAAGTGGAGATGCTTAAATTGCTTCTAAATTTAGATTGTAGTTGTGACCTGAAGAAGGATCAGATTTAAGCTAAAACCCTCACGAATTTTCAGTGAAACATTGCAAAAACATCTAAAGAGAAAAGACAAATTTACAATGAATATAAAAGCACATTTTCAGGGGGTAACAACAGAAATCTTTTCATTTAAATTTTGAATTTATTCGTAAATACATTGGTAGAGTAGACAATTCCTAATTGGAAGTAATCAGCACTGCATCTGCTTCGTTGGTGAAAGATTTTTTGCAGGTCCATAGGGAATAAGGAAAACCTGAATCCACTGTTATTGTGGAATTCTCTGGGAGAGGAACCTGTGGAAGGGAGTGGAAGCTGAACCTCGATCTGATGCTCCCTGTGCACATTAATAGGCTTGGAAAGAAAAGTCCCTGCAGTTTTTATCCTTATCAAAGTTATTTTTTTTTGTGATCCTTTTCATTGATTCCAGTCATCATCATCCAAAAATTGGATCCTGCTCTTCCTTCTATTGAAATTAAATATTTCATTTAAAATAAAGCCACTGAGCTGCTCTTTTAAAGAATATTAATATAAGATGGAGATGTCAAATCACTCACAAATGGGGTTTTATTTTCTGTATTTCCACTGAATTAAAGTGGCCAATTTATATTTTATTTATTTGACTTTCAGCTTCTTATTTGACTCTTTTCTATACCAAAATCCCCAGTGTTTCATAATGCCTGAATGGGATTTCAAGAGGCGTTTAAATATCTTGGAGCGTTTATCCCTTGACTTCTTTTTTCCTAAAAGGCAAGACTTTATCCACTTACCAGTCACTTTGGACAGAAGTTGGAAATTTCAGAGGGATGGGATCATTTTGCTGCAATTCCCAATTCCTTCCATTTATGGTTTTCTCTGTAACTTTGTCATCAAATTCTTCAGTCTCACAAAGCCAAGAGGTGAACAAGGGGTAGGAAGGAAGAAAATTGACTCACAAAAAGAAAATATCAACGACACTCCTTAAGAATTTCCCAAATGAAAGTCATCAGTGATACTTGGAGTTTTTATTGTTTGGGTATGGGGGATTTTTTTTTTAGGTTTTTGGGGTTTTTTAGCTTTTGTGTTCAAACCCATTTTCTCATCATTAATTAGAAATTAATATAATGGGGACCATGGAATAAAAACCCTCTCGAGGGTCTCCTCCTTGCTGTAAATCATGGCATTGCCAGTCTCTATTTGCAACATGAGTCCAAGTTTTCCTGAATTTCAGTAGGATCAGGGGACCAAAGGCTCGTTTATGGTCACATAACTCGTGCCAGGTTAGACCCAATGCCCTTTCTGGCTCCTAAGTTCAGGAAAACTTCCAGGGTCTGAAAGCTGCACACCCTGATTGCTCCTAATTTCCCTAATTTCCCCCGTTCAGTGTAGGAATTTTGAGAGGGGAAGTAGGAATCAGCTTTTACAAATCCGGGTGGAGAGGTCCAGTCCCTAAGTTAGCCAACTCAGCCTTTCCTTAAAATTCATGTAGAAAACCAGCTAAAAAAGTTAATTGAAATATTTCTACAAGAAATTCTTTCTGAAGGGAATAAAACCAATTAAATGAAATTAAAAACAATGAAATTAGAACTAGAATTTCCAGGGCTGGAGGAGAATGTACAGAAGGATTCCTCCCTGTTTTCTGAAGGAAAACCAGGAATGTCACCAGCCAGGTAATTCATTGGCTTTAAAAGAAATGGGCAAAGTACCACAGTGCCTTTTAACGTGCACTTCGCTGATCCAAGTGCCCAACTTTATTTAGAAGAAGCACAAAGAAAGCCATAAAATAACCTGTAGGGGAGATAATGCTTGGGAGAAAAAAAAAAAGAATTATGGCCTGTTGTAAAATGTTACACATTTTATGGCCTTTCCGAACAGCTTCACAGCTCTCGGAGTTTGCTTTTCACCCTTCTCTTCCACGGAATCCAGGAGGAAAAGGTCGAAGCAAAGACAGGAGAAGTCTTCATTGGAAAAGCCCCACAACAAAGTTCTCTCTGAGCTCTCCCACTGCTGGGATTCTCTTTCCAAGGGTGAAACACCCAAATCAGCAAATCAGCTGAGTGAGCTTTGTTCTGCTTACCATTTACTGCACCTTTTGTCACAATTAATCAATTTCTTGATAAGCAAGGAGAGGGAACTTTTACCTCGCCACAAATTTCGGGCCGAAAAGCGCTTTGATATTTTTTCCTATCATTTACAAAAGCTTTGGAAAGGACAAAGGCTCCGAAATGCCCAAAGCATTCCACAAACTCCACTCTGGTAATAAATTCAGAGAGCAAGACGTGACTTTTTCTCTTAAGGATGTCCCCAGTTTCTAAGCTAAGCACTCATTTTCATTTCTCTTAGGTAGGCATCCGGCTTCCCAAGGATTTTGCACTCTTGTGGTTTCCCATTTCACTTCTGGAGGATGTTGTCAGGACAGAGATGAGTCTTTGAAGTGAGGAATGCTCCTATATAAGTCCTAGACCTGTTTCCTCAGAACTTCTGCAGATTTAGGGAGATTTCTGCTTGGAGCATGAAGTTCCAGCAAAATAACTCGGAGCTCCTTTTTCTCACTCTTGAGGGCTGCAGACTTGGGAAGTGGATATAATCTCATAAATTTAAATGAACAGCTTTAAAATTAAACAGTTTATGTTTCAATTAGACATATGGAAGAAATTCCTCCCTGTGAGGGTGATGAGGCCCGGGCACAGGCTACCCAGAGAAGCTGTGGCTGCCCCTGGATCCCTGGAACTGTCCAAGCCCAGGTTGGATGGGGCTTGGACCAGCCTGGGACAGTAGGAGTTGCCCCTGCCCATGGCAGGGAGTGGCACTGGATGACCCTGAAGGTCCCTTCCAATCCAAACCATTCCATGGTTCCCTGAACAGACCCAGGCAAATATTTCTTATGACGTCAATTGTCCCACAGAAGTTGTAACACCTCATTTAAAGGACTTTTTTTCTACTTCCATGACCTTTGTCACAGATCTCGGGACATGAATGACAATTTCTCCAATTTATCCATCACAAAAATTTTTCCATATGAGTGTCCAAACACCACCAGCCCTCAGTAAGTTTTCTCTTCCCAACACCTGCTCAGTCACTGGCCTGATTTTACAATCAGGGAGGCCAAACCCAAGAAAAAAAAAGGAAAATTTGAAGTCTTCTATGGGATTTGGGGAGATCTCTGGGAATAGTATGGAGAGCTACCTCCCACCCTGGAACATCAGGATGAACAGGGCACCAATCCCTTCTGCTGAATGCAGGGAATTCTGGATTATTTTGTGAGGTAATCAGGTAAATGCTCATCACTAAAACTGAGTTGTTACAATTATAGTTAATGATAAAACATTTGGATTGGAAAGAACCTTAAAGATCATCTCATTCCACCTCCTGCCATGGGCAGAGACACCTCCCACTATCCCAGGGTGATCCAAGCCCCGTCCAGGCTGTCCAGGAACACTTCCAGGGATGGAGCAGCCACAGCTTCTCTGGAAATCCATTCTAGGACCTCACCACCCTCCCAGGGAACAATTCCTTCCCAATATGCCATCCATCCCTGCCCTCTGACAGTTTAAAGCCATTGCCTGTGGCCTGTCCCTCCATCCCTTGTCCCAAGTCCCTCTTCAGCTCTCCTGGATCCCCTCTAGGCCCAGGAAGGAGCTCTGAGGTATCCCTGGAGCCTTCTCCTCTCCAGATGAACATTCCCAGCTCTTCCAGCCTGGATCCAGAGCAGAGGGGTTCCAGCACTCAGAGCATCTCCATGGCCTCCTCTGGACTTGCTCCAGCAGCTCCACGTCCTTCTGATTTTGGTGGCTCCAGAGCTGGAGCAGCACTGCCAGGGAGGGTCTCAGGAGAACATAGCAGAGGAGAGAATTCCCTCCCTCAGCCTGCTGCTCACGCTGGTTTTGATCCATCCTGCGACTCCTGAGGGACATCTGAAGAGTTTGGGATGGTTTTGCCCTGGTCACAGCTTAGTCTTGGGGCTTGTGGAGAATTACAAACCACCTCTGGGGCTTTAAAGCATCCCTGGAACGTGGAAGCCCCTGGCCATTGGCTCCAGAAGTTTCTTTGGTCGGGCCGTCTGCAGCACTTTATGGAAGCGATTGCTCGACTTTGCCAAAGGATCGTAAATCCCGATTGCTTTATGGCACTTTGTTGAAAGGGAATTACACTAAAAGAGCTGGGTGAGGTAAAGCTGGAATCGAGTCCTAAAGCAGTTTGATATTTGTGGTCTTCTGACCTTTCTTATCTTAAATGTCTTTTGAGTCACTCTTATCTCTCTCACGCTCATTAACCTCCCCTCAGTAATCAAAACATGGCAGGAGTAGAAAGGGCACTGGAATAAAGCTGGTTTAGAGTGAAACTTTGCTTTCACCCAGCCAGGAGCTCAGATTAGGCTTAGTCTCTGCAAACCTTGGTCTTGAGCCCAGCAAGGCTTTGCTCCTACACTTTGACCTCCGTCGTTAATGCTGGAGAACCATCCAAGATCTGAAGGACTGGGGTATGAATTCAGCTGAAGCCTTTGGGGTTCCAGCTGGATGGGGGAATGGATGCACTGGTGGGAAAACTTCCTATGGATGTACAGACAGAAACAGATAATCCTGGAATTATATTTAGGCATCTTTCTCTAGAAACACAAGATCTGTATAGAGCCAGGACTAAAATACAGCTGCCAGCCTCTGTTGGGACATAAACCAGGCACAGATTTGGGGTGTGCTGAGAGTTAAATCCAGATTAAGGCTGAATTTATGGAAGGAGACTCCTCTGATGGTGGTTTTGGAGGAGTAAAATGATCTGGTGGCTGAAAGCTGGGAGAGTGAATGTTTGACCACCTCAAGTGGGAAGTTTACTTGGGAGGTTTAGGAATTTGCCATAAAAACAACGCCAGCAGGGTGATATTATTGGGATGGAGTGTAAAGGATTTGGGAGCCTAAATGGCTGATGTTGGTCAGTGATTATGGAAATGCCTTGGACTTGGACGAGTCTGTCTCGGAGTGATGATGACACTTTCTATCAGCTGCAGAAATACAGACAGATTCTCTCTGAGCTGCCTTAGACACAAGGTTCAAATGATAATATTTGTGTCACAGGAGTTAAAAATTGAGGGAAAAACAAGGGGATCAAACCTGGATGACGCTGGGAACAATCCATTTGAAAGCCAGGTCATTCACAGCTGTGTTATATTGCCAAATTTTGGCTGATGATTACCCTTCTCTAACCTAAGGGCAATTAAATTATAATTTTTTCTTCAATAAACAAATAAACCAAGCTTTATTTCCATGAAAAAGTGTCTACTGACTTCAAAAGAAAGGGAAAAAGAACAAAAACCCTCCAGCCTAAAAGAGTCAATGTTCATCTCAGGATTCCTGGAAAGTTCAGTTAATATTTATTTAATTTATTCAAGTCAAGAGCCTTGAGTCCTTTAGCAGGACTGGACTTCCAAAATCTGCGCATTCCTTCTCATTATTCCACAGTTTCTGGAAAAAAACTTGGTTTTCCCACTCAGCTTCAGCTGATGTGAAACCCTTCCACGCTTTGCTACCTTCAGTGAGGATAAAACAGATTTTCCTTCTCATTCCCTACTACAACATCTGGCCACAATTAGTCGGGGATCTCACATTTTTGGAGGAGACGTCAGCAATAATTTGGATTTCTCCCTTCTCCTCCTTTTTCTGGGCAGTCTGTGGGCCACACTTCCACGGGGACATAAAGCAGAGCGTGAGATGGTCATTCCTGTCTGCGTCAGTCCTTCCCAAAATGGATTGCTCTCAGGACAACCTGATGGCTCACGTAGCAAAATCCGTTTTTTCCTCCCGTGTCATTCCCAGCGTTTGTCACCACCTCATCCTTTAAGCTCTAAGCACCATCCAGGGAGTTGCATAACTCCTGTGCAAAATTCAAATACAAATCAATGCACAACTCAGGCCTTAAGGAGAAGCCAAATTATCCTCTGCTAAATCATTCTTTATTTTCTTTCTTTTTTCCAGTTTTTTTTTTTTTTTTTTTTTATGCAAAGACAACGCTAATTTTTCATTTTTATGGTCTTTTAACATGAACTCCGTGTAAGCACATAACCTGCTGCATGATGGAATACACAGAAAAACAAAACCCCCAAACAGGCTTGATATGAAAAACAGGGCTAAATTTTAGCCTTGCAATGGAGAAAAAAAATTTAGAAATGAAACTGCTACCAGAAAGCTTTTTATTTCAGTGCCTCTCCCTGCTCAGTATTTGCATTTTAGGTGTATTTTAATGCCCCTCTGAGCTCTGTATTTGCATTTTTAGTGGGAAGCCCACTTTTTTTTTTTTTTTTTTTGTGCCGGGGGTAAACCCCCTCCCAATT
>VXAC01001021.1:353925-366984 GCA_013399225.1 Rhipidura dahli
TTTTTGGTGCAGGAGTTAACCCCTCTCCAAATTCCAGCACTGGTGCCACGCTGGTGAAGGAGACTGTGGTGTGAGTGGTGAAATTTTCAGAAAAGCCCCTGAAACTTGATGCTCCCCTGTGCTGGGTGTGGTGTGAGTGCAATGAATCACTAGCAGCAGCCTGAGCCCAGGCTGAAGTGTCCAGGCTGCTCTGGCTTGGATGGGAAGGGGGAATAACACAGGGATCAGGAAAACTGCTCAGCCTCACCAGGATGGGCTAAAAAATCCTGCGTTTCCCTAAATCAGGGGCTCAGCTTTGGGTGAGCCCTTTCGGCCCTTCCAAACTCATCTGGTGTCCATCTGCCACTGCAGAAGGATTTTGCTTTTCCAAGGGGCCTGAGTTGGACCTGCCAGCCACGTGTGAATTCCCAGACATCCTCCATGGCACGGGATGTCTGTGTTTGGGGAACTGGATTGTGTCCTCATTATCTGTTCTTGTACTGGGAGAGAAACGGGCTCCTCCAGGGGCTGATCTGCTCCGAGTGCTTCAGACAGCAGTGATGGATTGCTCCTCTCTGCTGTGTGAAAAAACAAACCCAGGCACTTTAATGAGAAACTTACGTTGGATGCTTTGCCGAATTTCAGGTCTCCAGAGCCACTGGAGATCCCTCTGGGTGTCTGGAACATCTGCATGGGGCTGGCAGATGTGACACAGGACCCATGGGGGCAGCTCCAGGTGAGCAGGGTGTGCTCAGGCTTAGGACATTTATGCCTCTCATATGAAGGAGTTCTGTTCCCTAAATCAAGGTGCTGCCACTTCCAGTGTCACAGGTTATCCCAGTGTCCCTCCAAAGGGATTTGGATTTCTCCCAAAATCCATTTGAGGAGTCTCCAGGAGTGCCTGTGGCTGGCACTGGTGCTGTAGCCTGACACACCTTGAGTCTCAAGAGGCTCTTCAGCATCATCTTTCCCTGAACGTTGGCTCCAAACTCACATCCACCTTTCCCTGTCAGTTTGTCACCACTCTGTGACAATTTCAAGGATTCACAGCATCCCATGGGAGTGGCAAACTTCACACAAGAAGGGGATGGAACAAGGTTATTATTGCCTCTGATGTCACCAAGACCTCTGTCCCGGAAACCAATGAAAGGATTTTGATCTGCATAGAACAAGAGACCAAAGGACACAGCACAATGTGGAGGACAAGTACCAACATAATGATTATTGAGGGGTTTAGGTGAAATATTTTGAAGAAAGAACAGATTTTGACAGAGGACCCAGCTCAGGTTGGGAGTGTGTGGTGTGGCCTGAAACACAGAAGAGGTTTCGTGATAGTCTGAGCACTTGGGTCCACGTGTCCTAGTCACTGCACTCAGTGAACCATTATTACACCTGCTCTCAGAAAATTGTGTTGACACACTCATAGATAAATCTTTTGGAAATTTTAGAATATTTTTAAAAATTTAACCTTCTGACAATGGTTTTTATTTTATTTTCTGGTTGTTAATAATGGTTTTCATTTTTCCTCTGCTCTTAGACCCATTTTTCCTCTTTTGAGCCCTAAGTGGGTGTCTGGTATTTCAGGTTATTCCATGGAAGGGATTCAGTTAATGAAGATCTGACACCTAAAATGAGGTGTAACCATGAGAGCAAAATGTCTAAAGGACCAAACTCGTGAAGTTTGACGAAATCACTTCCAATGCTTCACTGGATGCACTGACCAATATCCTTTTGGTGCAACAGGCCAAACACCAGGAATGCAGAGGGCATCTCCACACAGATAGAGGAGATGTTTAGGCTGGGTATCAGGAAAAGGTTTTTCCTCCAGAGGGTGGTGGGGCAGTGCCCAGGCTCCTCATGGAATGGGCACATTCCCAAGGCTGCCAAAGCTCCAGAAGTGTTTGGATACCGCTCCCAGGGATGCACAGGGGGGGATTTTTGGGGATGTGCAGTGCCAGGACTTGGACTCCATGATCATTTTAGGCCCTTTCCAAATGACAATATTGCATGATTCCAGGAAATACAGACACTGAGAACCATCTGAGATACCCTGGAGTAACTTGCCCCCAGCTGGTGGTGCAGAAGGACACGAGTGTCCCGTAGGTCTTTGGTTACATCTCCCACCCTGTGCACACGTCCCCAGTATCCCAAGGTCTTCCAAACAGCACTGGATGAGTTCATGTGGCAATGGAATCAAGCCTTGGATCCCCACAGTGTCCACAGAGAGCTGACAGGCTGCTGCTCACCTGGACTACAAAATCCAGATGTCATCATCCAAAAGTTTAACACACCAGAGGCGGGGGGTAAAAAAATGAGATAAAAACCTGGAGACGTGGCGCAACAGTGGATCCAAACCCATAGCTGGGATTTGAACCCCAAAGGCTCAGCTCCCAAGCAGCTACTCTGTCCTGGGAATGTTCCTCAGCTGTGCCAGAGAAAACTGAATCCATTTGTCTCTGGTGGAAGTGGCTCTTCCCAGAGTTTCTCGGGTGTCAACACTGCGGAATTAGTGCCGCACCAAGCCATAAATCAAATCAGGTTGTGCAATGAAAGAGAGAGCAGATGGATGGAAAGGAGACCCTTCCCTCCTTCCTCTCCCTGATCCGCTTCTCTTTTCCCACCTGCCAAACAGAGTTTTCTCCCAGTGTTTCATAGGGTTTGTGTTTCACGAGGTTTATTTTCACTTCCTTTGCTTTTTAGGTCTCATTTGCTTCCTCGGCATCTTTGGAACCCTTGGGAGCTGGAGACCACCAGCCCTGAGCTGGGAGAGATTCAGAATATCAAAACTGTGCACAGTTTTTGTCCAAATCCCAAATAAAGAGCTGCAACACCCCCGTGCCTCCTGAACCTGCAGATTTTACAGGAGTGATTCCACATAAAGGAAGTCATCTTCTCTGATGGCTCCTTCGCTGATTGTGACCATGCTTGATAAGAACTGGGCAAAACGAGGGCAAAACTGGAGAAAATGTGGTGTAAACTATATGGACACTGAAGTATAAAAGATAAGGATATCTGGGAATATGTGGAATATAAAGAGGAAGAGCAAACTGGTGATCACAACAAAATAACCAATAAGCCTCAGTGGAGAAAAGGTGAAACCTGGGATAGTGGGAGGTCCCCTTCCTGTGGAACTGGATGGTGTTTAAGGTCCCTTCCAGACCAAACCATTCCAGGATTCTGTGGATCCTTTGGGATATGGAGGTGTGAAGCAATAGAGAGCTGTGGATCTGTGACCAGGAGGGAATGAGCATGTGGGAGACGCCCCTTCCCAGCTGATCCAACAGAACCTTCCTGTAGATGGAACCCATCCTTCTTGGCCAAAATGTCTCAACAAAACAAACGTGCCAGGCCTTGACCTGTTTTTCATGGCAGCAGGAAAAAGATGGGATGGAGGGCACACACAAACAAGCAGAGGAAAGAGCCACAGCTGAACAAGACTTTGGCTTCATCCATTTCCAAATTTTTCCAGTTCTACCACCTCTGGAAGTCCAGGTTTATGGCTGATCTAGTGGGTCACTGCTGAAAATCTGGGAAATCCTGAATCCCAGGAAAACATGAAGACAGCATCCTATTAAAGAGCATCTTTCTGACCAGCTCCTCCTTTCCCTGCCAGAAGTCCTGCTTTTCTTTAGGAAAGCTCTCCTAAGGAGCACTTTTCCTCTCACGGTCCAGAGCAGGTTTTGGGGATCCCCTGTGGATTCAGCAGTGAAGCAGAAGGAAGAAAGGAGCCTCAAATTACTCCATGAATTTTCCAGACTTTTGCTCTAAACGTTGGTGGAGGCTGTAATTAATTTCCTTGTTCTCTAACCTTGTTGACTGATTTAACAAGGACTGGTTATAATAATAAAAAATTTATGTCCTCAGACATTAAACATGAGTGTTGCTTTTGATACAGAGCGCAGGGCTTTCCCACCTCTCCTTTATTTTTCTCCCTTTTAATTTCCTCCTGGAATTCCTCACAGCCATCCAAATACCTGTGAGTGTGCAACACTTCCCTCTGCCATCAGGGAGAAGATGCCAACCATGGTTAATTCCAGGGACCACTGGAATTTCTTCCCTCATCCAGACTTGTCTTCCTTGAAAAAGAGCAGCCCACAGCTTTTAGAGTGTGAATTATATAAAAATAATAGTTAAAAAAATGCCCAGAGCATTGGAGACTCAAATTTCTCCTCTTTAATTAATTGATAATTTGGAAAAAGAAAGATGAAAGTGAGTTCGGACTCCGTTCTCTTGCAGAGAAATGATGAATTTTGCTCCAGTGTTTGAATTTCAATCTTTTTAGATTAATCCTTTTTTAAGCCCAAACCCAAAATTAAAAACTGATTTTGAAAATAACACCCAATTTCTTGGGAGTTTAGGTCAAAACTGTGAAGGTAACCTGGGTTTCCTTTTCAGGTCTGCTCACAGACTTTAATGAGTCTTTTGCTAAGAACAACCAATTCATAATTTATTTTTGCCAAATATTCTTTTTCTTTTTCTGTAAGAAAAGACCTCCAATAGTCAAGCCCAACCTTCAACCCAATGCCACCAAACCTTTCCATGAAATGCCACATCCACTCATTGTTTGAACACTTCCAGGGAAATTGCTCCATCGCTTCCTCACAGAGCCTCTTCCAAAGCTTGACCATTCTTCCAGTGACCAATTTCCCCATCTGGCACATTTTGAAGCCATTTCCCCTCGTCCTATCTCATGCCCTGAGCTGTTGTACCACCACTGGAAGTCACAAAGGAATTTCCCCATCCTAACAGTGAAGATGTGGATTTTCTCCACCAAACGTGATGGAAGCTGGAATTACTAATCCCATCCAGTTCACAGCCCCCCAGCCCAACGTCCCTCCATCATTTTTGTAGGGTGATGTCAGAAATCAGCACTCCTCCCTTAGGGAAAGCAGACAGAGAAGTGTTCAACACCTCACTTTGGACAGAGAAACCTCAGAATCTCGTCCTTGGACACATCCTTGGGGAGCTGCCAGCTGCACACGCTGGTGGATGGATCACAGCAGAACTTCCCTCTCACTACACCCTGCAGCACAAAATCTGCTCTGCACTGGGGCTGCACCCAGCTAGAATGTGAAATTTAATGACTTTAAACCCAATTATCAGCTCTCAGCCATCAGGACCTCCCCTGTTTCCAAGAGGGAAGCCTTTCCCTGTCTTTCAAAGCCATTCCCTGTCTTACCCAGCTGGTTGCAAGTTGCTCTGTTGAATGTTGGAGTCACAACTTGGAGAAACCTCACCAAGAGCTGGTGACCCCAGGAAACATTTGGGAATATCCTTTGCTGTTGTACCTTATTGGATAATTACAGGGTCTGTTCCAAAGACATGTCCTGCTCTGGAAACAATTAACAGCCAAAAAAAAAAAAAAAAAAGTCAGGGAGTCTTTGAACCTCACCATAAAACTGGGAGACAAAATGATTTTTTGTCTTTACCTCAGAGCATCCAGGGATACGAGACCACCACAATTCACTCCCTTCATCAGGCCATTCCTACAGGTTCCAGCAGGGTTTAAAATCCATCCCATTTCAGACGGAAATTCCCTGATTTAGCTAGGCAAGAACTGTATGGATAAAGTCCTTCAATGATCTTTTATTAAATTAGTGGCAGAGTAGGATAACAGGAAAGTTTGGAGACAGGGAAACCCTTCTGCAGGTCTGGGACTAGAAACAAACTGAAAACTTGTGGGGAAAAAGTTGTTCTGAGCATAACTTAATGATGTTAATTGCCTGCAGAAGGGATATTTGGGGAGCAGGAAGATGTGCTAGAAAGGACATGTTAGCAAGGAAGAGGGGATAATGTCAGTAATTCCTTAGGGAGAGGGAATGGGATAATTATCCCTTGTGGAACACAGAAAGGTTAGCGCAGGGTCAAGAGTCAGGATAATTGTGCTGTGCTATAAAATCAGAGTTTATTATTTTTAGCAGGCAGCGGATCAACAATCTTATCAAACTAATCACTGAATATCCTGGCAGATATTTTTTTAAGGAATGGGATGGAGCTAGAAGGAATGTTTGATGGAATTTTTCCCCCTGATAAATAAAATGTTTCTGACCATCCCTACTTTTTGCAACAGCAGGAAATTTTCCATTGCCTCACTGGCCTCAGTGAATCCCTGCTTTGCACGAGTTGGTGTCTCACTCCTGCCTCTTCCCTGGGAAAGCTGCTTGCTCCTCCTGGCACTGTCCTAAGGATGTGTCCCAGTCACTTCAGTCACCTCTGCTTGATTCACCCCCGGTGGAAAAACGAGGCACAAAATGATTGATCTCTTTCCTAGGAGCATCAGGAGGATGGATGGGAAGGGAAAAGCCCGGCTGGTGGAGGTGGAAGCGTGGCATGAGGGGTGTCAGGATCCTGCTGTGGCCTTTGCAGGATCACCTCCTGCGGTGACATCTGCCCTGGAAACGCTGGCAGCTGGAGAGTCAGCCGAGCAGCAGAACAATCCTGAGCCACTGTGTGAAACATTTTGATATCCCAAGGTGGAAAAGGGCTTCCACATCAAATCTCTAAACATCAGGAATGGATAGACTCGAGTCCCGTGGTTGCATTTCTTAAGGGGTGGCACTGGGAGCATGAGAAAGCCCGGAGATCTGAGATTTCAGGACGTGGTGTCACGGCTTGGCCCCGACATGACAGACAGTCGCCTGCTCGAATCGCGTTTCTCTCAATGTTATCTATAAAATCCCGCGGGAGGCGGCAGTGGGGACTTTGTTCCGCTCCAGGGGTGGTGGCCAGGGTGTCACGGTCCCCCCGGGGCCCCGCCGGGCCGGGCCGGGCCGGGTGTCGCTGCCTTTGTCCCTTCCCGAGGCACAGCCCGGACTCTGCTGGGGCTCTGGGGGGGCGGCCCTCAGGCTCCCTCCGGCGCGGCCTCTCCGGGACGGGGTTTTTCCCCTCCCGGGACAGCGGGGCACTGACGGAGCCTGCAGTTCGCAGCAGCCAGCACACACTGCACGGAGAACTGAAGAAACAGCCCTACATCCAGCGGCGAAGCGGGACGGTAACATTTTCCATCATGGTGATTCCAGAGCCAGAGAGAGAAAGAGAAAACCTCGTCATGTGAGAGGAGCCAAGATGGCCACGGGAGGAAAAAGGGCGGTGCCGCGGCGGCCCGCGGGCAGCTTAAAAGACTCCTTGCCTTGCTGTGTATGAATATTGTAATATCCCAGACTGTTTGTCTCTTTAATCCAGTTAAAACTCATGGGGGATGGACAATTTTAATGGATGTGTGGCTTGTAAAGGTTGTGAAGAGAATGCCCGATGCCAGGTTTATCAGAAAGCAGAGGCTTATAAAACCTGGTGGCAAAAGAGAAAAAAAGCCTTAGAATTTCAAGCCACAGTTACTTATCCGACAGAATAATACCCCCATGGGCTGGCCCATGTTCTAAAGTTGAAGGAACCGCGAGAGGGTTTTATGGAAAAAAGGAGACTTTACATCACTGCAGATGGTTTTTGCTGCAGGAGGGGGCAGTTTGCAGAACCACGTAAAGCAGGAAGAAACCCTTTTCTTTTCCTTTCTTGAGAACTGCACATGGATGGAGGGAGAGGAGAAGGAGGGGGAGAGAGAAGGGGAGAAGTTCTGGCTTTGTGTTCTGATTGGTTTTTTTTTCCTTTCTTTTTTCTCTTAGGTCTGTTAAGAAACTTTATCATAGCATATAAGTTGTGTGCCTGCTTTGCTGTCTCCTAATGGTTTATCTCACAGAAAAGAAATCAGGGAACAGTGCATAAATTGACCATAAAACCACTACACGTGGTCATTGCCCTCACAGCTCATCAGAGCAAGGCTCTCTGTGTTGAATGCAAAGGAAGCCACACAAATTAGTTCAGGTTTAACTCAGCTTTGCTCAGTTAATTTGGGCAGAGGAAGCTCTTATTTCTCCAGGCTAAGGAAGCAGAATCTCCGGTGTCTCAGGGCACACATGGGATGTCCCACATTTTGGACATGTGGAGTCAGCCTGGTCATTGTAGAACCTTAGAAAGGGTTTGGTTGGAAAGGAACCCTTAACATCACCCAGTGCCACCCCTGCCTTGGGCAGGGACACCTCCCACTGTCCCAGGCTGCTCCAAGCCCCATCCAACCTGGCCTTGGACACTTCCAGGGATCCAGCTACAGCTTCTCTGGGAAAACTTCTCTGGGAAACCTGTGCCTCATCATCCTCCCAGCCAGGAATTCCTTCCCAGTCTCCTATCCATCCCTGCCCTCTGGCAGTGGGAAGCAATTCCCTGTGTCCTGTCCTTCCATCCCTTGTTCCCAGTCCCTCTCCTGCTCTCCTAGAGGTCCTTACAGGCTTGGAAGAGTCTTTGAACTCTCCCTGGAGCCTTCTCCTCTCCAGGTGAGCATTCCCAGCTCTCCCAGCCTGGCTCCAGAGCAGAGGGGTTCCAGCCCTTGGAGCATCTCCATGGCCTCTGGACCTGCTCCAGCGGCTCCACATCCTTGTTCTGGGGACTCCAGAGCTGGATGAACCACAAGAATGGAGTGGAATGTGGGAATCACTTCACTCACCCTGCTGGCCCCATTTCTTTTGATGTATCCCTGGATACAGTCGACTTTCTGGACAGGGAGTGCACATTCCCAGGTAATTCACCCACTGGACACATTCCTGTTTATGTATAAATGGGTAGAAATGCGATCCACAGCCCTTCCCTGTCACTGGTGCCGTGGTTTTGGGATATAGTGGGGACACAGGGGATGTAATGGACCTGCACATGGACCAAAGGAGCTGCTTTTCATTTCCTGTCCCCCTTGTGTCCATCTGCATCTGTGCAAAGGACTCATGAAAAGCTGCCTTGATGAGCAAAGAGGCTTTTCCAGCATCTTTTTATTCCTGGTTGAACGGAAGGTAAAGCAATTTGCTGTCAGGCAGCAGGACTCCATCCAGGCAGGCTGACCTTTTTCCGAGGAACATTTTACCCACTGGAAAACATTGCCAACTAATCCTATTAAATGAGTGTGCAGACAACAATTTTCCTTGAATTTCTGCATTTTCCTGCCCTTAAACCCATCTCTGAACTGAGCTGTTATCTTTTTGAACCCAGACGTGTGCCCGCTGTCTTTTCCTTCCACAGCCTAGAGGAATAAAATAATAATAATAATCATAATCATAATAATAAAAGCCTCATCAAATCATCTGTTTAGTCTCATCTCCTTGGTTTTGTTGCTGGTCAGTCTGGTGAAGTACTGAGCTGGGAATGTGAGTCTGGAGTGTCAGTGTTCATTAACGTAAATACGAGCAAATGGAAAAACATTCCAAGAGCTGGATTCACACTTGCACTAAGGTCCCTTTTTACTGCTTTGGCAGTGAAAGGAGACCAAGAAGTGGGTGGCCGTGTCATTTACTGCTCTGTTCCCATGTTTACAGCACCGGGACTCGCTCCCTTTTCAACAGCTCCACTTAAATCTGCTCAGATGGACCAGTGGAGCCGTGGCTGCACAACTTCATTCATCAAACAGCTCCTACTTTGTTGAGCAGCCCCATTTAAAAATCTCCAGTAGCAGAGGAGCAACTGAACTCATGCAAAGAGGGAAATCTTGGGTCATGCACTGCTAAATGTTCTCCAGATGAGCACCAGCACCGGAGCTCCTTTCAAGTCACTTCAGAGGTTGTGGAATCGTTTTTGGAGTGGAGGTGTTGTGAACCCCCTCGGTGACATCACCATCTCTTCCTAAAACACGTGGGTAAATAGGTCAGACAGTCTGGGCCTGAGGAGTTTATTGCTCTCCAATGACAGTGTGGGGATCCAAGTGTGTCACTTCTTCCCAGACTTGCCACCATTCCTTGGATTTCCCTCAAGTTTGACTGATAAAATGGGGTTTTGACCTTTGGATGCCCCCTGGGACTTTTTTGTCCCACCTTGGTCCATAGATCTGACTCCGTGCAGGGAGTTTGGCTTTCCAAAGAGTGGTGAATGTGTTCATCCGAGCCAGGAATTTTCCTGGGAGAATTTCCAGAAGGTGTTTAAAACTCTCCAGGTTTTTCACTGGACAGGAGCAAAGGAGGAGTTTGCACACAGCCAGTCACTTATCTCAGCAGGGCACTGGAAAATAAGGATAAACGGTCACCTCCAAGGTCTCCTGCTCAGGGAAGGGAAAGGGAATCTTGTGGCAAGTCCTCTGGGAGCCAGAGCGTAGGGGATGAAGGGATGGAGGGATGACCCAAGGACAGCCAGCCCTCAGCCCAGCTTGCATCAGAGCACAGCAGAGCTCCCAGTGCTGTTCCATCAGCAGGGGAGTCACATCTGTCTTGGTGTCCGCCCCCAGATCGTGGCCTTTATCACCCCTCAGGCCAAAGCTGCTGCTGGCTCCCACTGGGAACTTCCTCAGGCTCAGCACAACAAACAAATTGTGTGGTTGACCACAGGCAAGCTGGGAATGGCCAAGCTCCACTTCAGCTGTGTTGTCATCAGTGTCCCCTGGGGAATGTGACGCTTCTGCAGAGCTGATTCTTGGGCAAACACCGTGATTCCCAATCTTCTGTGGCCAACAGGAATCTGAAACCTTTCCATGTTTCTCCAAGGCCACCAAGGACTCTTGTTACCAAGCCTGAGGCTGGAAATGCCAGACAAATCCTCCGGGGAGCTGCTGGAAAGACCACCAACGCTCCGGAGGCAGGGAACAGAGGCCACTCTTCCATTACAGCATTGCCTGTCCCGTTCCACAGGCAGCATCCGGATGCTACCAGCGATGTTTTATCCATCTGCAGCTCTTTCCCTCACCTGTCATCATCTCCAAGTGCTTGGCATCTCTGACACCAGCAGCTGAGCTCAGGGCAGAAGGAACTGGATGGAAATCCTGCGGGTGGTTTACATTGGAGATGATTTTAAATAATCTAAAAAGCCCTTGGCCTTAAAATGCAGAAATCCTCTGGTTTTTTTTTTTTTTTTTTCCTTCCCTCGTGGCTTGCAAGAGTTCAAAGACCTCAGAAAGCATCTGCTAAAACACTCTGGACTGACTCAAGACTCCAGAGCAACTGTAAATAGACCTTAATTCCAAAAATAGAGAATGAGCAGATTCTCCCTTTTGGATGTTCTGGACAGCAATCAAACTCGGAGCATAGGAGAAGTAGGAGTCCTTGAGGTCCTCTGAGTCCAGTCTCCTGCTGTCTCAAACTCCCAAATGAACCAGGAGAAAATCCATAAAACGTCCTGCACATATCAGAAGCCACAAAAAGCTTCCCTGCAGCCTGAAAGGCTCTTAACTTAAGAGGGGAAAGGAGGAGGAGGTAAGAGACAACACCGAGGTCCCGGCAGCTGCAAAAAAAATTGTTATGGGAAGTTCTTATTCCCTCCTTGTGTCCACACAGTTGAAGAGTAAGTTTAAAAAATGCCTAAATAAGTAATACTCCCAATCCCAGAACTTTCCAGGAAAGCAGGACAAGGTTATCACAAAGGAAACAGCGAGGAAGGGGTGCAGTGATATCTCCAGGGGTCAGATCATCACCAAGAGCAAAGTCCTGAACTTCACATCCTCTTTATTTTCTCACTTTGATTTCACCACTGTCTCCTCTGGTCCAAAACAGGAATTCCCCCCTCAGGGATTCCAAGAGGCTTTTCCATCATGGAGCTTCCTTGAATATTTGAAGATGAGTTCAGATCTTCGTGCATTAAAATTCTCCATATTAAAAAGGGCAGGAAATGGAAAGAAGAGTCCCCCTCTGGTAGAGAAGACACCTGCAGGGAATGTATGATGACCTGGAATTATTTCTCCTTCTTTAAATTCCACCAGCTGGAGTTTCTAAATTTTAGATTATGATTTAACCAAATATTTTGGGTTTTTTGTTTTTTGGGTTTTTTTTTGGTTGTTTGTTTTTTTTTTTTTTTTGTGATTATGGACAAAAAGGTCAAGTTGCATGGCAGAGGAAAGGCAAAAATGGTCTCATTTCTATTGGCTCTAAAAGGAAAATCTTCTTGATTTGTAGGCCAGTTCTTCTCCCACTCACATGTGGCACAGAAGTTTGGGACAGTGAAGCAGGATTTGTCTCAAAATCCAAAATTGATTTGAATAAGTGACATTTTGGTGCTCATGAGGCACAGGAGTGTAATGAATTCCATCTATTTTCTAAAATTCACTCTATTTCTAATGTGGGCCATTTCAAGAAACAGATTTGGCCAAACATCCAGACCAAAAAAAAAAAAATTTAACAAAAAGATTTTTAAATTTGCAAGCATTTTTTTCAAGGGAAAACTCAGAATAAATAATGTGAAAACCAAAAACAAACAAACAAAAACGGAAATAATTATATCTCTTTATTCTCAGGTTGGTTTATTTGCATTTTTCAGTGGATATATTGACTATTTTAGTTGTCTTCATACAGCGTTTACACACCTGGGATGATGGAGAAATGTTGCAAACCTCACAGGAAGAAAAAGAAAGTTTAGAGAGAGAAACAGACTCAAAAAGGGAAGAAAGGAAAAAATGGATGGAAAAATAAACTAAATGCTCTTAAACAATCCCTTATGATCAATCAGCTAAATTAAATTCACTGCAAATAGAGAATATGCTTAGGAAAAAGAGTAGAAAATATTGAATTAATAATTGAAAAAATGGAAAATGTTGTATTAAGAGCTGAAAAAGTAGAATTAAGTCTTTTGTTGCCTCAGTGCTAATTATCTCACACTGTTTATTAGCTCTAAAAAATATTTTATTTCAAATGCTTGGAATTAATTTGTTTTCTATCAGAATAACCAGGATATTGTGATGCACAGAGGGAAGAAATCCCTTTTGCCCTTGAGGCTTTGAGGCTCTTTAATTCCTTTTGGATTTGAAGGGACAAAGTACCCTGGAACTGGTGGATGCTGTTTCTGGAGATGAAAATGAGATTGATTCCCCATTTATTTGGATCTTATTGATAAACACCCAGCCAGTGTCATCTGGAAGGGAAGGAGGGAAGTGGAGTGAAGCTGGAGGGAAAACCACTGAGCAGGCATCAATCTCAGCTCCAAATCAACCCAGATTTGATCCATCATGACCAGGTAGAGGCAACTTCTGGGATGATTTTTCCTAAGGAGTGCAGATAATAAAATCCAGAGCAGAATTTTGTCCTCGTGCCAAAACAAAAAAAACAAAACAAAACAAAACAAAACAAAAAAAAA
>VXAC01001021.1:375226-418911 GCA_013399225.1 Rhipidura dahli
TAATAATAATAATAATAATAATAATAATAATAATAATATTAAAAAAAAACCAGCTCCTTGTGGAACATGCTGAACCCAGGGAGATGGCCCAAAATGCCGGAGTTTCCTCTGCAATGCAGGAGATTTGGCAGCAGGAGCAGAATTCTATCTCATTCCAGACAGGGAAAATAACCAAAACCAGGAGGTTTTTCATGGAACAAATGGGAACCATGTGACCACGTCACAATGGAAAAAGCGGAGCTGCTTTCAGCTCCCTAAGCCCTGACACTTCTTTTTGATTTAACCACAATAATCTAAGTGGAAAATGAATAAATGTCAGGGCATTTTTTTTTTTTAATAAATCTGTGCACGAGCAAGAATAGGAACCAGAATAAAAGCTTTTCATGACATAAAATTCATGTGTTTGGATCTCTGACAACATTTTCCTTCTCTTACTTTTTATCATTACCATTAGGTCTGGTTGCACCATTTATTTCAGAAAACAAAATATTTCAAGACAGGGAACCTGCTTGCAGTTGCTAAGCCTGCAGTGAAAGCCCAGTTCTTAACAGGGTGACCTGAATCGTGATGCATTTATTTATTTTTATGAGTTTTAAACTAAATATTTGAAAAATAAGGATGAGGTTTGCCCAGCGGTCACTTGGGCAAGATTCCTGCCTGTTGAAATGAGGGTGGTTGAACACAAAATCTCAACCATATGCCAGCAGAAGAAATGAAATGGGATAAGATTGGGTGTCAAAATTGTCATTTTTGGGGGGGGAAACGAATGTCAGGAATAACCCCTGCAGCCTCATTAGTGTGGGGTTTTTTGTACCTGATTGAACCAAAGCCTCAAGGAAGAATTGATATACCTGACAATGGATGTTACCTCTCAGACAATCTCTCTTTAGACAAGGAAAAGTAATTTTGGAACACTGGTAGAGCAGTGAGCGATGACAATTTGTGACTTTGGAATTTGATGGGAAAGAGAAATTTTCCTGTGGCCTCGTTTCTAGGGAGAAGGTACTGCCTGCCATAATTTATGGGAAGAGATGATATTCAGATAGTGTAGTAAAATATATTTACCACTAAAAATCTTGCCTTATGATTAACCTCTCAAAGCTGTGAAACCACTCCTGCTGTATCTGTTTTACCTCCCAATTCCAGCTTATTCCCTAAATAAGGAGGATGCACAAGCAGAAAGTCACAGGAATTAAAATGCTGAACAGACACAGTGTCCTGGAGGTGGAGGAGAAAGCTCTCAAGTTCACTCTCCACTCCCTGACAATCCCAGACTCCAAAAATCCAAATAAGTTTTGGAAAAGTCTTCGAAGTTCTCTGAGCCAAACCAGTAAGGGTAGATCCCATTACTGGAATTTGCTGCCAAAATTCCTGCAGCAGAGGCTCTGATGCCTGGGTCATATCCAGGGTTTCCAGTCAGCATCCCATGGGACAAAGTTATCCTGATGCCACCTGTCCTGACCTTCCCAGTGTCTTCTACAGGTGGATAAAAACCACTCTGATGTGGGGGACTACGGAGCTCACAAGGTCCAGATGAAACCAAAAGAAGCAAGAGTGACCAGAAACAGGAAGGGAGATGGAATTCTTCTTCTGGGAAGGACCAACAGGGAAGCAAAGCAGTGACTTCCCAGATAAGAAGACCTGGGCACACACTTGAATCAGAGAATCATGGAATTGGAAAGGTTGGAAAAGATCCTTAAGGTCATCGAGTTCAACTGTGAACCCAGCACCACCATGTCCTCAAGTGCCACATCCACTCACTTGTTGAACACTTCCAGGGATGGTGATCCCACCACTGCCCTGGGCACTCTCTTCCAAAGCTTTGCAGACCTTTCCATGCTTTTTTTTTTCTTTTTCCTAATATCCAATCTAAACCTCCCCTGGTGCAACTTGAGGCCATTTCCTCTTGTCTTATCTCTCGTTACCTGGGAGAAGAGACCAACCCCCACCTCACCACAGCCTCCTTTCAGGGAGTTGTAGGGAGCAATAAGGTCTCCCCGAGCCTAATTTTCTCAAGCTCCCCCAGTTGCTCCTCACAGGGTGAGTTTTCCTGCTCCTAAATTAAGGAAAACCTCTGAGCTTGCCAACAGAAGAGGTGTTGGTGTGGTTGTCCATTTACTCAGACTGGGAAAAGCTGGGAACACAAAGAATCCACCACAAGGGAAAGGAATTTTAGACAAAAGATTTTCCCCATCACCTGGAGGACAATAGAACCTCTGCAAAGGGTTACCAGCCAATGCTGCAGGAATGAAGCACAGGAATGAGGTCTGGAAACCAACTGGGTGCTCTGGGAAGTGCTGAGTGGGTAAATCAAGGTGAGATAAGTGATAAGGAGAAGCTCACCTGAGCACAAAGGGTATTAATGGCTTCATTCCCTGCCTGTCAGTGGTGGTGGGTTGGAATGACCTCTTCCCTCTCCTTGCCTTGCCAGGTCCCGAGGTCAGCAATTTCTTTAGAGGCTTTATCACCTCGCAGACATTCCAAAAAGTTGCTCTGAAGGTGTAGAACCCGTTATAGGACATTTACACTAAATGACACCAAGCTTGGCCTCCTCTTCTTCCACCTGTCACAGGAGCAGCACTCCAAGGGACCACCCTCAACGCTACAGGAGCCTGAAGGTGACAGAATGGAAAAAAAATATTCCCAAAAGAGAGATAGCAGAGCTAGGAAACATCTTTTCCATAAGTACCTGCCTGTTGTGAAATCTTAGCCAGCAAAACTAAACGTGATGTAGAGCAGGAGAGCCTCTCCAGGAGAGCCTCCTTGGCTTCGTGGCCTGAGGTGAGGTGGGGGGTCCAAGGGGTTCGGATCTTTCTGTGGGATAATTCTCACTTAACAAGCAGATTGCTCTTAGATGATGTCCACGGAATACTCTTATTCCCAGAAATTGAAACCAGATTTGATTTGGAGGGGAGCAAGGCTTTCATCACTGCCTGTCAGGGTGGCCTAATCCCCAGGAGCCAGGAGCACTCTGATTATCAGCCCTGGGGTTTGCTCCTCAAATGTTTTCCTATTGAAGCTGAAGGTTCTTGGACAAAGGAGGATTTTTCCTGAACAATGAATCCTCAAGATTTTGTTCCAGATGCTGAAGTTTTTCCTAATTCCTAACAGTTACTAGTGGAGCAATGAAGCTTTGATTCATGGCCCTCATTTGTCACAAATAATATTCAAGAGCCTGTGTTCTGTTTATATGAGATCAAGCTTTTTGCCATGATTTCATAGAATTGAATGGGAAAGAAAATTCCCATTGACTGGACTGGCAACAAAAAATATCCCATTAATTTCTTAATACCTAATTACCACTATTCTGTCATATAAAGCTTTATCTTTGCCGTACTACTCCTTGTGTTGATTGTACCCATTAAGATTAGGAAGAATTCAACACAGACCTTTAATACAGACCCAGGGTTTTGGTGGGGCTCAGGGGTTGATGTGGAATTTCCTGATAGCAATAAATTTCCTGAAGCAATAAATTGCTTTCTAGGTGTTCTTGGAATTTTCAGCCTGGATAAGACCCATTCCATGTGGCCAGTACTTGTCTCCAACATTGATGGATTTAGGAAAAGTGCAGGTCCAAATTGTTTAGGGTGTGTGTGTGATAACTCTCCTTCTATGCCTGGTTTGTGAAAAACACTAATTTGTTAGAATTTTAGAACTTTTCCTCCTTACATCTCATGTTCTAACAATTTGTGGGGTTTTTTTTTTTTTTTTTTCATTTTAAGGAAGTTCTTGGCTGAATTTACATGGAATTGACCAAGATGGAAGTCAGAGAATAATGGAATCATGGAATATGCTGAGCTGGAAGAGAACCACAAAGATCATTGATCCAACCCCTGGCCCTGCACAGACACCCCGACAATCCCACCCTGTGCATCCCTGGGAGCATTGCCCCGGAGCTCTGGCAGCCTTGGGAATGTGACCATTTCCCGGAAAGCCTGGTCACTGCCCCACCACCCTCTGGGGGAAGGACCATTTCCTGAAATCCAACCTAAACATCTCCTGACACAGCTTCAGGCCAGCTCCTGTCACCGGTCAGCAGAGGGAGGAGCTCAGTGCTCGCTCTCTCCACTTCTGAAATCATCACTCAGATGGACAGAAAAGGCGCCCAAAATCTCTATCCTTGAAAATTTTATCCTAGTGACCCACGGAAGGCATCTCCACTTTACGTCCTCAAATAGCTTCACCAAGCTTGGATCGGGAGTTTCCTCCTGGAGAGCCCATTGCAATCCCGAGCATGGGGACTCCATAAAAACCTCCCTCCTTCCCTTCACTCCCGGTTTGTGGCACAGCCACAGCCGCTCCCGTGGATCTGGAGCATTCCCTCGTGGAGAAGCGACACCAAGGGTAAACAGCAGCTTCATCTCGGCAAAAATGAGAACCGAATGTGCTCCCTTCGCATCAAAGAGCCAAGAGTTGAAGAGTCCCAGACTCCGGGACAGCGAGCGTTCAACTCCAACATGAAAACCTCATTAGCACATGAAAGTGTTACATAAACATGTTTGCATTGTTATTTACTGAGTGGCCCAGGAATGCTTTGTACCACTTAATCAACTCAAGGGCTCGAGCAGCGGGGAGGAAACGGCTTTGCAGTAATGAAAGACAAAGATTCCAGATCAAATGGAAGTGAAAAAGAACAAATAATCCTCCAGAAACAACAATGAAAGCCCCAAATCCATCCTAAAATTCTGCACCAAAGAAAAAAAAAAGAAAAGCAGCCTCAAAACAACTGTCTAGAAATGAAACTTGAAATTGTTTGGTGTGGCTGCTTTGGAATTACATCTGCCTTTTAATTAATATTTCAATTACTGTTTGAATCACCCAGCTCATGCTTTCAGGTCATGAATGGTAATCACCAAGGGGGGCTGGAGTTTCAGGTAGAAAACGGATCCTAGAGAGGCCTGAAAAGAAATTTCTTCATCAGGGCTTTTCCTTGGAAGGTTGCAAAATTCCTGACAGTAAAGGCAATATGGGTTATACCAATGGGAAAGAGGATTTGGGCAGGATTCTGAATGTGAGGAGGGAAAAAAAAAAAGAGGATTATTTTGCAAAAAAAGGGATTTGTTTAATTATGAGCAGCTGACAGGCAAGACCCTTTCATTGCATGTCATCCAAAGCCTGCACAGGCTGTTTTCATTTAGAGTAGGAAAATTGCAAGAACGAGGCTCTTTTCAATCAAATTTGATAGAAACCTTTTGAAAGAGATCTTTTAGAGCACGGTGACACTTCAAAAATTGTTGTCTACAAAGTGCTCTGAGAATTCAGATGGAATTAGATCAACCCCAGCTGTGGTGTTTCCGTGAAGCTCCTATCAAATCAGCAGGGGCAGCAGTGGCCTTGGCAGTTCTGGCAGATCTCAGGGATCATTCCCACCCCAAATGATTCCAGGATTCTCTCAACCTGCCTGCTCTCTTTCAGCACAGCCAATAAATCTATTTTGGCTGGTGGGATGATCTCAGGCCATGCTGACCATAAACATTTTGAAGGAAAGTCAGGCACAGCACCCAAAAAAAAAGAAAATTCTACTCCCTCCCCTCAACACTTCCATGATTTAAACCAGGCCTAAACTCTAAAGGAAGTTCTCAAGAGCAACCATAGCTCAGAATATGATCTACAGCCTGATGTTCACCAAAATACACAGAATTTAAATTTTTTTTTCTTCAAAAAAAATGTTGTCATTCTCTTTCTTGTTTTGCTCTCAGTATTTCTTTGGCTTTATGCCTTCTGGTTTCAGTTACCACCAGAAAACAGCAAACTGTGATTCACTGGGGTTAAACTTCAAATTTGATAAATCACTGCTCAGTGGAAGTCAGAGAAGTGACTTTTATTTAAATCAGCTGTGGAATCATGGTGATCCATGTAAACAACCCAAAATAAAGGCAGATTTCATGAGTGAGGCTGTTCTTGTAAGATTTTGGAAGCCATCAGGTGAGAACAGACTGAAATCAATTTGCAGCTGATTCTCTGGTGTGGAAGCACTGATGAGGGAAGCTGAAATTATGGAAAACATCCTTTAAATCTGTGTCTGGTCAATCTTCCCTTCTGCATACAGAGAATATTTTTTTTTTTCTAGGAAAGATCAACAAGGCAGAAGTGGAAATTAGATCCCTGTTTGATACAAGGAACATTCACCTGCCCTTTTCTGAGCACAGACAGCAAGAATTCTGCAAAATCCTCTCATGGGGTGAGCCTGTCACACACATTTATGTGTTCATACATGGGTAATCCCAGGTAAAATTGCTTCCCATTGGACATATCCAAGGATCCTGAAAAGTTGATAAAGCCCAGCTTTTTCTCTGAGTTTTTTGGCCCAGCAGCACTGAGGGATCTGCACTTGGCAGTCACACAGGATTTGAGTGTTGGTCACAGAGAGCTCAGGTCTGGTCCCACTGCCATGAGCAGAGTTCAGTTTTTGATCCCCAAGTTCTGTCAGCCCAAATTCCTGGGGATTTGGAGGGGGTTGAGGTGTTGTGCTGCAGGCAGGGATGCAGAAAAGAAGCTTCAATTGAAAAGTTGAATTATTATTACATAAATCAAGACCTTTCTGATGCCTTGAGAGGCTTCCTAGAAACAGAGCCCAGCCAGGAGTAAAGGGAATAAAGGTGGGGATTTATTGGAAAGGCCTCCAAAGGTACCCCTGGGGAGCCAGAGGTGCTGCCCAGATGGGCCCCGAGATGGACCCTGAGAGGNTCCCAGTTCCATCCTTCATCCAAACTCGAGCAGGGATTCCCACCACCCCAGTGGAGCGAATCCAAGGCTTGCAGAGCAATGGCTGCTGCTCCTCTGTGAGCTCCCATCACACACCGCTGGTGGTACCAGTCAGCTCTGGGACCTCCCCTCTGATATCTCCCTTCTCGTGATGTGTTTTTGGGGGATCCCACCTTTTTCCAGCATTTCACACCTCGGGGTCCCCCCTCTGTGTGTCCCATCACCGAGCAGCCAGCCAGGCACCCTGTTGTCCTCAGCAACTGGACTCCATGATCCCTGTGGGTCCCTTCCAGCTCGGGAATTCTGTGATTCTGGGAATTCTGTGCTTCCATGACTCGCCCTGCTCTCCCTGGGTGAAGAGTCAGTGGAGACAAAGCTTTGTCCTCCTCCCACCCCTGTTGGCTGTTGGTCACTCAAGTGACCATTTGCCTTCTGTCCTCACGTCTGGCACTGACCTGAGCCCACAGTGGCTACAAAAACAGAATGTCCACCAACCCCACACACGCACAGATGGCTTTGAAGTCCTCCAGGCTGCCTTCTGATTTCTTTCCTGTGTTTTGCTTTGGGTTTGCTGCTCCTTTTTATTGTTATTTTGTTTAGACAAGCCTTTTCCAGGGGCTGTGTTCTTTGTTATCCCTCTGGGAGAGGGACAGTTGTTTTTTTACCTCTTCCACTTTTTTGTTGTTGTTGTTGTTGTCGTTTTTTGTTTCCAGGCACTCCCCCGATACGGAATTTGCACATGTTTGAAGCAGAAATAAATGATTAACATTTTTTCCCCCTTTCTCCCCTTTTCCCTCCCAGTTTCTTGGAGCTGGATGAAGGTAAGAACACGGCATCCTTTCCTACAGCCATCATGTGCAAGCGATTACAGAGTTGCCCTTAACTTGTACCATATCCCCCGTCAGCCCTAATAAAAAAGACACGAGAAATGTGAACGGTGCCACCAGATTCCTGGATGGAATCAATCCCTGCTGTGTTGTTAAAACAGCAGAGGAAATTTGGTGTTGAAAGAATGGGAATTCAGGGAAAAAAAAAAAAAGCCACTGGATACATCAGGGCGGTAACACCAGCAAAAGGAAAACTTGTTCTAGACAAAATCTTATCACAAGTGCTGCGCCTATTTTATGGAGTTGTTGGCGATTACACTGATATGTGAAGATCTCTGCTAGCTCCAGGCTTGAAAAGAGTAAAAACTTTAAATAAATATTCATTAAACGGGCTCCTGCAGGTGGAAATATTGGAGCCTGGATTGCTGGAGCTGGATTAAGCTCAGCTTCAAAGTGAGGAGTTTGGATGCTGTGGCATGAAGGGTGGGACTGATTTCATTTCATTTTATCATTTTATTTCCCCTAAAATCACTTTAGGGGAATAAATACATCCAGAGAGGGATTTATTCTCCCTCTCAGGATGGGAAATAACCTGTCTCCCTTCTTAATCCAAAACTAAGCTGGATGATGGAAGTTTAAAAAGTTCAAATTAGGCAAAAACACATTTATGGATATTTCTGATGTTACATGCTCCCTGCAACAGAGCTGAGATCTCTTCCCAGGATTTTAGAGGTGCTACCCAACATCATGACCATGATGCCATCCTTCCTTTCCCAGCCAAAACTCGGGTGGTCTGCAAACATTCGGGATCTCTGGAACTTGCCTTGGAATCCCAGGATCACAGCTTGGATTTGATGACCCGAGATGTGTTTTCCAGTTCCAGGACTCTGTGATTCTCTGACCCACTGGAAGGGACGTTCCTGTGAAAGGAGGAACAGAACAGGGAAAAGGGAGTCACAGCCCCAGGATTACCAGTGGCTGCATGATAGTGAAGGAATATTTTGGGGAAGAATATCCCAAATATGCACTCTAGGGTGCATGGGACACGTTAAATTGTGGGGGAAGGTGAGTGAGATGTAGTTGTGACACCAAAATTCAGGGAAATGAGGACTGTCCAGCACTGACTGGCTGCCAACAGAAGATTTAATAACCTTTCCTATTCCTGATTCCCCATCCCACAACCAGAGGATATCTGGAGCTGGCACAGGAAGGAAAAGTTGTGTAATAAGCATTGGTTTTATTTTCTTTCTTAATTTATCCCAGAAAACGACTTCCTAAGAACTGTCAAACAGACCTTTCTGGTTCCCCGCATCTCTGGTGACTCCTGAAAACACCTTGAGTTCGAAAGAACCCACAAGGATTTCAACTCCTGGCTCTGCACAGGACAATCCCAAAAATCTCACCCTGTCCAAAAGCTCCTGGTGCTCTGGCAGCCTTGGGAATGTGTCCATTCCCTGGTGAGCATGTTTGGTGCCCAGCACCCTCTGGGGGAAGAACCTTTCCCTGATATTCAACTTAATCCTCCCCTGGCACAGCTCCATGCTAATAATTTTTATTTTTAAAACATTTAACTCTGGCTTTCCAGGTTCACACAGTTTAGGGGGGATCAAAAATAGTCAAGTAATTTGTCTGCAGGATTTGGGAAAGTGCTGATGTCCAGATGAAGTCTGGAGTGGGCTCTGGGATTCTGGGAAAGGTCAGATTTTTTGCAGGATGAGGAATCCCAAAGGATCCCATTAGGGAAAACCCACCCCAATCCCTGCCCCAATGCCCAATTCATGCACAACCTGTCTTTTTCATACATTAACATAAACCTGTAAATTTCTGTTGGTCAAAACTCTCATCATCCCAAAAAGAAAGAGGAAAATACATAAAATTCCTTCCTGGAGAACCTCCCTTGGTCAGAGACTCCTTTTCCTTGGGATAAGCACTGGTCTGGCTCTCCTGATTATTCCTGTTCTTCTGGAAACAATTTCAGCCACATACTGGAGAGGAGATGAAAGGTGCAAAGCATAAAGTCACTCAAGTGTCCCAAAACTGGGACATTCCCTTCAAGTGAGTGGCCTTGGAGAATAATTCCTTCCATTGATGATGATCCCAAGGATTTTCAGCTCCCTCTTCCCACGCTGCAGCCATGAAGAACAAAAAGGCACGGCCCGGTTTATATGAGATCAGCAATTTTTGGAAAACGGATTTCAGATTTTCTCTGGAAGGTGTCTCCAAATGGAAATTCTTCCATAACTGAACGGTGGAGATGAAAGGTTGGAAACCCTGAAGGGCAGCTCCGGTGAGGTTTTTTCATTCCCCGTGCTCAGCTACTGCCTCAGCTTCATTCCCATCAACATCTGGGAGCAACATTGTCCCAGGCTGGGGCACATTCTCCCTTCAGTTCAAACGTTCTGTCTTTTGACAGGAAAAAAATCCCGAAATTTGTTCATGTGTTCCTGAAGGGAAAACATCCCTTAATCAGCCAGGCAAATTTGCTTTCATGTTATCCAAATTAAGTGTTCTTGCAATGTTTTCCAAATAGTTTATCTAAGAGAAAAAGCAAATAAAAGCGGGCAGAGAAGGAAAGACAGAGGGCGAGGATGGAAAATTGCTCTTTGTTCATTTGATTTATTTTTGTCGAGACCTGAAGCCACAGGAGAACATTAATGAGTCACTTTTGAGAGCTGGGATAAAGCAAAACAAGATTTTATCTCATTTCTGCAGAGCATGAAGAACTGGACATGGATGGGTGGTGCAACGAACAATTGGCTGAAGCAGAGTTGACACTTTCAAGGATATCCAGAGCTTTTAATAATTAAGAATAAATTAATAATAAAAGGATGGCCAAAGAAAATTTGTGCCTGTTTCTGGGTGGGATGGGGGATGTGGAAAGAGCTGAGACAAATAAGGCTGAGATACACAACCTCTTCCTTGCCCTAATTTTCCAACAGGATTCCCAGGCCTCTATGAGTAGAGGTGGGGAGAATTCTGTGAATTTCATGAGGAGAAGTCCAGCAGTGGATAAGGGTCAAGTCAGGCATTCCTTGAGGACTCTTCCTGTACAATTCCAGGTGCAGAGAGAACTGCTGTCCTTGAAAATATTATGATGTCCAAAATGTCATGGAGAACACCATGTTCACCCTTATCATAAGGAATTTCTTCCCAATATCCCATCTAAAACCCACCCTCCTCCAGTTTAAGGCCATTCCCTGTGTCCTGTCTCTCCATCCCTTGTCCCAGGTCCCTCTCCAGCTCTCTTGGAACCCCTTTGTGCACTGGAAGGGTCTCTGAGATCTCCCTGGAAACTTCTCCTCTCCAGGTTGGACAATCCAAACTGTCCCAGGCTGTTTTTGTAGGAAAACCCTGTGCTCAATTTAGTGGCTCCTCTTTGGAGATGCAGCAGAAGAGACAGACAATTTTCCCAAGGAGTATCAGAAATATTATTCCAAAAGGGTTCATTCTATGCAGTTTAAAAACAAAACAACAACAGCAACAACAACAAAAAAAAAACCTGATTAAATGAGCCTAAAGCATTTGCCAGCTGATTCCTGACTTATCCTTAAGGATGTGCCTCCTTTAGTTTCAAAGTTAATGGAAACCCATGGATAAATCAGGTTTGCCTTAGGACCTGAGTAGGGTGAAATTAAAGAGCCTTTCCCAAATAACTGCTGGAGCCAGGGAGTTGGACCAGATGATCTCCAGAGGCCCCTTCCAGCCTCACCCACTCCGTGATTCCGTGACAATAACATGGAATTGTTCAGCCTCTGGATTGCTTATTTTGCCCGGTTTGGATTGTTCTGTAAATACTGGGCAGGCAGATGTTTGGGGCTTTTATTTTCCCTAATAATGGTCAGTGCTCTTTGATCCTGGGACAAAGCAGAAACCACAGGGAAGGGAAGGAAAATTCTGTTCTGATTAAGGTTTGGGACAAGGAAAGGTTTATTTATTTATTCATTTATTTATTTATTTTTATTTCTAAGCACACATATTTAATTAGAGAATGACTCACGGAATCATCTTCTTCTGGGGAGAAAGGAGAACCTTCCTTCTTCTACGCCTTTCTCTCTTTTAGGGATAAATGGAATCTTTTTTCCAGGGCTAAACGCAATGCTTTTTCTAGAGATAAAAGCAAACATTTTTCTGGGGAGAACTGGAGTTCTTTCTTTAGGGAGAAATGGATCCTTCCTCGTAGGTGTGTGATAAAGATTTGCACAGGGTTGTAAAGGATTTCGGTGGCAGAATTATAAATCAGATTTAAAAGTCCTACACAGCCCGATGGGATCTCTCAGAGCTTGTGCAAATCACTGAGAACTGAAAGAAAAAAATTAAGACTCCCTTAAAAAATTTAAAATTCCCCTGGTTTACAACAAACCTTCAGTAAATAAAAATATTTATGCAGTGCACATAGAAGCAACACACTTAGCAAACCAATGGGAATTTTATCACTACCCAAACCAATGGGAATTCTCTCCATACCCAAATCAATGGGAATTTTATCACTACCCAAACCAATGGGAATTCTCTCCATACCCAAATCAATGGGAATTTTATCACTACCCAAACCAATGGGAATTCTCTCCATACCCAAATCAATGGGAATTTTATCACTACCCAAACCAATGGGAATGCTCTCCATACCCAAACCAATGGGAATGCTCTCCATACCCAAATCAATGGGAATGCTCTCCATACTCAAACCAATGGGAATGCTTTCCATACTCAAGCCAATGGGAATTTCTAGCCATAGCTAAACCTATAGAACAGACGGATCTGGAAAAAAATGCAGGAACTCAGTCCCAGTTTTCTGGTCTAAAGGAATTTGCTAAAATTCCATGCCTAAGAGGTGGAGGAGGGTACAAAATATATTTGTGGAATTCATTTCCAATTTGACATTTTTCAGCCAAGAAAAAAAGGAGAGATGTTTCAAAACAGCTCATTTTCATATTTTGAGAGGAAAAATTGAGATTTTTCATAGTGCCTGTCATCCAGGATATAAAATGTCTTGAATCTTAGATGAGCAAAATTACTTAAGCGAGAAGTTCCAAACAAATCCAAGTGTTTGGCTTTTAATTCTCCTGCTTGAAAACCTGTATTAATTCTGCCTTCATCCCACCAAAAAAAACACTTTTCAATTTTTGGTGACTTACTCAGCTTCAGTTCTGATATTTTTTCCTTTGCAAGGGCTGATGGTATGAAATAAATTTCTTTTAGTTTCATTTGGATATATTTTTATTATTTTAATTCTTTGGTTTTTAATTTTTCCCTATAGATTAACCAAAGAGTCTGGTGGAGTTGGCAGTGCTGGGTTTACAGTTGGCTTCAATGACCTTAAAGGTCATTTCCAATCCAAATAATTCCATGATTCCATGTCTTGTACCAAAGGCAGAAGTGAATCCGAAGTGCGTCTTCCCAGGTGGAATTGGAGGAAATTTGCCTTTTCCTAGGCTGGGAATGTACACAAGGCTGCTTCTGATTATTTGAAGCTTTCTCCTTTTCATCCCCACAAGATTCCAACCCTAAATCCATCCTGATCTCTTTTGGAAAAGTGAGTTTTGAAGGATGGAGGCCTCCAGCTCACAGATGGAGAAACTGAGGTAATAATTGACACTTTGTGACCTGTGTCATGATTCTGGGATTTTTTTTGTGACCTCCAGCACAGATTTTAGTGCTGAACATTTCTGTGGTGCCCTACAAAGCTCATTTTGGAGAGGTTGGGCTCAAGGCCCTGGCACAGCTTTCTCAGAGAAGCTGTGGATGCTCCATCCCTGGAAATGTCCAAGGCCAGGCTTGGAGCAACCTGGGAGACTGGAAGGTGTCCCTGCAGTGGAATGAGTTGATCTCTAAGATCCCTTCCAACCCAAACCATTCTAATTCTGTGGAACCTCAGTGGAATTCTTTATCTTGTTCACTGTTGGCCCAAGTGACAATTTCTGTAGGAAAAAACGCTGGGAAAGAGGGAAAGAGGGGAAGAGGAGGACATGTTCATGCACAGAGACAGGAGGAATTGGGATGAGTGACCCTCACTGACCCTTCTGCAACACAGCCTGCACATGTATTTCAAAATGAGGTGAGGTATCCCATAGGAATTTTAGTTCCTAAATATGATTGAAACCAAACTCCTTTGCTCCACTCAATAAAATGGATCCAATTAAATTCTGTGATGCTGCTAATGAGTGATAGAATGTGACACTGAAAGGTACTGAAAGCAACGGAACACAAAAACCATGGGATAGGCAGAGCTGAGGTTTCCAAATATTTCATTTCACAGCTGTTTTATGGCTTCACAGGTGCTTTAGACACAACATTTTGCTCCTTTCCATACAGCTGGCAACGATGAAAAAGCTGAGAAAAGGCCCAATAATGCCATGAAAGAGAGAAAATACCTTAAAATCATGGTTTGGTTAAGCTGCTCTGAGTCCTGAAAGCTGCAGAAGAACTTCCTGGGTTGGAATGACTGAGCTGAGGAGGAAAGGAGGTTGCTGAGGAGCTGAGGTTTGAGGTGAGACAGCACCTGAGGAGCCTTCATCTGGGATAAAAACCCAAATGCACCCTGAGGATGAAGGGAATGTTTAATTTCCTTTGTTTCTCTCAATTGCCAGCAATTCTCTGGTGCCAGGACCAACGTCACCCTAAATTATTTCCTTCCACCCCGTTACTTTTTGTTCTTTTTCTTTGCCACCTCCAGCGACTCCCACCAAAAAAACAGCCAGGAAAATCCCATTGGAATGATGGACCCCAGGCCTAGGGAGACATGTGGAGGTAAATGGAGACAAGTGGGAACCCCCAACCTTTTCCCACATCAGTAATTCCCATGCCACACGAGCCACCTGGAGGGAGTGTGGATGTTTGGTGCTCTCTAGTGACTGCTCCACAAAGACCTTTGCCACTCCCGAACAGCTCCTGGGAGTAAGGGTTGAGTTCTTTCATTCCCTTGGGTTTATTTCAGCTGAAACCCACAAAAAACCCTCTGTCCAACACTTGTGAGCAGCACAGACAGAGCTGGTCAAGCAGGCTCTGATGGTGTCAGAAAAAAAAAAAAAAATTGACTTCTTGATCTGTTTTTAGATTCTCCTCTCAAATAAAATCCCAGACAGCCCTTCTGTAGTAAATGGATTCTCTTGGGATAGTCAGGAGGGAATGGATTTGTGATGGAACTGGGTAGGTTTAGATTTGATATTGGGAAGGAATCCTTGCCTGTGAGGGTGGTGAGGGGCTGGGATGGATTTCCCAGAGAAGCTGTGGCTGCTCCACCCCTGAAAGTGTCCAAGGCCAGGCTGGACAGGGCTTGGAGCAACTTGGGATAGTGAAAGGTGTTCCTACAACTCCAAAGCAGCCAGGAGGGTTTGTGTGAGATTTTTGAGCATGAGAAGATGCTGCTCAGGCCAAGAACAGCTGATCCTAAGGGGCTGATCCATGGGAAGATGATCAGATTTCCTCCAGAGCCACATCCCAACACCTTGGTGCTCACAGGACTTTTTCAGCCCTTCCCTAAAGAAAGGCTTTTTATCTGTACCTGAAAAGGTGCAACCCCTTCTTTTACAGGCAACCTGCTGCCCAAACAGATCCTTTCATCCTTAAGTTTTCAGGTCCACTCATCTTAGACGTCAATTTTGGTTCAAATTTACTTAAAAATAAGCCTAAGGTAGGCTCAGTCTCATACAAATTTCATTTCCTTAAGAAAGCAGAGCAGAAACCTTTCCTGACATGTTTTCCATAAAATCTGGAGGGGCATGGAAAGGAAGGAGAGACCCACCTCCCGTCTGGATGTTGCTTCTCATTCGTTCTGGCACCTGCATTTAAACAAAATGCAGAATTTTCCTTTTCCCTACCTTTATTTTTTGCTCATTTTCCCAAATCTATTTAGGCCAGGTATTAATAACTTTAATATAAGCGAGGAAGAGAAAACTCAGCAGTAAAGATCTGGCCTGAGTCCTCATCTTGGAAGATTTATGGGAGCTGCAGGCTTCCAATGGCTGAGCCTGGAAAGATTCCTTCCTTTTTGGCCCCCTCCCCGTTTGCTTGTGTGTGCATGAAAGAGCTCCTCGCACATCTGTCTTTATCAGTGATAAAGTTTGGATTTATGGCTCCCTGAGCTTTTAAAAGTGTTCGTGTTTTCCCATCTTTCCTGCTGAAAGGATGCCAACATCCCAGTAGCCTTCAGGATAAACCTCTGGCTACTCACCTCTGGAGCCAGAGCTGCTCCTTGGGGATCATCCCGCTCGGCTGAGCTGCCAAGAAATGAAATCTGGGCTCTCTCAATCTCTGAGCATCAGCAGTCTTCAGAGGACACTGGAACTTTGCTGAGTTTGTGTCCTTTTCCCCCTCCTTTTTTTTTTCTTTTCCCCCTGTAATCCAGCTGGGCAGTTTTGTTTGGTTTTTATTCTAATTTACAAGTTTAAAATGTGCTTAATTCCCCCTCCTCTCAGCTGTTCCTTCCTGTTTTCCATGTTCACAGTGGCAAATTATTGTTGCTGGCTTGGAGCTGAATTTTCTCCCCGAAAAGCAACAACAAAATCCTAATTAAATTAAGAAACCTCACACGACTCCAGAGTAAACCTTCCACTGGTGTAAATCAGCACCGAGCCATTGAAATCACTGCCACTAAATGTCTGTATTTTGGAAAAAGAAAGAGGCACTTGCAAAAAAATCTTAATTTTAGAGCTGTGGGATGGGGTCTTTCCCATCCAGAAAGTTTAGCTCAGGAAGCATCAGAGAATCTGGGAATCCCAAATAGGTTTGGGTTGGAAAAGACCTTAAAAATCATCCCGTGCCACCCCCTGCCATGGGCAGGGACACCTTCCACTATCCCAGGTTGGTTAATGAGGGAAAAGGGATGTTTCTCCCTACCCAACATCTCTCCAATGGGATTGATGGGTCCATTGAGAAGTTCAGCTCTGGGCTGAGGTGGAATTTGGGAAGCCATATCCCATTTTAGTGCTCCAAAGGCTTGCTGGGAATATGAGATTGAAGATCCTTCAAGGGCAAAGCACAACCAGATCTGATCACAGCATCCCTACCCTGCATGGATTCCTGGGACCGTCCTTCCTGGTTATCCAGAATCCAGAATAACAAAGCCCAGATCCTCCCCTGAGGGTTCTGAGCTCTGTGGTCTCTGCTGGTTTTCTCAGGATAAAGCCAGGGTCAGAGGTGCTGAAAAGAGAAAAAACCCACCCAGCCCAACCTGAGCACAGCACTTCCCATCAGTGAATGGCAGGGCCTGAATTAAGCCAGGCGACAGAAGTGAAATTCTCAGTCTGGAACGAGCTCTCGGAAGTTTTCTATTGGTCACGATTTTTGCTCCGTCAGCTTCTCCAGGCCTGAGTTTTGTCATGGAATTACTCTATTGCTTTAGGCTGCAAAGCAAGACAAACAGCTGGAGAGGAAAGGAAAGCTCAGCTGCCTTCCTGACCCACGCTCACTCCTGCTCAGCAAATACCAGGGATTGCGAGGCTTCGGCTGTGTGAGAAACAGCAGCCCTGACTGCACTCACTGCTCCTTCTGGGTCTCATCCAAAGCCCATGGAAATCAGAAGTTCTTTTCCTGCTGACATCAGAGGCCTTTGGAACACACCTAGAATGTCCCCAGGCTAAAAGTCAACGCACTCCAAGGGTGGCTGGGCTGCTCCCAGGCTGCTCCTAAAGCACAGACGGTCCCTGCTCCATCTGAGGCCCCAAAATTGATGATGTTGTCACTGTTCATGGGGTCAGAGTCCCCTCTGGGCTCTCCAAATTCAGCTTCCAGCAGTGGCTGAGGGACTTTGAAACAAGAAGTTGTCCAGGGAGGTGTGGCAGGGTTTGGGGACCCGCAGGAGGCTTTCATGGATGCTGCGTGGTGGCATTGGCTGGGGGAGAGTTAGGACAGGCCAGGATACAATTCCTCTTTCCAGAGGGATGCCAGCCATGCTGGAAAGAGGCAGAAGTGGGGTCAGCTGCAGTTCACATTCTCTGCCCCTTCAGAACAGGAAAAGGAGGTGGTTTGCCCCCCCTTGGACACTGATCCTTCTCCTGGGGTGCAGAGGACCCTTATCCCCTTTAACACACAAAGCCTGGGCCCACAAAGGGATGTTTGAATCCAAACTGTGCTGAATTCAAGGGCAAGACCAGGTGGGATGGAGCTCACCTATCTTTAGCTGTAGGGAAGGAAGATGATGAATTTCCAGGTAATCATCCTCTACAACCATGAGGAAAAACACCCCTGAGAAAAGCAAAATAATCCAGGCTTTTTTGGATGCCTACCTTAGAATAAAACAATTTATTGTGTTGAGTTTTGAAGTGGTTAGAAAGGAGGGTCTGAGGTTTTAAGATCTAACCTTAAAAACAGGTGAGATTTGTTCTACTGCTGACCTCTGTCTCATTTTAGCAGCCATCCCGTCCCCATGACTCACACATCAATCACTCGTTATCCTCCCGAATCCACTTCCCCAGTGAATTATTGACAGTCATTAATTATTATTTCATTCTGGCCTCTGGGTTGCAGGGAAAACCCAGCCCTGTCTCCAAGTGTTTCCCAGAGCTGTGCTGTGTGTGCCCTGCTCCACGGGAAGGTGGGCTGCTGCAAGGCACGGGCTCATTCCTGATCCCAAGGCAACTCCTCGTTCCGGGAACGCTGTCTCCCATCCCGGTGACGCCAGCAGATTATCTCCTGTCAGGAAACGGGGATCTCACGCCAGTCCTTCAGGGAAGATTAGGCTCAGCAGGGTGAGGCTGAGGAGAGGGAGTTGTCAAACCACCCCGAGCATCCGAATCCCTCGAAATCCCAAATCTTCTCTGCGCCCGGGATCCCGGCCGTGCTCGTAAACACAGAGCTGCTGCTCAGTGCCACGGAGCTGCCACGCTGATCCCAGTGACACTTTTATGACATCAAGCCCAGCAAGCTGAGGAAACAATAAATCCCTGTGCCAGCATTGTGTCCTGGCTCAGATTCCAGGAGTGACCACAGCTCCTGACAACCCCATCCTTGGCCGCCTTTGAATGATTGTTCTGTGAGCTACGGGTCTGTCCCCCAGCTGAAAAACAAAATATCATCATGGACCTGTATTTTCTCTCATTTCCCTCCACTGCTTCCTTCTCCCTCCCTGCTCGTCCAGGAAAATTCCCACAGCTCGAGAGCCAAGCCCAGCACCTGCTGTGGGTGGTTTAGCAGCTGGACCAGGAGTGGATGGACCTGCTCAAATTCCAGATCCAGTTTCCTGGGAAACCTTGAACAGGCATCCAGCCTGTGTCTGGGAGCAGAAGAATATTCCCAATCTTCTCCAAAAGTCTGAGGAATGCAGTCCTGAATGAATGTGGAAGAGTTAGGAAGACAGGAGGAATTGTGTTTCCATGTCAATATCATTTTTTCCTCACAAATTAAGGGTTTTTTGGGAATTTTCTCCCTTTCCCTATTTCCATATCAATTTTCAAGCTTTAAGAGTTTATAACATGGTCATGAAGAGAGAAGAACAGAATTTTAGAAAAGAAATTTCCTAATTTAGACAGAAGAGTTTCCTAATCCATTTGCCATCTTTAAATCTCTCCGACAATGTTTGATTTACACCAAGCTCAGGGACTGATTTCTGTACAAAAACAGAAGAAATTAAAACCTCTCCATTTTAGACTGAGAACCAACTTGCATGGTGTTTTTTCATTCTCTCACCTCAGCTGAAGCAGGAATATTTTTATTTAGAGCCTGAATTTCAGCTGTCCTAAATAATTCAGCCTCTAATTACAACCGGTGCAGGATTATTCATTTACACCAGAGGGGGAGCTGGCCCAGATGCCTGCAGGGAGCCACTGGAAGCCAAAACAGCCCCAGAGCTCCCCAAATAAAACACATAATTAAGTGGGTTTTTATTAAATCTGACTACAACTTATTCAGTTGGTGTGAAATTCATCTCACTCCATTTCTGCTTGTGAATTCATGTGTGGGAGCTGAGCCTCCCCTCAGCACAGGATTGGGATTTGCTTGCCAGATTAGGATGGCAAGAATTATCTCTGTACACACCAGGGCTTCCACGTGAGCAGGAATTAGTGCCTTAATCAGCAGTTGATTAGCAAATAATTCCAAGTTGTTATTGATAATCAGTGGCATCGATGAGGTCTGAGCAGTGGAGTTGGAAAATCACCCAACTGAACGAGTTGGGGTGGCTGCAGCAGGGTGGGATCCATCCCCAGGTGTGATTTGGGAGATTTTACTTCAAATTTAGTATCATACAGGGGAAGATATCTGGAGGATATTTTGGAGGATGGAATTATGACTCAGGAAGTGAAATTACAGAATCGTGGGATAATTAAATTTGGGAAAATGCACAAAGTCCACCCAAGTCCAACCTTTGACCAGATCCCACCATGCCCACGAAACCCTGGTGTGAAGTGTCACATCCACTTGGGTTTTGGACACTTCCAGGGATGGTGATTCCACCACTTCTCAGGGATCTCTGATCCAATGTTTTCAGGGAAAAAATTGTTCCTAATATCCAGCCTGAATCCAAGAGGAGACCTTTGCAGGGGCACAAGAGAAATGTCCCGAGCCAGACACTCCAGCCTGAAGCCAAAAATTGAATTCAAACTTTTAAAAGAAGCAAATCTCTGATCAGGACTATCCCAAATTCCAGCAGAAAAACATTCCTGAAGCATAAAATATAAAGTGCTGACTCCTTTTTTCACAAACAACTTTTTGCTTTATCCTGGCCTGAAAAATAAATTTATTCCGAGTGTGACTTTGGGAGAAGATGCCAACAAAGTGCTGCGCAGGGCAGGGTTTATTTTGTTTGTGCTGTTAGTTTGGAAAGGAAAAATAAAAAGGTATCAGTGCATACCCTGAGCAAAAATAATGGGAAATTGTATGAAAACAGAGTCTGGATTCTCGGGAGACAACTTACAATTATATGGGACATGACAGGATTTAAAAAACAACACGTGGAGCGTGCAGGATAAACAAGGCCAAAATATCCCTCAGGCCTTGCAGGTTCTGAGGGGCCATAAATAAAAGAAAATGATATTTAGTTAAGAGGGGGAGGTCCCACGGGGGCTCCCAGTCCTATTAATTTTCAGGCTCCGTTTTTTGTGCCTTGGATTTGGATGCCTTTAATGGAAAGGAGATAATTCAAAGCACAGCAAAGCCACCGCAGACCAAGGTTTTAGTGCAAAACAACCTCAGTGCTCTTTAAGAGCAATTTTTTATCCTTCTTCTGAGGTGCTAAAAAACAAACCCCAAACCACAAATCCGTAGGGAATAAATTGGGTTTTGAGGAGTAAAAGGTCTCCTTTTTTTTTTTTTTTTTTCCCTGGCAATACAGCAGGGAAAATCTCTATTTTCCATACCTGGGAACATGAACTTTCCCTCAGCTGTTGTGGGGAGGTTCTGGGTTATTAAACTTAATTCTTGGAATAAATATTCCTAAATAGATGCCACCTTTGGACTTCCCTGCCCTCCATTCTGAGACAACTCCATTCTCTTCTATCAGCAAAATATCTGGATCCCATTTTGCCTCGTCCTTGAAACATCTTTAATTCCCTGCCATGTGGAATATCCTAAAATTTCCCTTATAAAGCTTATAAACCAAGCATCTCCTAAGTTTTAGGAGGAATGGAGATGAACCAGTGGATGGATAAAAGTGCTGTTATAAATGGGAATTCATGGAAATTCCGAGGTTGGCCAGACCTGCGTGGGAATGCAGAGAAAATGGGGTGGGAATGATGGATTATGGCAAAATCCTTTCTTTTCCTGGTGGGATAAACCCCATTTACACTCAGCAGAGATTTGTGAATCCTCTGGAAAGCAGAACCACCAACAAAAATACCCAGGAGAGACTGGGTCACTGTCATTAATTAGTCAAGATATTTAAAATCCAATAACAGAACCTCTTTAGGGTTCTGATAACCCTAAAAATGAAATTTAGCATTCCAAGCCTCCAGAATCATGTTGGCACACTGTGGGACAGGATCAAATTTATTAGGAGCTTGAAAAACTGGGAGAAATCTTGGGTGAAATTCCGTGACCAATAGAATTCTACTCCATTCAGAAGGTTTTTGTTGCCTCTGAACAGGAGGTGTCCAGTTTAACCCTCAGCAAGGCCCCTCTGGACATCCAGACTCTTCCTCTGGGTGCATCCCACCGATTTTCGGATGGCAGGAAACTGAAAATTATGATCTTTTTCTCCATGAGCCATTGTCCAGCTGATAAATTTCAACTGGAACTTTCTGCTGGCTGATATTAGAGGGCTCATTACGAGGCAGGGCTAATTAACTGCGTGGATAGAGATGCTGAATGAGAGATAAAATATCCTCAGATTAAGAGCTGAGTAGATAATAATTTACTTTTTCGCCAGTTCCAGTGCACTGTTCGAAAGTTTAACAACATTTCGATGATCATTACAGTCCCTTATAATTCAAATTAATTTTTTTATGATCAGTAATGTCCCTTATAATTCAAATTATTCTATGATCATTAGGGTCCCTTACAATTCAAATTATTTTATGATCATTAGGGTCCCTTACAATTCAAATTATTCTATGATCATTAGGGTCCCTTACAATTCAAATTATTCTATGATCATTAATATCCCTTATAATTCAAATTATTCCATGATTCTCTTTGCTATCACTGGCAGCCAGGAATGAATTTTGTCAATGCCTCAGCCAGAGAAAAAAAATACTCCAACTGACAATTTCACTCCAAGAGCAACATAAATCCAACTTTCCTTTCCCCGAGGAGGAGCAGCATCCCCACGGAATGAAGGAAAGCAGAACCTTTCCTAAAGAGAGGCAAGAGGCACAAAGTGATCTCTGTTTTTGCAGCTGAAGTCCCTCCTCTCTGGAGGTGCCAGATTCACCTTCCCCTTGGGAATTAGGGTCTGGATACAAATGTACTCCCAGTTCCCCCAGCCTGCAGTGTTCTGACCACCAAAATCCACCAAAATGCACCAAAATAGAGGCTCAGCAGAGACTGAAACCAGTGCAGGGCCTCTGGGTTCAGCCTGGGAGGTCAGGGCAAGCTGACATTTGAGGGTGGGTCAGGATGGAGGAGCAGATGCAGGGGAAGAACAAATCCCCAGCACAGATTTTTCCAGGTTTCCTTCCCAAGAGGGAGGTTTCAGTTCCAGGCTTTATTCCACGGGCTGCTCGCTCCTGTTCTGTGAAGAATTTTTAGCCAGAATTTGGCCAAATAGACTCAAAAATATGTGTGGAGAATCGTGGGCTTAAATAATGAATGAAACTCCTTTAAAGCAGCCTCTTGCTTCATTAAATACTGAAGGAGATAAAAAATGTTATAAAAAGCAAGACTGAGTTTATAAACATCCCAAAGAAGTGATAATTCCCTCTGCAAAGTGCCTGACACAGGGAATATTCCTAATTATGGGGATTTGTACCACCAAGGACAGCGTGGTCACCACCTGGATGGGATTCCCAAACTCAGGAAGAGAAACAAGACTGAAAAGAAAGGAAGGCAAAGAACTGGAGTTCAAATCAGCAGAGCTTTTTAAGAGCCTTCCCAGCCCACAAATCCAAAAAAATATGAACTTTTTTTACCTCATGAAATATTTAATTCCACTTCCTAATGACAGGCAAATTCTTGTGCAGCACAAGTGAAAATCCACACGGTTCGTATTTAATAAAAAGCTTTTTATTTTCTCCAGCTGACCTTTAGGAAAGTGTGGCATTTCCCAGGGGGAAGGGAAGCAGAGTTTTGGAAAGAGAAAATATGAATAAAATGCAAAATGCAGTGTGGGAGAGGGTTTTGGGTGAGGTTTGGTGTCTTAATAACCTTCAATTTCTTTAGGGGAGATTAAATAATTGAAAAATGAAACAGTAAAGTGATTATTACTGGCATTATCATTGGCATTAAAGCAGGTTAAAGTGTCAGAACACTGCCCCAGCAAAGGATCTGCTGGACTGGAATCTTTATTTCTTCCAGCAGGAATTTTCCTGAGTGGATTTTAATAGCCAAACATTTGGAAAAACACCTTTGGAGGAATTAGGTGGCTGCAGCTGCTGAAATGCTCTCAGTGCAAGCAGGGAAAACCATCTCTGAAATACAAAATTCGACACAAAGCATCATCTGGGCCAATAATTCCCAGGCCAAGAGCGATAACCTGAGCTGGCACTGACGACAGTGGGCTCCGTGGAATTGTCCCTCGGGGTTTTGTCCAACACTGAAAGCCAAAAGGAAGAGATTTCCCACCCTTTCCCCTGGGAAAGTCGCAGTCATCTGGTGGTTGTGGTTTTCAGGAAATGCCTCCTAATCGTCAGCACCTCGTTTTCCTTCTGTCATTTTTCATCTCCCCACGCCTCGTTCTGCTTCAAACACCGTTTCTTTTCCTGTGCCTATCTAGGAGGGGCTTATGTTGCATTTTCCTCCCTTGATATCCTTTTAAATCACCTAAACTTGGGAAAACACAAAGGATTTTTAATATTTTTCATTAAGTTCTCTTCCTAGAATTATGATTTTTTTTTTTTTTTGAGACATAAGATTCATTTGTTGCATAAAGGCTTGAAAATNCAGAAGGAAAATAAAATTATCCCAATAATTCCCTAAATTAATGGAAGTCAAAGCCAGAATTTCTGGGATGCTTCATCAGGATTTGTGGCAACCTGGGTGTGGTGACTTTGAGTTTTCACACTTCAGGTAAAACTAAATCTTTATTTCTTGTGCTGATTCTCCCTGGTCAGTTGGGCCAAATGTAAAATTCCCTCTTCATACCCAAAGGTCAAAAAGATGGATCAGATGATCCCCAGAAATCCATTTCAGCCCTTCTTATTATTATTTTATCAGTCCATAGATGTGACTGAGGTGTGAAAAATCCTCCCAGCATTTCGTCCACTTCACCAATGTTGAATCCAATTCTTTCATGCTGGAATCACCTAAGGTTCTCCTCTTTCCTTATCCCTTCATTTATATTATCAATTTAATTTAAATGTTCATATTTTTCTGGATAGCCCCATTTGATTTCTTGCTCCCCTCCAGAATATTTAATACTTGGTGTATTAAATTTGAAAATATTTCTGTGTGAGGTGGAATCACTCACCCACAGAAGCATCTTTACAGATCTGGGCAGAAAGATTTAAGCTAAAATAGCAGAAAAACAACTTCCCAGGGTCCCAAAACTTTATAACTGAATAAAGACAAGATTTTCAGGGCAGGATGAAATCCTTTCCCACTGCTGGACCCTCTGGAACACGAGGAGAAAGCCAGGTCTGGATGACCTCGAGGAGTTCTCCCCCTCTGCCTTTGCCAGCTCCGGTTTCAAACCGACTTTGAAAGCTCTGGAGTTACCAAAATCCCCCGGGAGTCTCCCACAGTGGTGTCCTGGGAATGGGGGGAAAAAAGAAAAGGTGTAGGACTTTGCAGCCTTTTTGTAAAGACACAGAATTCCCTGGCTGGCAGCCAGAGCCCGAGAGAAACCAGGATTTATTTAGGCCAGGGCTGTTCCTGGTTTAGCAACAGCCACATTCTGGCCATGAGATGCTGAAGCATCTCAAAGCATGGCTGAGGCATGAAGCAGATCCCATCTGAAGGTAAAAATTTGTGGTTTTGTGTCCTGGTTTTGACTGGGAGAGTTGATTTTCTTCCCAGAAATTGTTCTGGTGCCGCACGTTGGGTTTAGGATGAGGATAAAGTTGACAGCACAGCAATGGTTCGGGGGCTGCAGTGGCACCAAGACAAGAACTTTGGAGCTCCTCACACTGCCCCGGGAGGGAGGAGGCTTGGGGGGGCACAGCTGGCACAGCTGGCACAGCTGGGACAGAGGCCCCAAACTGGCCAGAGGAAATATCATATCCTGTGGTGTCTGCAAACAAATACAGAAAAACATCTCAAAACACGAGCCCAGATCCATCTCATCCCTTCCTCAAGACACCCAAATCTGATCAGAATCATCTCCATCAGTGGGCTTTGATTGACCAAGGGACACCTGGCTTATCCTGACACCTCCCAGGAGAAGCTGAAGCACATCTTGGAAGTGACCACAGAGTGACCTTACTGTCCTTCCGGGGTAGATGCCCCACCCTGGGAATATTCAAGGGATGAACTGGACTGAGCCACCTGACCCATCAAAGATGTCCCTGCTCTCTGCAGGGGAGTTGGACTGGGTGACCTTTAAAGGTCCTCCCAACCCAAATCCTCTGCTGATTCCCTGATCTTTTAGAGGATTTGGAACATCGATGTTTGGGGCCCCTTTCTGTTTTTAACCAGCCTAGCTCAGCTCTGTGCTCCCATTTGGAGGATTCCCTGTGCATTCCAGGGTTGGAATGGCTCAGTGCACCCTGCTGGAGGTGTGACCCATGTTCACATCACTCTGTGTCCCTTCCCAGCCACACGTTCCCTGTCCCCAAACCCCTTCCCATCATCACCAGGCCACGTCTGCTCCTGCTCCCCTTCTTTTCCTGCTTTTTTTCTCGCTCACATCAGGCCCAGCTCTGATTTTCAGCTGCCTCATTTTATAACCCAGCATCCTCTTGGAGATTGTCCTTCCCGGTTTTTCCTTATTATTGCAGCCTCTTTCTTTCTTTTTCCCCTCCAGCTCCTGTTTTCCATGGATCTCTCCAGTTCCAGAGGATGTGATGTCACCCGGGGTGTTTATGTTTGTCCTGAGCTGAAGCTGTTTGTGGGCACAGCAGGACAAAGCTCCTCCCCATGAGTTGTGAAATCTTATTTGTGTGGCCAACAAAATTCCAGCCTCCATACAAAACCTTTTCACCCATTCCTGCATTTTCAGCAAAGAAATTAATGTTCGTTTGCACTAATTTACATAATTCTCTTTAATTAATTAATTACTATCCTGTCCTTTATTGGTTATTGATTTCTTTCTGCTTGTGTTAATTCAGCAAATGTTTTAATCTTTTTTTGTGTCTTTTTCCTCTAGCAGAGACACAAATAGATGGAGGTTTTTTATCTTCTCCTTTATCTTCTGCTTCCTGCAAAATGTTCTCGTGGTCCATAAATCCTGTGCTCCTTGTATCCAATTCCAGCAATCCACTTCCCTCTTCCCAGGCTTTGCTCATTGAAGCACCTCAGGGTTATTTTAGCAAAACTTGAATTTTCACTGATTTTCCCAATAAAATCTGTGTAAAAGTACTCAGCTACATGGCTAAAAGTGATTGAAGACTAACACATTGCTTCTAATTAATATCCTGGTTAAGAGTAATTAAAAAATAATTTACAATTAATTAGAAAAATCATATCATTTCCAACATATCTGCTCTGTTGAAGGCCAAGAGATTTTGCAACTGCTTCCTCCTACCTTCTGTTACACATTTTGTCATTAATGGTGTCATCCTCCTAAATTAAGAGGCAATTCCTTTCCAGGTCACCTCCAAATATCTTTGGAAAGCCCTCCAAGCTCCTGAGCTCTCAAAGTCTCCCTGGAGTTCCAGTAGAAAAGGTCTTTATTTGGTGCTGGTTCTTCAGCAGCTGCTTTTTGTGGCCTCCACCAAGAGATGGGCTTGAGGCAGAGTTTGCTCTCCTGATCTTCTCCTGGGATAAAATGCAAATTAAAATATCCCAGAAAATTTGCATCAGGGGGAATCTCGACATTTCCTTTGTTTCCTGAGAAAGGAACAGCTAAATTAACCCTGGCACTCAATAAATACCCACAGATGACTCCTGGCCATCCGCTCCTCTCTTTAATTACTTTTATCATTAAAAAGTTCCATTAGAAAATTCCATCCCCCACTCCCAGCTTCCAAACAGACTTTCCCCAACTGAAGTTGAAGGCCAAGGTCTCTCATCCCATCCTCAGCAGGAAGGGAGTTTGGTTTATTTTCTTTCAGTGCTACTGTCTCCAGATTAGGGAAGTGGTGTCAGGTTTCCCTTCTGTTTATTTCTCCCTGGACTTGGGGAAAAAAAAAAGGCTGGTTGCTGGAAGGGAAAGTCATCAATCCCAGAGGGAAAACACTTTTACTTTTCCTCCTACTGAGATCCCATTCCTCAAAAAATAAACAGATGATGGAGCCCGAAGTCAAAGGGCTTTTTCATCAAATCTGAAATTTCCTCAAGGAATAGAACTGAGCTTCGTTGGTCTGAGGTTGTGGTGATCAAAGGAGATTCCCCAGTCCCAGGCACGTTCTTGCCCTCAGTTTCTTTGGACTGAGAAATGAATAATGAAAACTATTCCAAAGGGACCGTGCACAAAATTGATAATTTTGACATGAAAATGAATGGGAACAGAAACTGCCTTGAATTATTTGACAATTTTAATTGCTTTTTGGGATAATTTCTTGCTGTGCAGCCAAACCTGTTTTTACCAGCCCATGTCCTTTATGTCCTTTTTTTTTTTTTTTTTTTGGAATGCAAGAACTCTGAACATTATTTTTCAGTCCCAGAAATCCCTGATATTATTTAACCCTCATGTGATTCCTCTCTCCTTCCTGCTCTTCCTTATTCCAAATCAGCAGCTTTGAAAGTCTTTTGCCCACATTCCCTGGGCTGGCAGGCAGCTGATTTCCTCATATCCCAGTGGGATGTTGTCCCAGTACCACGGATCATCTCTTCACTTTTCCAGGCTTCCCTTCCATCCCTTCTGTCCTTGGCTCTTTGCCTGACATTCCCATGCAAATGGATTTGGCCTCCTTCCACCTGTTTTCCTGAGCTCCACCGGGTCATTTCTCCTTCTTATCCTATTTTCTCCTTCCTTCCCTTATAATATTAGGAATGTGCCTACTCTAAAATATGGATTTATCAAGTCCAGATAAAAGATGACCTTTGCAAACTGCAAATGTCTTTGAGCCGAATTTGTTTCGCTCGCAGGGGGCCCAGATTATCAATAAACCTGAATAAAACCAGAGCAATTTGCTCAAAGGCCAGGCTAAGAATAGGTCTGATTGGATCAGGAATACTTGGAAGGATTGGGTTTTTTATGCTTCATATGGGGTAGGATTAGCTGCAGCTAAAGCCAGGAATTCAGCTCAGAGGTAAAGAGAGCTGGATTTTGGGATTTGCATGTGGATGGCCTGGGGGATTTCACCTGGGCTTCAGCTGCTGCTCCAGTCTGCCCAGAATTCCTTTGTCGTGTAAGTCCTATGGATATTTGGGAATCCCTGTTCTCCTAAGGGTCCTTTGTTTTGTGAGACCCATGGATATCTGGGAATCCCTGTTTTCCCAAGGGCCCTTTGTTCTCTAAGTCCCAGGGATGTCTGGGAATCCCTGCTCTCCCAAACATCCTTTTCTGTGTAAGTCCCATGGACGTCTGGGAATCTCCTTCTCCCAAAAAGTCCTCAGTTGTGTAAGTCTTACGGATATCTGGGAATCCCTCAGGCTTCTCGTGGGCACTTGGGATCCACAGCTGCCCAGGGAATCCAGGCTGGGATTAGAGCTCCAAGGAAATCTCAGCGTTGACTCAGTGGCCCAAATGGAGCTGATTTGTGCTGTCATTTTACAGGGAAGCTGGAGAGGAACTTTTCCCAAGGGCATGGAGGGACATGGGGAATTGGCCTTAAGCTGCAGGAGGACAGGGTTGGATGGGACACTGGGAAGGAATTCCTGGCTGGGAGGATGGGCAGGCCCTGGCACAGGGTGCCCAGAGCAGCTGTGGCTGCCCCTGGATCCCTGGCAGTGTCCAAGGCCAGGCTGGACATTGGGGCTGGGAGCAGCCTGGGACAGTGGGAGGTGTCCCTGCCATGGCAGGGGTGGAATGAGGTGATTGAAGGTCTCTTCCAACCCAAACCAGTCTGGAATTCCATGGACATCAACCCCAACCCTCACACTGATAAGGTAGATCTTATCTGTGAAAAGGAACAACCACTTAAATGTCTGTCTTGACTTCCAGGTATCAAAAAACCCTGCTGGTGAAATGTGTGTTTCTTCACTGATAATTTCACCTGTATGGAGTGAGTGAGAATGAAGAGCATCCCAAATATTCCCAGTGGTCCATGATTATGCAGGAAGATTTTCCTGGGATCTGCAGACGAGCAGCAGAGATGGATTTTATAGTGAGAAAAACACTCAGGGGCCCTTTTTAAGTGTATTTGGAATGTGATTTTTCATATTCAAGTCACACCTCTATAGCCATTTATTATTATTGTTATTGTTGTTATTATTATTATTATTATTATTATTATTTATTTTTATTTTTATTATTCTTACTAAAACCAGGATTGTTTAACAAGCCACAGGAAGAACTGAGGGACAATTCACCCCAACTTTCTTCAGTTCCTTTTCATGTGGGAGAGATCCTGGCCCCAGCTGGATGTTCACTTAATTAGGGGTCATCTTAATAAAATCATTTCCAGTCATTAAAAAAGAAAGGAAGGAGAGGAAGAAATATAAAATTTAATCCCAAGGGTTCAGATATCCACAATTTCTTCATCCTGGAGGGAGGAAGAGCGGGCAGGGGGCTGAAATGTCAGCATTTCACTTTGGGATGTGGTTTATTTGGCACGGTGGAATTTGGCTGGAGCTTGGAATGGATGATCTTGGAGGACTTTTCCAACCTTCTAATTCTATTTTAGTAGGAAAACCAGAAAATTTAGTGAAGATTTGCATCCAAAGAACTTGAAAACTTTTGGAAACAGGCATTTACCTCCAGGAATAACAATTTATGTGTCATTATTAACCCTAAAGGCTGCAGAAAGGAGGTCACAAATCCCACTCTCAGTTTTGGTGGAGCCACTGGATCTCCTGGCAAATGCAGTGCTCTGGCCTGGAGAAGAAAAAGTGGGAATTTTTGGGGAAATGGGGGTTTCTGGCAGCTGTGAGGACGTGGCTGAAGGAATTTGGTTTTTCTTGGACTCACAAGGGGCTTTAATACGTGAGCTACTGCTCCTAGGGATGTAATGGGAATTTGTGGCAATAAAACAGGGCCTCAGGAGGGCCATTCAGGTTTTGTGAGTTTTTGTGGAAAGATTAAAACCCCACCTAAAGACCATCCCACTCTTGCTTTTCAATTATCCCACCCTCCTGGCGAGGAGATCCTTTAGATTTTCCATGGGCCACAGTTACTCCATCTCCACCCATCTCCTCCTTCTTCCCTTGCCCTCTGTTTTCTTTCGTCCCAACACAAAAACACTTGCACCCACATCCATTCTGGAATTTCTGTGCAAATAAAAAGTTGTGGATTCCCCATCCCTGGAAGTGTCCAAGGCCAGGCTGGATCACTCTGGGATAGTGGGAGATGTCCCTGCCCATGGCAGGGGTCGATGAACTTTAAGGTCCCTTCCAACCCAAACCATTCCATGATTCTGGGATTTTAAAAAACCTTATTTATTCTGGGAAGAAAAGAGTTGCTTGGGCACCTTTTGTTCCACTCAGACTCTGTCACTGCTGAGAGACCTTCTCTTTCTCCAGGCCTTCTCTTTCTCCAGACCTTCTCTTTCTCCAAACCTTCCCTTTCTGTCAAAATCCGTGAGAAAAAAGCCAGAGCTCCTTCCTCCCTCAGGAAGTTCTCTGCAGAACTTCTTCCCTTGTCACATCAGTGAGTTTTCTCCTTTGGCACATGGCACAGAGCTCCTGATCCATCCTTTCATGTCTGTGGGGCTGCTTTCCCTCTGGCAGCAGCCAAATGAATCCCTGGGATGTGGGAATGGGATGCCAACTCCTTGGCTCGTGCTACTGGCACCAGAACCTGCCCCTGGCACGGACCTGCTGGTGCCTCTCCACCAAGGGAGGGTTTTTTGGCCAAAACCAAGAGGGTGAGTGATGTTTGACTTCACAACCTCACCAGCCTTTAAAGACATTTGTCCATCAGTGCATCCCTAAAAACCAGCTCCTTTTAATCCAAGGATTCTGGTGTAACTTCCCAGGTTTGGCTGGAGTTTCATCAGTTCTCACACAGCGAGAAATTTGTTTGGTCAGGACTGGGAAGCCTCCAAGGGAAACTTGTGGGTGCAGTGGTGGCAATTCTGGGATTGGAGTTCTCTGCCTGAGTCTACAGGGAAGGAATATTCTGGGAAAACTCTTCTGTTGAGGCTCGAAGCCAAATCTCGACACGACTGTGCATGTGAAAGGTTCACTGGAGCTTTTCCTCCTGATCTTTAGGTGATTGAGTGGTAGGAACAGAAATCACACCCAGACATCTAAATTGATATCAAAGAACCATTCATTGGCCTGGGAGCTCGGAAGGAAGAGCAGCAAAAGATCTCAGGATTTGTACAGGACCTATGGAAATAAATTCCTCCTTATGACCAAGCAAAATGACAAAAAAATTTATTTTATTCAGAGGTCTGATGTGGCTTGCGATATTCCAAACTGGTGTTCCCTGCCTTGAAATGTTTCCCATTTTGAAACTAGGAATAAAATTCTGAAAATTTGCTCACTAAATAGCAAATGGAATTTATCCCTGGCTTGCTTCCTACAGCATTGAGGAGTAGGGAGAAAGAAAAGGCCACAATTTTGCCTTTATTTGTTTTGGCCAATTGCCCGTGGAGTTCCTCACACAAAGGATTTGTTCAGTTTACATTTCAGGTGTGGAGGAACCAATTCCTTCTCTTTGTTCCCCAAATGCCAAGCCCTGGCCACTCCGTGTATGGCTTTTAAGGAATGGCCAGCCTGGCATGACCTCAATCAGCTGGATCTCAAATTCCCCCTTTTCCATGGTGTCCCCCTGTTTTCCAGGCCCCCACATTCCTGTCCCAAACCAGGTCACCCAGTGGGGTCCATCAGAGGTCAGCACTGCCAGAGTGTCCATCTGGACTCCTCCGGCGCTTCCCAGTGGAGAGGGAGAAGGAACCATTTCTCAGGGCTGTGCCAACCATCCTGGAGTGGCTCCAGAATTATATCAGTTCTGGTAGATCCCACCTGATGGCAGGAGCCTTCAGACCTTTCATGGAATCATGGAATGGATTGGATTGGATTGGATTGGATTGGATTGGATTGGATTGGATTGGATTGGATTGGATTGGATTGGATTGGATTGGATTGGATTGGAAGGGACTTAGAGGCCATTGAATTCCACTCCTGCCATGGGCAGGGACACCTCCCACTGTCCCAGGCTGCTCCCAGCCCCAGTGTCCGACCTGGCCTTGGGCACTGCCAGGGATCCAGGAGCTTGGAGCTCAGGAATCAGGTGAGGACACAGGGATGGAGCAGGGACAGCAGCACATTGCAGCAGGTAGGACACAGACAGCTCCCAAAGATCTGATGGATCCCTAAAGGAGCCTTTGGCTTTTGGAGCAGGAATTTATTTGTCCCCCTGTGGTTTTGGCTGTGAGGAGAATTGGAATTGGAGATGGAAGTTGGCTTTTACCATTGATATGTTTTGTAATTCCCAACCAGATGGCAGAGGGGGACTTTTAAAATTATTATTCATTTGTTTTCTATTTCTTTTCCCCTACAGTGGCAAGAGTTATTGTTTTAAGCCCTCTGCAACACTCTGGGAGCTCCCTCCCTGCTTTAACTTTTGGCTGTCCCCCTCTGTCTGGCTCTGGATAATTCAGTACAACCACATTCCTTGTCAGCCACATTCCCTTTGCTTCCAGTTCTGTGTTTTGGTGGCATCTGGGACAACCCAAATATTTCAATTGATACAGAAAAAGAAGACTGGGCCTTCTGCTGCCCTGATTTTTTAGTTATAATTGATCTCTAGCTGATCTTCAGTGTTGGCTCACGTGGAAATTTAAACGGGATGGTCAAAAAATTTGGGATATTTGTAATTCCTGATCTTTGCTGAGTGGATGGGGCTTGGAGCAACTTGGGACAGGATGAGCCTTAAGGTCCCTTCCAACCCAAATCAGCCTGGGGTTCTGTGATTATCAAACCATTCTGATTCTATGATTTATATTTCCTTCTTGGAAGAAGATAAAAATTAGGCAACAATGCACAGGGAGAAGAATTATCCACTGGAACAGGCTCTGTGTTTTTCCTCTGCACTTCTGAACCAAGACTCAATTGAGAGTATTGTTGAGAATCTATGACTCAAATAAGTTACTTGGCTAAAAAAAAAAAAAAAAAAAAAAAAGTGAATTCCTGAAGATTCCACTGTACCAGGTAGAAAATGACACGCATTAAAACCAAATTCCTGGCCTGAAAATCTGTGCCCCAAATACACCCAAACTAAAGCTCAAAATCCTGATGGGAAAACCCTAAAGAGAAGCTCTATACCCTAGATACAGGCCCAGGTGATTGGATTTATGGATTCTTCCATCCCAACCTTCCATGCCCTGAGCTATTTTAGTGAATATTAAGATTATTCTGTAATTATTAAGATTAGCTCCGTTCATGGTGTTCCCATGTTATTATATGTAAATATGTCTTATTCTATGTAAATAATTTAACACATAATAATGAAGTTGCATCTACTCCTGGTGTAGGAAAACCTAAACTTTGGACAGAACCCCTCCCTAGGAACGCAGGAAAAGAAGGCAGGAAGAATAAAGAAAGCTGCCAAGTCCCAAATGGAACTGGGATGACACAGAACTGGCAGAACGATGGATCACAGTGTCATGGAATACTTTGCCTTGGAAGGACCTTGAATATTCCCATGAATGGGACACCCACCAGCTCTCTGGGCAATCTGTGCCAGTGTTTCACCACCCTCATCATAAAAAAAAAAAAAAAAAATCCCACTACAAGTTAATTTCAATCCACTTTTTTTTTAGTTTAAAACCATCACTCCTTGTCCCATTGCAACAGATCCCGGTTAAAAATTTGTCCCACCTTTCTCTGGGCTCCCTTTAAACACTGAAAGGCAGCAATGAGGTTTCCCTGGAGACTTCTCCAGGCTGAACAATCCCAACTTCCTCAGCCTTTCCTCGTAGGAGAGCTGTTCCATCTCTCGGATCCCCCTCTGGACCAGCTTCCAAGTCCCTGCATCCCTTTCTGAAAGGATAAACAGGAAAGAACAAAAACTCTCCAACACTCTGCGAGGGATGTGTGGCACTGAATATTTACATTGAAGCAAAAGAATCACCTCCAAAAGAATATTCCTTGGATCTGATTTAATTCAGGCACAGAACTGCAACTGCCTGGTTTTTTCCACTGTTTTCACCTGTAAATCCTGGGGAATAAATTCTCATGGAGTGAGAAAAGGGGCGAGAGGCAGCAGAACCATATTTGGTGGATCTCCAGCTGCCACCACCCGATGTCACCCTGTGGATCGATCCTGGGACAGGAGACACAGGAAAGGAGCAGCAGGATTTGTGCCTCCCCTCCCTGGCTTCCCACGGAGCTGTTCCCAGCCTGCAAAGGTGCAATGGCTCCAGGAGGGACAAACGCTTGGCTTTGTCTCCGGGAAAATGAGTTTCCCTCTCCCTGACCCCTCCCAGAGCCATTGAATATTCCATTTCAGGAACCCTTTGGCCTTTCCTTGTGGTGATTTAGGGAGCTGTGAGAGGGGATTGTTCAAGGCTGCCCAGTGGAACAGGCACACGGTGCTTCCCAGAGATGGAACGATAAAGCTTGGGCCACGCAGAACTCGAGTTTTCTGGTTTGTTTGTGTGATTAGGGTGGATTCCAGTGAGCAGGTCCCCCAGGAAATGTCACCTCCCTCACCTGGCAAGATTTCCTGGGAACAGGCTGGGTGTGAGTCATTTCATTGCCTTGAAACAATGGATGAACAGCACAACTAATCCAGGGAAAGGGCGCTAGAGGGGATGGATTAACGGGCTGAGCACCAGATTGAAACCGTGCAGCCTCTCTGGAACCACAGCATCGAACTGAAGTGCTGTCATCAGCCCTGTTTCCCTTTTTCTCCCTTTTTTCCCATTTCTTTTCTTTCTTCCAAGGGTTAAATCCAAGGATTATTAGCACCCTGTAACACCCTGGGCTGCTTTACAATCCCAACTCCCGCTCGCTCCGGATGGACCTTGAAAAGCTCATCTCACACGAACGGGAATTCACCCCACTGTCCTTGGACGTGCCTCTCCTCCCTTCCCATTGTTGTGGCCGGGCCAGGCTGGATTCCAGCCCCCGTGGATGTGACCTTTGGAGGTGTCATTTGCGGAGTGCTTCGGGATCACGAGGGATGAAGGGCTCCGGGCAAACGCCAACCCTTTATTATTAGCGGCTGTGAAAGGACTGCAGGGAACAGGTGGGATTTGGGGCTGGCTGAGCTGAGACTTCCTGCTGGGCTGCCTTGGTCACCTCTGCCTGGCCTCTGCCACGGCTCCCAAAGCTCGGCTTTACCTCCACAAACACTTCCACGCTTCCCACCAAGGTCTATTTTTAATGGCATTGCTGAACTGCAATGAAAGCTGAAGAATTCCTTGGGGATCAGCAGATGCAAAGTGGGAAATCCCACTTTTTCAGGCTGGCATTTGGAGATTCCTGATGTCCCACGGATCGCCTGGAAGGGCTCTGGGCAAGATAAGCCAAGCCCACATGTTTCAGTGTTTAAAACCAAATTTAAAAAAAAGACCAAAAAAACCAAAACAAAACAAAACAAAAAACACCACAAAGGTCAAACTGAAACTGAGTGAGGGTTTTAAGGGTTAAAAAACGAATCCAAGGGGTCGGTGTCCCACTGTACATTCAGCTACAAAAGTCACACCAGGATATCTGGATATGCTGGGATTAATCACATCACAATATTCCAAGTTGGAAGGAATCCAGAAGGATCATTGAGTCCAAATTTAATAAATGGCCCAGACAGGGATCAACCCCACAGCCTTGGTGTTATCAGTTTTCCATCTTGTTACAAATATCCCGTGTGATCTCAAGCACCATTCCTCCTTTTTTTGCCTGTGAATGACATTTTTCCTGCTTTTTTTTCCCATGAGAATGAGAGTTAAACTCTCACTCCATCTCTGGTAGGATGCCATTATTAATTGCTTCATTAATAAAAGGTAATAATACCTACTAAGAACTCTGGGAAAATTCTGATTCTTGGTTGTTTGGGTGTTTTTTTGTTTTTTTGTTGTTTTTTTTTTTTTTTTCCTTTAAGGAGTTGGAAAGCTCTGTTGGGATTGCATCGCTCCCTCCTGCCCTCAGCTGCCGGTAATTACAGCCTGATACCATCGGTGTCAAATGACAGGCACCGGGAAACAATTCCAGGAACAGCCTTGGGATTGCTGAGAGCGGCAGTGATTCGTTCCCAGGGGTTGTCCCACGGGAGCCAAGGGATGAGGGAAAACAACGACCAAAAAAAAAAAAGAAATTAAAAATAAAGGAGATTTTTGCAGGTTGAGCCAGGTAGGGGCTGGAATTTTTTTGGTGGATGCAGGTATTTTCCTTGGGGCAGCTCTTCATGTTCCAGAAAAGTGGGAAAAGTGATGGTTCTGGATGTCAAAACTTGTCTTTTCCAGGAGCTCCAAGAGGTTTTCCACTTATCTCAGAATCCAGACTTGGCTTTTCTGAGGGATTTGCTCCCATCCGTGCTCAGGCTCTCTCCTGCTTCTCCCCCACCCAGCACACACCTGGGTTTCCCTGTGTTAGTCCTTGTTTGATGCAGATACATCCAAAATGAAGAATAAAAAGGAACTTATTCCTGAGCAGAATTCCAGCTGACGGAAACAGCTCTGGACAGGGTGTAAATTGGGGCTCACTGAGGGTTTCCACACCTTCTGGAATGAGGATGGATGAACATCAGGAAATTGGTTCAGGTGTTATCAGACAAATATCAGCATTCAAATCCTTTTTTTGTTTGGTGGCTCAACCCAAATCAAAACATGGGATTGGTCCAAATCCTGGTCAAACAAGGATGGGATAATCCTTTCAGTCAGATAAATGTTCCTTCTCCCACCATCACTTTCAGAATAAAATTTGATTTTTTTTCTAGAAGTTTTGCTGCGATTCCTTCACAATGCTCTCAGCTTTGCCACAACACCAGCACAGAGAGCTGCATCTAATTCCCAAAAATTCCCTTCACGTTTTGTCTAAGAAAAGCCTAATTATGAAAGTGTTCCCTTCTTGATCCTTTTATATAGCCATGGGGGAATAAAAAGAAAAACCTGATTGAGAGAGAAAATTAATGACTAAGTTAATTAATAATTAATGGCTAAATTAAATTTTAGATGAAGTCACTGCTGGAGAAAGAAATGGGGAGAGTGAACAGCCAGAAAACAAACAGAAGAAACCACAAAAAATCATCACTTTGGGCAGAGGATTAAGGATCAAAAAAATCCAGGGAAGAACTGGGGATTTACAAGGAAAGGAGCTGCTTGAGATCAGAATTCATCAGTAAAACTCAGGTTCATGATTTTTATGAAATCCCATTAATGATTACACCAAAAAAGAGAGAATAATGCAGGCCATGGTGACCAAATGTGTTAAATTTTAATCAGATTCATTAAATAATAATAAATATTCATTAAATAATGTCACAAGTTTATTGACTACCCAACTGTTCTGGAGCAAGACTCAAATCCTGCTAAAATCAGTGGGGAGACTCCTATAATTTTCATCTGACTCTGGAACAAGGCTTGTGTTTATTTAATTAATAAACACAAGAGTAGTTAGCCAGGTCAGTAAATGTAAATTTTAAATGTAGGTCCTGCTTTAAAGTTGATAAACAGTCCCTTTATTTCCAGACCCAGGAAAGGGGATGAGGTTTTCATAATTCCAGTGGATTATGGAATTTCAGACAAGGAGATACTGGGAACTGACCTCGACTTGGAAGATTATTAATTGCCAGTGCTACCTAAATTCTTCTTTCTGGTGAAATCCTCTCTGGAATGAGATGTCTGGGGGGTGGAAAACTTCAGGGAATGCTCCCAAATCCAACAGGCAGAGATCTTCTCCTGCCTGCAGCGTATGGAGCTGGGATCTTGCTCCCAAAGAGGGAAAACCTTCTGTGGTCACCATCCAAAGGAAAAACAAACGCTGCACATTCCATAAATACCAAAAATAACAGGTGAGGATGCAACCCAAAGTTCCAGATGCCCAGGATAGGCTGAAATTCTTGGATGTGATTCTTAAATCAGGGCTCGATCAGGACTCAAAGCTGGTTTTATGTTGTGTTTGTTTCCTTGGAATTGTGACAGCTCCATGAATAATCCCCAGAGGTCGGCACAGGTTGGGTTCTTCAGAGGCTCCGGTCTAAAAACACATCCAGGAAAAGATGGATAACGGCAGCACTGGATGTGGGAAGAGCCGTGTGTGCTTCCTGACAGGGTTGTTTGCACGTTCCTGTTTGATATTTCCAGGTGAATGGAAAATTCCCTCTCCCCTTTAGGCCATCGTCCTCTTTTTGCTACGGAACCACTCTGAAATGATGGGAATTCTTGGGATAAATCAACAGTTCTGAAACACCAAACGAGGGAACAAAGCAAAGGCTGGATTGCTCAGGGATGTAGGGATGGTTCTGTTTAATTCAGATTTATTTGGGTCGATGGTTGGGCTTGATGATCCCAAAACCTTAACAATCCATGGTTTTGGATGCTGTTTTCAGACAGGAAAAAAACAGGAGATCTGATGATTCCTGAAGGTTTCAACCAAATTAATTTGGGCTGGTGTGACCTTGGGCAAGGAGCAAGCCCAGGAACAGATCCCAGGAAAAAAAATGGGATTTATGCTGGAATTTGGTCCAACCACTCAGTTTGTCTTCCAGGTGTGCCACATGGTTTAGGCACAGCTTTAGAAGTGCTGAAGATGAGATTTCCTTGGAATTAAGGCTCTGTGGGCGCCCATGGAAATGGCCAAGAATCCCAACCCCCAGCTTAGCAGTTCATCCACTTGATTTCACCTTGTTCCTTCAGCTCCAAAGGGACTGAAACAAAATTCCCTGAGTTTTCCTGGGCCTCATAATGACAAACTAAACCATTCCACCAGGAGAAGTAGCACTTCCAGGAAACAGGAGGATTCATCCTAAATTCCATTTTTAAGCTTTGAAGTCCCAGTGAATCCCAATTTAGAAGGGACAAGTCTGATTCCAGCATATTCATGGTTTTTTTTCCTTCTTTTCCAGACTCCAGGGACAGGGATTTGATGCTGGCAGACACTCCCCATGTCCTGGCTCTGAAGCACTGACTCAGAAGTTCATCCTCCCTCCAATGAGTGTTGATTTGGTGACATCTCTGTGGTGGCATTTTGGAGGAGTGACAAAGTCTCACACGAGGTTTCAGTTTTTCCCTCTGTGTGTTCCCACTTTTATCTGATTGGAAAAAAAACCAAAAATCTCACAGGGATTTTATTTATTTCTCAATGTTACTGGGTTCTCCTGTGGTTTCAGCACCTGATTTTTAACCAGTTTTTTTCCTACTCCTTGAAGTTCTATTTTAGAAAAAAAAAAGAAGGATCATGATTTTAATTTTTTCCCACTTATATGTTGAAAATTGTCCTGATTTTTAATCTCCTTTCCTGATCTTAATTTAGGAAACTGCTTAAAGTATAAATTAAGCAGCAGCAATTCAATTTTGGACTCTGCCAACTTTGCTGGCAGCTGGGTTGGTTCTGTGATCCGTCCTTTTTTATCCCTACAGCTGAAGTCATACAGCGTTTTCATGGATTTAACCTGATTTAGAGCCATTGTGGACAGAATTTGTGCTGGGAGGACTGGCGGTGATTCTCGTCCATGATGCCATCCCTGTTCACTCACCTGGGCAGGGATTTTGGAAGCGGTAGGGAAGATGTAGGCTGGTGTCTTCCCAAACAATTCCATGCGTGAGGGGATGGGTGTGAATGTCTTTAAGATGGGGCTCAGTGTCTGTCCCCACTTCCAGCCACGCATTTGTTCCAGAGCCCCGACAGTTTGACTCCTGAAAGAGCCAAATGGGGCTGCACAAGGCTCAGGTTGTGAAATTTTATGGTAAAAGGATGGGGGGATGTGTGGCAGGCAGTTCAGGATGGCTGCACCTTCCAGGTACCCCAGAAATGGGAAAGGAAAAGGGCTGGGAGTTTGGGATTAAAGTGTGTGGAAAATCCCCCTATGAAAATCTGGTGTCCAGAAAGGAGACAGAGGAGGGCAGCAGCTTTATTTGAATAAAGGGAGAGAGGCCAGCAGGGCACAGCCCGCGGGGTTGTCTCTCTCGGGGTTTCAGAGGGCACAGCCTCCTTTTATCCCAAACTCCCAGCCCCACATTTCCCTCTTTCCCCGTTGCTGAGGTACCAGGAAGGTGCAGCCTTCCCAAACTGCCTGCCCCATATTCCCTCTCAAACCTGTCCTTTCCCCCCAAAGTTCAGAATCTCCAGCTTGTGTGGCCCCATTTGGCTGTCGGGGCTCTGGAACAAACCCATGGCTGGAGATTAACAGAGACATTAAGCCCCACCTCAAAGATGTTAACAGCCATCCCCTCACCCACGGAATTGTTTGGAAAGACATTTTCCCTATCAAAATGAGGCTGTGCCCCCCAAAACCTCAAGAGATAAAACCCCCAGTGGCTTCTCTCCCTTTATTGGAACAAAGTTGCAGGGCTCCTCTGTCTCCTTTATGGACACTTTTCCCAGCGGGATTTCCGGCACAGGAGGATTTCACTTGGAAGACCCAGGAAAGGGGATGAGGTTCTCAAGAGGGCTCACACGTGCCCCAACTTGATTCCCACTGGAAAAGTTCCCTGCTGGATCAATGAGGACAAGGAAAATCTGGCAGCAGCCCCTGGATTTAATTGTTCACACAGGAGCTGCACCTCTGGGTATTGGGTGCAATTTTGGGCAGCTTAAGGTCACAAATGTTGATGTTTTCCAGTAGATTGGATAAAATGAAGGAAAAATGATCCCTCAGGGTGGGGTTTGGGAATAGAAGGGTTTTACAAGTGAGATAAGGAACTTATTCCTGGGATTTCCTTATTTTTTTTTCATTTGATATCAAGGCCAGGTTGGACAGGGCTCGGAGCAGCCAGGGAAGGCGTCCCTGCCCTTGGTAGGCCTTGGAATGAGGTGATCTTGAAGGTCCCTTCCAACCCAACCCATTCCACGTGGATTCCATGTGCTCCAAAACACCTCATCTGGCACTCAGGGACCTCCTGAGCAGGACAAAGTCCCATTTAGAGCCAGCCTCGTGTCCTCCAGCCTGGAGCAGATGTTGGGGAGATCTCGGGTCATCCAAGCTGGCAGTCGGTCAAGGCAGGAGATGACGTTCCCACATTTGGACGCTCTTTGGATCCCGCTGGCTCTGCGGGATGATCTCCAGTGATTTATGAGGAGAGCTGAGATTCCTCCTGACAAGTGGACGCCTCCTTTTCCGTGCATGTGAGGTGAATTTTTCCCATGGAAACACAGGAATGAAGCATTTCTGCTGGAAGCTCGTGGACCATCCCCTCAGGGTTTAATCCTGCCCGTATTTCACACAGAGCAGGGTGTGGAGGTGGATGTGTATTCCCAAAAATAACTCGGAGTCATGGCATCACACGTAGGAAAGAGCCAAGAGATGTCAGAAATGGAACCAAACAATCCCTGGGATTAATATGAGACTTCCCAGAAAACAGAGATTTGAGTCAAGACTGGCCTTGGATTCTTTTGGCTGACCTTGTGCAAAGCAGAAGTTGGGGAAAATAAAAACTAAAAAAAGGAAAAAAAAAAAGGAAAACAAAAAGAAAAATGGAAAACAAAAAAGAAAATAAAAATATAAATGAAAATAAAAATTATAACAACAAAAATGAAAAATGAAAATAAAAATGAAAATTAAAAAGGAAAAGAAAAATAAAACTGAAAAAATGAAAAAATGAAAAAGAAAAGAGCAGTGAAAAATAAAAAGAAAAACTACAAGGAAAATTTTTAAAAAGAAAAGAAAAATTAAAATAAAAAATTCTCAAATATTGGGAAACACTCAAGTTTAGAAAACCAAGCTGAGACCTTTGGGATTTGCTCATGGCAAGGCAGGAACCTGATGTTGGAATAAAGCTTGGAGTGTGATTTCCTGAGCCTCCATCTACTCATCCTTAAAATCCTCCTTTCCTTTTAAAGAGCAAATCACTTTGGAAGGGTTGGATCCCAATGGGACAAAAAGAGTTCTTGGAAAAGGAAAAATAAAGGAACAGAATTGGAATTGTCAGAGCCCAAGATACAAAATCAGGGCACTTCAAAGGATCAATATCTAAAGATTTCTTTTGCCTTTTTTGTGTTCCACTCACGCCATAAAATTGGAAATACAGGGAAATGGAGGAAAAGCTGCTCTGAGTGGAAGGTTCCATACCCATGGCAAAGGGTTGGAATAAAAGGATCTTTAAGGACTTTTCCCACCCAAACCATTCCACGATCCTAAAAATTATTAATAATTGCTGTGTGTGCTTTAAATATCAGCCTTTTCCCTTTTCCCATGGGTGGAAATCTGAGAATAGAGGCCTCTTGGCTTCACTAGCAACAGGAATTGGGCTGACTGCTTCCAACTCAATGAAGCTTGAAAAGCCCTCCAGTTTCTATTTATTTATCTATCTATCTATCTATTTATTATTTATTCATTGATCTTTTTAAAAAGTTTTATTTATTTAAAATTATAATTCATTTATTTAAAGAAAAATTATTCAGTCTCTGGAACATTCGTGGACAGAAATTCATCTCCAGTATCTTAAATATTCTTAACGGTTTTTTTTTTTTAATTCACTGCACATCTATTTCAAAATTAATAATTTTGAAAATCTGCTTCTTTTATCTGCTCTAAAATCGGACTAATTAATTCAGAAAGAGATAGGAAAACAGAACAAGGGACAACTGGGGAAGCCAATTCAAAATCTTTCTTTATTTCCCCCTCAAAACAAAGTGTTGGACATCAGAATTAAAAATCAACCTTCATCATGAGGAGGGGATTGAACATTGAAGCTTTTTCCTGTGAGAGACGAAATACATCTCATTAAATTACATCATTAGTGAAATATACTTGAAATAATTATTAATGTTGCATTCCCACAATGTGAATTTGGTGGTTGAAATCCCCCCCAAAAAATAGTGAGAGAAGCCAAGAATTCTGTTGTTGTAGAAAATCACCCCAAGATTTCAGTCCTTTGGAATTCTTTTAGAATTCCTTTAGAATTCCAGCTTGATTTGGGGTAAAAATCAATTTTAAAGAATTCTATTTTTTAACCTCATTAGAAAAAGTTTGATTTTATTTGAAGCACTTCCATTTCCATTGATTGAAATGTNTTCCATACCCATGGCAGGGGGTTGGAATAAAAGGATCTTTAAGGACTTTTCCCACCCAAACCATTCCACGATCCTAAAAATTATTAATAATTGCTGTGTGTGCTTTAAATATCAGCCTTTTCCCTTTTCCCATGGGTGGAAATCTGAGAATAGAGGCCTCTTGGCTTCACTAGCAACAGGAATTGGGCTGACTGCTTCCAACTCAATGAAGCTTGAAAAGCCCTCCAGTTTCTATTTATTTATCTATCTATCTATCTATTTATTATTTATTCATTGATCTTTTTAAAAAGTTTTATTTATTTAAAATTA
>VXAC01001021.1:419039-439633 GCA_013399225.1 Rhipidura dahli
TATCTTAAATATTCTTAACGGTTTTTTTTTTTTAATTCACTGCACATCTATTTCAAAATTAATAATTTTGAAAATCTGCTTCTTTTATCTGCTCTAAAATCGGACTAATTAATTCAGAAAGAGATAGGAAAACAGAACAAGGGACAACTGGGGAAGCCAATTCAAAATCTTTCTTTATTTCCCCCTCAAAACAAAGTGTTGGACATCAGAATTAAAAATCAACCTTCATCATGAGGAGGGGATTGAACATTGAAGCTTTTTCCTGTGAGAGACGAAATACATCTCATTAAATTACATCATTAGTGAAATATACTTGAAATAATTATTAATGTTGCATTCCCACAATGTGAATTTGGTGGTTGAAATCCCCCCCAAAAAATAGTGAGAGAAGCCAAGAATTCTGTTGTTGTAGAAAATCACCCCAAGATTTCAGTCCTTTGGAATTCTTTTAGAATTCCTTTAGAATTCCAGCTTGATTTGGGGTAAAAATCAATTTTAAAGAATTCTATTTTTTAACCTCATTAGAAAAAGTTTGATTTTATTTGAAGCACTTCCATTTCCATTGATTGAAATGTAGACATTTAAATTAAAATTGATTTAAAAGTTTATTAATATATTAAAATATATCATTGAAATTAGACGTAATTATTATCCAAATAGACACAATAAAGACAAATTTTATCCAAATTGGTGACCTTTTCTCTCTAATTTATTTTTTAATATTTGAGATTTTTTAAGTCCATGAAGGAGAGAATCCCAAATTTGTAGCCTTTGAAGAGGCCTTGGAATAATTTCCACTCCAATCTCTTGCTTGAGCTGAGAAAATGCTGAGCTTCCCTTGAATTCCCAGAGTGAGTATTTCGATCCGGCTCTGGATTTGGATGGGTTGGAATCGCACAACAGCTTTAAATAACAAGAAGTGTCAGATCCCAGCTCCTGTTGCTGGGATAGGAGGAGGAATATGCTGCTTGGAGCCATGGAATTCCTCTTGTTGCTTTTTTGCGGGATGCAAGATCCAGTTAGTTTCCCACTGGGAATTTCCTGGGGTGGGATGGAAGAGAGTTTGGATTTATGGATGTATGATTATCCCACTTATTTTGGGGGCTGGGAATCGGTTCTTCCCTGTTTTATTTATCAGCTATCCGTGTAAACTTTGAGTCTGAGCCTCAGGTAGGGAGTGCAGGGAGGGAAGCTCATGGCTAAGAGAATTCCACGGATTCACCTGTGGCAGGGTCATTCCTGTGCCATTTTTCCATGGAATATCCAGGATTTTAGTACATGGAGTTTGGTTCTTTATCATCTTTATGGGATTTTCATTTCAAATTCAACTTGGTCTCCTCAGCTTCATTTGAAATGCTTGAAACTCAACAACAGCTGTAAATTTTTCCAAGGAAATCCAAGCCCAGTCTCCCGATTGATTCCAGTCTCTCACAGCTGCAGTGCTTTATTTTTCCTTTCTCCCAGCAGAGAAGCAAATTAAATTGGAAAAATTAAATGGAAAAATTAAATGGAAGAATTGTTTTTCCGTTTCCTTCTTCATCCATGAACTTCCCCCCCTCAGGTTGGATTATCCCTGAGGGAGAGTGGATGAGGACAGGAGGCACCATTCCATGAGGAGTCCTGGGAGATGCAGCAATTCCAAAACATCTTCCTGAGGTTCACTTCCTTCCTTGCTTCCTCTTCCATTGGAGACCGTGGGGATTTTGTAGGAATTTGACACTTGTCAGCGCTGTGTTTCTCAACACTCCCACATTGACTTGTGAACTGCTGGGTAATTCCAAGCCTAAATCTGGAATTCTGTTCCACTGCTTCTTAAAAACCCCTATGGCAAGAGGACCAAATCCTAGCAAAAAAAAAAAAATAATAATAAAGGAACCTATTTTTCAACACTTATAAATTGTTTTATTAAGTGTCTCCTCATGCTGAGTAGGATTGTTCCCACCTGCTTTCCTTATTTCCTGGATTTTCCCTGATTTCCCCACCAGTCAGCTCTGCAGAACACACGGAAGGCGAGGGAGCACATTCATCCCAGCAATCCATGGCATTCCATGCCAAGATGCTTTGGGTTCATTAATTAATTAAGGTTCACATTACTCCGGGTGAGCATTGGGATTTTCCTCGCTGGAGAATCCAAGGGAAGGGCTGGAATGATTCCCTCAAGGCAACCTCGCCCAAGAATCGCTGCCAAATTGGGGAGCTGGACTGGGGTAAGCCAAGGGCAAGAATCCAAAGGGGTTTTTTTCCATGGCAAGACAACTCCTGGGTATTTATCAGTGTGGGAGCCCAATTCCAGAGGTTACTTGGGTCGGGAATGGTGTCTTTGACACCAACGGAGCTGCTTCGAGATACCTTCATGGAAAATCCACACTTCCTTTCCAAGGAATACTTCGGGGGCTTCTGCATTCCAAGCAGGAGATGAGGAAATAAAACCTCTTGGCATGGGACAAACCCCAACAAGTCTCTTGCAGAGCAGCAGTGAAGGCTGTGTGATCTCCTGTCTGTGCATCCAGCATTCCAGAAATATCCTGCAAGATAAATCCCACCTATCCTGCATTCAGTTCTCTATTGGGAATCCACCAGAAAGAGGAATGGGGTGGGGAGAAATTCAAATTTTACAGACATTTTGCAGGAAGCTTCAATTTTGTGGCAATGGTATCCACATGTGGAAAGTAAAAAATTGCCAGAGAATTTGGGAATATTGAGGAGGAGCTGCGGGTCTGGTTAAGGGAATGTGTGGGTTTGTTAAGGGGATATTTAAGGTATTTTTCCCAGTGTTTTATCCTGAGATTTTGGGGACTGACCTCAATTTATCCTTCCTACCCCAAACCCCTTAAAATATGTGGATATGGATATCCCTGCCACTTCCAGAGCCATATCCAGATGTGATGACAGCCATCCTTCTGTTTTTTTGACACAATCCCACTCCTAATCTTTCCCTTCCACTCCTTATCCTGTCACCATTTTTTTATCCCACCTGTAGAAAGCGGGAGAACAGAATTTGGAGTTTTCTCCTTTTTGGTTTTTTGTTTTTTCCCTCCACCAAGGCCAGCTCCAGAAACAGATCTGATAATACCTGGAATTTACCTCCCTTTTCCCATTCTGGATTCCCAACACCATCCCTGATGCCAGACAGCGAAGGTTTTCATGGATAACTTGCCCAACTGGACACGTGCAATGTGTTTTTCAGGAAGTCCCTTCCCTTCTGCCAGCTCTGAGTCATTGGCAAGGAGCAATCCTGTCTCCATGCCAGGGAGAAATTCCGGAGCCGTGGAAGGGGAGAGGCTTTGAGTTCGCTGAACCCAGTGACCGACTCTGGGAAAATCATCGGGGGAGCAAACTGGGAGAGGAGGATCCATCAATCCCCACGGGAGGTGGGGCACTGCCAGCCAGGAATTTTGGTGGATTTAAAATATTCCCAAGCCTGATTATCACGCAAGGGTTCATAATTCATGGATGAGTCTGAGCTGTCTCTAGACAGCAAATCTTTCCTCACCTTTCCCAATCCTTAGGATAGAGATTTATTGGATCATTAATCACGGATTTCAAAGAACAATTCTGCCCTTTGGCTGACAGATTTCTCCTGAAAATAATTACCAACGTTTCTCCCTTCTAGGAAGAGGAAAACATTTTCAATCCCAATGGAAAAATATCCCCATCCCGTATTTTTTATATTTGCTGAGCCCATTCCCTGGAATAATTTGTCCCATCATTTTTCAGGCCTGGCTCTGTTGATTCCATTGGTGTGGCACAGAACAAAATAAATAAAATACAGTGGCTGATTCTTGTAAATCCTTTTTTTTATCCAGGTAATTTAGGAGTCTCCAGGGAGGGAGAGCAATCCTGTGTCTCCACATGGATACCAGAGCCCTTCCTGCTCCTCCACACTCCAGCCCTTGGATTTTAGGTTCCCTTTCCCACATTTCCAAGTGCTCAGTGCAAGACAAGAACCATCCCCAAGATTTCGGCTGCTCTCCACAGAATATCCACGCACCACATTGGGATATTTTGGAATGGTTTAGAGGGAGAAAACTCAGTGGGATGAATTTTCTTTAGGAACTGGAGAGTGGGAATGTTTGAAAGACACCCTGGCAGATCTGTGCCAAATAAAAAACATCTGGCAGGGAAAAAAAAGGGGAATTTTAGTGCCTGAGCCAGTCAGTGGCAAAGATTTGGCATCAAGCAGGGCATGACCAAGCCAACAGACATAAACAGCTCCCAATCCTGCCCCGGGGATACCATGGATACCACCCTGGGATTATTAATTCCTGCCGAATTGCCAGTGTTTACTCCAAAGGAGTGTGAAATCCTCCGCACAGCCAGACTTCCTCGGGTGGAAGTGTGAGGGGAGAGGTTGGGTTTCCCCTGGATCATTCCCTTGGAGGTTTCTTTTCCCTGTTTCCCATTTTCTATCCATGGCACATCTCTGTCCACATTCCCTTTGCCATGAGGGCACCTCATTTTCCCTCTCAACATTCCTCTGGATGAAACTTGGAAGAGTTAAAGAGTTAAGGATTGTTCAACCTGGAGAAGAAAAGGCTCCAGAGTGACCTAATTGTGACTTTTCACCAAAGCTGGTGAGACCCTGACACAGATTTCCAGAGAAACTGTGGATACCCCATACCTGGAAGTGTCCAGGGCCAGGTTGGACAGGGTTTGGAGTAACCTGGGACAATGGAAGGTGGTGTTTTCTTTCCTGAAAATACCTGAGCTGGCTCAGCTGGGAAAAGCTTCTGGAGTACAGGGAGCAACCAGAGGGAGAGAGGCCTCTGGCCAGGAGCCCAGGGAATGAGGAGAGCCTGGGACATTTCCGGAGGGCAGCCGGAGGTTTGCCTCTGGCAGGGAGCAAAGCCACAATGAAGCCTCAGAAGTGACAGAAAAAAAGGGACTTTCTTTGGGATTCAGAGGGAATGGAGTTCACGCAGGAAGTGACAGGAGATGGTGGGAAAGCCAGACAGTGGCAAAAGGACCTCCCAGAAACCCCTGAAAGGCCCAGTGGGGAGGGCTCGTTTGCAAATCTTTTCATTTGATGTCTCCCGCTGCTCTGAATTTCACTTTTTAATGAGTTAATTGATGACAAGAATTGGGAATGGCACCGCTGGGATTGGATCCCTTGTCTTTTGACGTGTTCCAGTCACAACAGGCCTGATCCGTCTCCAGGCTCGGACTAACCTGGGGGGCCATCCCAGCCCTTCCAAGCCAAGGCACAGGGCCAGGAAGTGGGAAATTTCCCTCCGCCTCTCCCTCCTCCCCTTCCCTCGGCTTTGCAAAAGGACTTGGAGGCACTTTTCCTTCGTTCTATGGGAATGGGATGATAGGAAACATTCCAGCCTTCCAGGTCATCACATGGGAGCTGCACAAGTGGAATGAGACAGGTAGAGAAGGAGGGATTGGACAAGGTTTTGCAGTCGTGCTCACTGCTGCTGCTTCCTATTGATTCCAAATTTATTGGTGTGGCATTTATTGTTTTGGGGTTTTTTTGGGGGGGAGAAATGGGAGATTAAAGTCAGCTCTGATCCAATCCCTTGGATCCCAGTCCAAAGCATCCCGTTTTCACCTCACACAGGGAAAGTGTCTGTGCCTCTGAGTCTTGCCAGCAGATGAGTTCCTGGAGAGATGCAATTGCTCCTCTGGGAAGGATAAGGGCAGTGCTGGAGGTTTTCCTCTTCTTTCACCATTCCGTGATGCTTTTGGAGGTGATCCCGAGCATCCAGTTGAGAGATGGATGTCATTATTCCATCCCAACTGGATCAATTCCTCACCCATCAGCATTGAGCAGAGACTCTGGTCATGGATCAATCCCTGAAAACATTGAACCCACAGCTTTCCCAAAGTTCCTTCTCCTGCTGGTTCATCTTCCCCACAGGGTGACAAATATCAGGTCAGGTCTCTCTTCTCCTTATCCACTAAAGAATTCCATAAAATGTCCTATTGATTCCGGATTTCTGGGTCAGGAAAAGGACCGCCAACAATTTCCAAGGAAAAGCTCATTTTGCAGCAGCATTTCAGCTCTTCCGTCCTTGGGAAAATCCAACAGAAAGCATTTTTGTGGGAATAATAAAACTCCAGACTTGGTGGAGGGAGGAATCGGGAAAAGGAATTTGTGGCAAGTGCTCCTCTGGTGCTGTTACAAGGCTGGGAAGGAGAAGAATATCAGAGGTGAGACTTCCAAAAGTGGCTGCTCAGGAATAACCTTCCAGGAGTTCTTGGGAATCTGGGAGATTCAGTGAAATCCACATCATTCTTTTCATGGAAAACACTGTCCTCTCCAAAATCTCTTTTTTCATCTTTAATCAGCAGATGAAAGCAAATACTTGGGGGAAAAAAAGGCAAAGGGTTCAAGGGGGATTTTTTGTCATCTTCCAGTGTCTTGTTTATTCCATCTGTTTAATCTTTTCCTATGAATTTTGTTTTAATTTTGGATAATTAAGGACAGCTGTTTTTAGCACTATTACAAACATTCTTCTGCCTTTTTTAAAAGATTATTTTCCTCCGTGCATCTCATCCCGAAACAATTTCGCAATCCACTTTTATTTTTCCTATTTAATTTCCCTGAAAATCCCCAAAAAATTCCTGAATACCATTGTTCAGCTTGGGATAGGAATGTTGGATAAGGAAGAGTAGCTGATTATGGGATGGGATTGAGGAGTTTATTGATGAAATAGCCATGACAAAATCAAAGGATACAAAGGTGCAGGAGAGGGAATCCTAATCCTGTGGAGGAGATTATGGGAATTATGGGAGTTCTGGAACACGGATTAGTTTTTGTTGCTAAAGCAGCCACATTCCCTGTCCTGGACTTGAAACATTCCAGTGAAAACTGGTTTGGGACTTACTGCAAAACCTGGAAAATCACCGTAAAAATATTCAGGATATTGTGTAGTGTTTGGACCATACGGGAGTTTGTTTGGGAATTCTCCATGGATCCAAAGGTTTCAGTGTGTAACGGGAGCAGTGCCATTTTTAAAGCCATTTCTTGCTGAGGATTCATTCCATGTCTTCCCCAGTGAGCTTCCAACCTCTCCTCATCCCCATGGATATTATCCCAACAGAAAGAGTGGTCCCAGCTCATTAAATCCTTAGTTTTTCTCATTTTAATCTTATTAAATTACTTTTAATCTTTTTAACCAGTTTCTAAAGCAAGGTCTCTGCAAATCCAAACTCGGCAAAAAAACCCACCAAGCTCTGGCAAAATCCCAAAGGAATTGTGAGGTGAGGACCCAACCACTCCAGCCATAAAACATTCCAGAGTTCAGGAGCTGAGTCCTACAAATGAACCCATTTTGCTGAGCAATAAAAGTGAAACAAAAGTCACAAACAGGGGAGAACTTCGGTTCGGATCTGCTTCCTGTGGCTTTTATCCCAACTTTCCCCGGTTCAAGGCAGAGAACACCCTGTCCCTGGATTTGGGTGGACCAGGAATCTTCTCTGCAGCATCCAGGTCTTGTTCTTCCTCTCCATCCCCCGGTGCAATTCAGGGAATGACCCCAGAGAATTCAGGGATTGAATTGCACCAGATCCAGGCTGCACCAGCACCTTGGGATTCCCACAGAACTGGCTGTACCTGGAATTAGGTGTCTCCAAAACATTACATTTTTCCAAATATCGTCTTTGGGGAAGGGCTGGACTTCCCACACCACAGCTGGAGCAATTATCCTAATTTTAATTACAGTGTTTATGAAATTCATATTGATTCAGACCCATCCTCTGCTTAAAAAAACCCAACAACCTTCAGGAGAATTCCTATTAAAAAGTGTGTTTGAAATATAGGAATTACATTTCTTGGAGGCTGCAGTTCCGCTTTATTTGGTGCTTCCAAAGTTGACACGGAGAAAAACTGAAATTCCAATGAAGTGAAGGTTTTCCTTCAACTCAGCACCTCTGTCTAAAGTGTGATTTTTATTATATTTTCAAGAAAGTTTGAAATAAACCATTTAAAAAATAAATAAAAATGAACATTATTTCAGGTTTTCCTATAGGGAAAGTTTATTTTCTTCTCCAGACCAAGTTGATTTTCTTCTTCAGAAAACAACTTTTCTCATTCCAAGTTTTGATTTAATTTGAGTTTGCTTTTTCTATCCGTATCCCAAATAAATAGCAGAGCAGCAATCAGAGGGGCTGGTTTGGGATTTAAAAATCTCCATTTCCATACAGGAGAGAACATTTTAAAGGAACTCTCGTAGTTCAACAGCAGGAATTTCATGTAGCACTTTCCATGCTCACACTCAAAGGGAATATTAAGGGCTTTTCCTTCACCTGCAATCCCTGGATTAAGTTCCACCAGTTGGACATCTCAGCTGACTTACAGCTGCTGCTCTGGGAGGGCAAAATCCCCCTAAACTCCTCTGTCCCATTTTCAGTTCTCTCTCCTGGGCATCCCAAATATCCCAAATGGCACTGGGTGCCACATCTGAGGGACCTGGATGTCTGTCCACATCACCACTTATGGGAACAACATTCCCAAGAATTTTCTTACTCTTAATGATCATAATTATTTGCTTTATTATCCAGAGTGTGCCCAGGTGGCCAAGAAGGCTGAGGGCACCTGGATTGTGTCCAAAATATCCCACAGGACCAAGGAATTCCTGTCCCTCTATGCTGGGCACTGCTGAGGCCACACCTCGAATCCTGGGGTCAGTTTGGGACCTTCATGACCAGAAGGACTTTGAGGAGCTGAAGCGTGTCCAGGGAAGGGAATGGAGCTTGGAAGGGCCTGGAAAACTCCTGAGGGAGCTGGGAAAGGGGCTCAGCCTGGAGCAAAGGAGGCTCAGGGGGGACCTTGTGGCTCTGCACAGCTCCCTGACAGGAGGGGGCAGCTGGGGGGGTCGGGCTCTGCTCCCAGGGAACAGGGACAGGAGGAGAGGAAATGACCAGGGGAGGCTTGGGTTGGACAGCAGCAGGAATTTCCCCATGGAAAGGGTGCTCAGGCCTTGGAACTGCCCAGGGAGGTTTGAAATGCCCATCCCTGGAGGTATCCATGGAATTCCTGGATGTGGCAGTCAGGGCTCTGGGCTGGGGACAAAGTGGGGATCGGGCACAGCTTGGATTTGATGGTCTTGGATGGCTTTTCCAACCCAAATGCTTCCATGATTCTGTGATAGTTTGAGCAGAATTTTTGCACAAAACCTAGCTAAAATCTCAACTAATGTTCCCCACTCTTCAATCCCAATCTCAAGCTTGATTTCCTGTATCCCGTAGTACATAAAAGCATGGAAAACCTAAATAGAGGAGGGGTTTTTGGGTACATCCCGTGAAAACACAGCAGCAGAATCCCACAAAAAAAAAACCCAAAGAAATAAACCAATCAAAACAAAACATAAACCAAAACAAAACAGATGAGAAAATTAAATCCTGGGATACCCCGATGACTTCAATTTGGGAATAAATTAATTAATTAATTTTGGAATTAGTTAGTCAAGTAGCTGGATACCATCTCACAACCCAAGTGGAGTTCCAGCCTGGAATTCCAGCATGACCAGGATTACTCCTGCTGAAAATGGATTTTAACATTTGAGGACCTAACGGGAGCCAAGGACTGAGACAGTTCTGTGAATACACATTTACTTCTGAGCAGATATCCAACCTTTCCATTGGAGCAGAACTGTTGTGATCCAGACAATATTCCAGGAGCAAACACCAATTCCCTCCCCTGGAACCACATCCCCACCTCACTCCACGGTGGCCAGAGCCATCCTGGCTCCCAGACAGAGGTGGTTTTTGGGATGCATCCCATGAAACCATCAATTGTTCACTCCTGGGGACACTCAGGACAGGAGAAACCACCAACACCTGTCTGGGCGAGAATCCAGAAGAAATTCCTTCCCCTGCAGCCAGAGGAAGGAGGAAGAGGGAACTAACATGTCTGGTTTGGAGGCAGCAGATTCCCAGTGCCAGGGATTTCACTTGGAGCGGAATTTGGGAGTGATGGAAAGCTGGAGGCACTGGTGAGGTTCTGGAGACCTTTTCCAAACAACGTGAAGGGTGAGATCCTAAATCCCACTGGGAAATAGGAACAGCAGGGCGACAATAATTTGAGTTGTTCAGTCCAAGTGTTGAAATGAGGAAAAAGGAGGGAAGTCACCCTGAAATATTTCTATTGTCGTGTTCCGGAAATGAAAAATCCAAGCGTTTTTATACCAACACTGAATTTCTTTATCTTGGGAATTTTTAAAGGAAGCATTCCCTATTTCATGGGAGCACTGCCATGGAAGTAAGCAGGCAGCCAAGCACCTTTTAGGCAGAGTTTCCCTTTCCTAAGTGTTCCAATATTTATTCCATAGAATTCCAGAATGGTTTAGGTTGGAAGGGACCTTAAAAATTATCTCATTTTTGTCACCATATGCAGGGACGACTTCCACTATCCCAGGGTGATCCAAGCCCCATCCAGCCTGGCCTGGGAAACTTCCAGGGATCCAGGGACAGCCACAGCTGCTCTGGGAAAACTGTGCCAGGGCCCCATGGCTCCCACTGAAAATAATTTCTTCCTAATATCTCCTTCAAATCTCCATAATAATCCTTAAAAATTCCTTGGAGTGGACAGAGAGGGGCCGATTCCACAGAGGTTGTGTTTTCCTGAGGATTTTCCAAACCAACTCAAAGCAGGGATAGACTGAAGAGATTTTACCTCTCCAAGGAGTGTCTTAACTACTGCTCTAGATGGAGGTTTTAAGAACTGTTGTCACAACATCTCTTTTCCACGGAATATTTATCCCTGAAATATGCAGAAATAAAGGAGGAAGAGGGAAAGAAATAATGGGAATGGTTGGTTGGTTTGGTTTTTTCCAGAGAGTCTTTACCCTGCAAGGAGATGCCTGACTGGGAGTTCTTTACCTCAGCACAGCCTCGGATAATTTACACAAAGTTCCCAAGGGACACGGGAATTAGGATATGGAATGAGGGACTGTGGGATCAAGGATCCAGCTGGACATCCCTGGTTTTCTTGGAATTGAGGTTGTGCTGACAATGAGGTTTCTACAAAGTGAAGAATCAATGCCATACCTGGAAATTGCCCTTCCAGCAGGTTAAAAAGGTCGGGATATCCACTCCAGAGCCTGCAGGAATTTGTTTGTATGTTCATCCATGAAGGAATAGCTAAATTAGGGAAATGCCTTCCTTGATTCCCTGTGTCCTGCACAAAGGAAATTCACGTTTCAGGCATTTTTCTCACTAGATCAGAGTTCTCATAAATCATTTCACAGACATCCCTAAGCTGGAAAAACTTACCAGAACTTTCCTTTTTTTTACCTCCAACCCCCCTTTTTTCCTCCTTTTCTCAGAATATTTTAGGCAGGTTTGTAACATTGCTGGAAAATTTCCAAGAGTTTCATTTAGAACATGATACTTTTCACTTAAAAGTAAAAATAAAAATAAAAATAAAAATAAAAATAAAAATAAAAATAAAAATAAAAAAGGATTAAAAAAATCCAGCTGAAAGACCAGAAGAATTTACCCCGGAGCTGCCCAAGGGAGAGATGAACTCCAGTGAACAACTTGCAAGGAAAGGGCAGGCTGGGAAAAAAAAAAATTAACCTGGGCAGCTTAATTCACTCTTGTTCACCTTTTAGTTTTGGGATGGAATTGCAAGGCTGGAGTGGACAACCTTGCAAGTTGAAAAGGGACAAGGTAAAGCTCAGTATTTACAAAAAGAAAAGCTGAGCATCTTCCCAACCTCGATGACCTTCAGGCATGGAAACCTCCTGGAAAGTCATGCTCCCAGCCCAGAGACTTTCCACTTTTTTAAAGAATGTTTTGGCTTCCTTTCCGTCAGAAAAGTGCAGAAAAAGGCAAAGTCACTCTTTGGAAGGCAGGAAGGGTCCCAAATAAATGCCAGGAGCCAGGCAGCTCACAGCTGGACTATTTGCTCTGTGTGGAAATAGTTACTTTACTCCTTGCAGGAACTCCAAGAATTTTATAATTCTTCTGATAATCAAAGGCTCCTTGGAGTCCTACTGACCTGCCCTGGCCAGCACTTTCAGAGCGTAAAAATAGTGTCATTCTAATAGGAAATAGCAGTTTTGGAGCCATCCACAGGGGAATCTCAGTGGGATTTCAGTGGAGCAAAGAGAAGGAGGACAAAAGGAGGCACTGTCTCCTCTGCATGCCAAGAGCTCCTTCCCCTCTGGCTCCACCACCACGGTTTTGGCAAATCACCAGGGAAGGAGCAGGATGAGCTTTGGTGCCGTTTCCCTCTCTCCTGTGGTTGTCCTTGGAGTCACTTTGTGTTCCCTGCCCTCCCGGCACACAAAGGGATTTTCCTCCAGCTCCAAGCCGTGCTCTGCTCCCTCTCCCCTCTCCCCCCCACCCAGCCCCTCCCTGTCAGACACTATTGCTCCCAGATTAAAACAATAAATGACCCAAGGATCCCCGCTGACTATTGACCCTGGCAATTACAGGGGAATTAAAGGGGCTGTGTGCTTTGGATGCACTTCAAAGCTTTGTGGGATTCCCACACATGCTCCGAGAGCAGCGGGGTCCCGCTGGAGTTCGCAGACACACGGCCACTTCCAAGGCTGCCATTCCCTATTGACACGAAGCCATTATTGCCCACTCAGGGAACGCTTCCTGGCGCTCTCCAGCCAGGAAGGAAAGCGTCCCAGATAGCAAACCCCAAGGAAAGGGCCTGGCAGATGGGTTGGTGTCCTAAGGAGCCGTGTCCAGCAGGATTTATCTGACTTTCCGCTCCCCCCAACACTGGGTGGGGTTCAGGGGGTGATGTCATTGCTGGGCTGTTGAGCTCAGCATCAATCCTGACAAGTCTGCACCCAAGGAATTGCAAATGCCATGGGAAAAATCCCTCCTCGTTCCCAGGCAAGTCCTAAACCTGCCAGAGCCCCAGATTCCCTCTGGGAAGGGTTCTTGCTTAAGGATTTTTTTTTGCTGGCTCTCTGCACACTCAGACCCCTGTGTCAGTGCTGGTGGAGGAAAAATCTTCCAGGAATTGTCTTCCCAATATTTAGGTGCTGTAGATACTTTTATACAAAATCCTTCACTCCACTCTTTAATATCTCGTTTTAACAGAAAAAAAACATGAGGAAAATGTTATTCCCTATTTTAACCCAAAGTCTGGATTTCTTGCTCTATCCAGGTTCTTAATTCTCATGGAAATGGTCTTGGAGTTGACAATGAAGATCCCACTGAGATGATTTTTGAAGCAAAAAGCCCTTTATGTTCTAGGATTTGGCACAAAAACAACAGTTCTTAGCCACTCCAGAGTCTTTCTAATTAAGAGAGAAGGTTTAGATGCCTCCTTTTGGAAAATCTGGTCTGTAAGGACTTGTTTAAGTTTTGCTTAATGTGGCAAAACTGGATGACAGGAATAGGTTTTGATGATGATCCTCCTGCTTTTTCCCACAGGGGAGTCTCATACCTTGAGACAGAGGGAAGTAGATTAATTTAGAAAAGAAAATGAGGAAAAAGAATGGAGGGGAAAAACAGAAAAAAGGAAAAAAGGAAGAGAAAAAAAAGAAAAAAGTAAAAAGAAAAAAGAAAAAAAAGAAGAAAAAAGGAAGAAGAAAGAAGAAAAGTAAATAGAAGACAAAAAGGAAAAGAATGGGAAAAAGGAAAAGAAAAAGAAAAGACAGAAAACAGAAAAAGAAAAAAAAAGAAGGATAATAAAAGGATTTTTTCTTTAAATTCTAAAGGGGTTTTGGATTCAGGGAGTGCCCCACAGGGTGTGGGTGTGAGCTTGGAGCAGTGCCTGCTGTGGGATTCACCCAGCCCCTCATTGTGGGCCCCTTGCTCTGTGCTGAGTCCTCCTGCCCAGGGGCTGCTGTGCCCAGACACCTCGGACACTGTCCCAGTCCCTCCTGAGCCCCTGGGACACCATCTCCAATGCCTCACAGACACCTCAGGCACGCTGTCCCTGTCTCTCCCAGACCCCTTGGACACTGTCCCTGTCTCTCCCAGACCCCTCAGACACACTCTCCCTGTCCCTCCTGAGCCCCTCAGACACACTGACCAGTCCCTCCCGGACTGTCCAGTCTGGGCGGGTCCCCCTGGATCTCCCTCCAGGCAGTGCCAAGCCCAAGCCATGGCTTTGCCCTCCATGACTCCCAGCCATCCCTTCCCAGAGGTGCAGAGCTTCCCTCAAACCCCAGGCTGAGACCATAAAGCAAACACAGCCCTGCTGTTATCCCGTGTTTCTATTCCAGTCTCATCCTCTCCCTGTGGAGGGCAGGGATTAACCTGGCTGTTGTCCACGGAGCTCCACGTTTCCCAAACCTCTCCTGGGTCACAGTGCCTCGGTGGTGCAAAGGGAAATAAAACAGAGCCTTGCTGATGTGGGCAGCAGGAGAGGAGAGCGAAATGTCACCACGGTGGTGGCTGCACAGAGGTTAAAGCAGGGGACAAAACGATCTGGTTGGTATCTCAGCATCCCTGCAGCCTGTTCCTGATGTTCCCCTGGGAATGGGAACATTCCCAAGGCTGCCCGAGTGCCAGGAGAGTTTGGACAACGCTCCCAGGGTGGGATTGGTGGGGTTTCTGTGCAGGGCCATGAGTTGGACTGGATGATCCCTGGGGGTCCCTTCCAATTCAGCAGATTCTGGGATTCCATGATTGAGGTTAACCAGCCAAGGCTTGACATCACCCTGTTATTCCTGCTCCTGCTATGGGAAGGCACCAGATCCAGGTGGAACCAGGCTCATGCCACAGGAATTTATCTATGGAGCAGGAGCTGGGCTTCTCTGCCCTTCAACTTCATCCCCATCATCCTGGGAAAACTGGGAGAGAGACAAGGAGGAGCTGAACCCGCTTGAAACAACATAATTTGAGGAGGAATCAGCACTTCCAGACCCACATCAATTCCCACCACCCCAAGACACAACTCCTGAGAGAGTTTTTGGGAACCAGGCCACTGTCCCTGCCATGATTTGCTCTCTGGGACCTCTACCAGCACTGCCCCTACTCCCTCTGAGAGGATTTTAATTAAAAATAAGCAACTGATTTGGTGGGAAAATCCCTCTTGCCATCCATGGAAGTTTTCAAGGCCAGGTTGCTTTGCTCTTGCAAGGAAAACCTATCTCCACATGCAGAACAAATCATCCAGAATAGCCCAGTAGCACCATAAAAGGTGTTATTCTGATAAAAAAAAAATCCAGTTAATCTTGAAATAATTTAAAGATGGATGTTTTGTATAGGAAAAAAATCCAACTAAAAACAATCACATGCAGAAAAGTGAAATATTCATTGGTCTAACTCCAAAATAATTCAAGGGCAGATCGAGACAAGAAGCCATGGTATCCAGGTAAAAAGAGATTTGACTTTTAAATGATCACAGTGAAATTTGTTCTTCCTTGTGTTCAACTTTAATTTTGTGTATTTAAACATTTTTAAATGGTTTCATTCTCTTGTGTGCACAGCAAATCACGTGAGGGTTCCTTTTTCCCTTAGCAGGTGATTCCTGCCTTTGTGCTGTCTGGTGAGCCAGCAGTGGGAGATCCTGATGGATATCCAATTCCTACCTCAGCAAGAAGGAAAAAACTGAGGATGAAGGTGCTGAGCCGAATCCTGCTGAATTTTATGGAACCATTTCCACGAGTTCTGGAGAGAATTCTCCATCTCTAAGTGTTTCTGCATGTTTCTACTTGGAGACAGGGATATTGGTCACTCCAGACAATGAAATCATCCCGTTCCATGAGCCATCTGATAAATGCTGGGAATGATCCCACATCCTATAGAAAGGACTCCACCCACTCCTTCCTTATTCCAAACACTACAAAACACAGCTCATTTTGTGTCTTGTAGAGGGAAAAAAAACCACCTCTGGAATAAATCTTGAGACTCCTGCAGACAGGGACTTGTTATTAATTCCCTCGTCAGCCAATTAAGCGTGGCCTCGATATCCCAAAGGATTTTCCCACCATGGATATCAGAGGCAGCCTCTCCCTGTCTCTAAGCTCTGGATGGTTATTTAGGTCCACGGCTCACTCTTGGCTCGGGTTTGCCTCCTTTTGCACATCAGTTATGGCCCCTCTGAGCCTGCAGTCCATAAATATTTTACATCAAACCAGGAATAAAACCCAGCCCAGCCCAACTCCTTTGTCAGAGGCACTGAACTCACCCGGCCACAGTTTGGCTTTTCTTCCTCACCTCCCTTGTCACAACCCAGCAGCTGGAAGGGAGGAGAAAATTTCCTCCTAAAGTTTGGAAGAAAATCAAAATTAGTGGGGTTGGAAGGATCTGAAAGCTCATCTTGTTCCATTCCATGGGAAGGGACATCTTCCACCATCCCAGGCTGCCCCAAGCCCTGTCCAACCTGTCCTTGGACAATTCCAGGGATCCAGGGGCAGCCCCAGCTTCTCTGGAGGCCTCACACCCTTCCAGGGAAGAATTTCCTTCTAAAATCCAATGTAAATCACTTCCTTTAGTTTAAAACCTTTTCTCCTTCTCCTATCACTGCCAATAACTCAAAAAGAGCTTCTGCACCTGAAAAGTCAATTTTTCCCCCCCGATTTCGAGCAATCAATATAATAAAAATTTTGCATCATTCCAGGCTTAGCCTCATTGCCTAAAATCCCTCCATGTCAAGTTCAAGAAGCAATTATCCATGGAATGTAATTTACTCCTACACATCAGAGACAGGTGAGGTGGATTCACCTTCCAGATGTGTTTTACGACCATCGAAGGAGTGAATGGAGATCTAGTTGGAGTCATGGAATGGTTTGGGTCAGAAAGGACCTTAAGATCTTCCAGTCCCATCCCTGCCATGGGCAGGGACACTTTCCACTATCCCAGGCTGCTCCGAGCCCCGTCCAACCTGGCCTTGGGCACTTCCAGGAATGGCAAGAGGGCTCTTCCCACCCAATCAGTTCCTTATTTTGCTCTGAGCCCCATCCAGCCTGGCCTTTTCCATCCTCTCAATCCCCTCCTTCAGTGCCACCCACCTGCCACCCATGGACCTGTAAAATGCCAAATCATGGGGACAGGACTTGACTGATTAATCATGGAGGGAAGTGAACATTCCTTCTTTTTTTTTTTTTTTGTGGAAATGTGGCTGTTTATCCCCCCTCTGCTTTGCTGCCCCCTCTTTCTTCCTCTGGTTTTACACAGATGTTCAATGCAGCTCTTCTGTCCAAATCAGCCTGAGGAGGAAAACCCACAAACCCAATTATCTGGCAGCAGCCCAAATCCATTCCTGTCCATTCCAATTTTTTGGGAGACAAGTGCTGGCACGCTCCTCCCAGATACATCATCAAATTAATGGCCATCAGAGGCCTTTCTTCGAGAAATGGGGAGGGAGTGAAAGTTATAAACCCAGCCAGGACATAAATAATAGAGCCATGGCATGGAAAACAAACCACCATTTGCTGTTGGTTATGGACTTCTAGCCTGGAAGTGACAAAAAACAAACAAAAGGAATTTGTTATGTACATTGAGGTTGGAGGAGTGGAGGAACCATGCAGCTTTTGGGAATATTCAGGGAAAAGGGATCCAGCCAAGCGTATTTCTGCCATAAATCTGTATTTCTGCCTGCTGTTTGCTTATTATAGCAGAGGGGTTGTTGAAATTCAGGGAGATGAGCGGCAGAAAATTGAAAATAAATAATAAAAAAGAAACTTTTCTTTCTTTTTCCTTAAAATTAATGGAGGGCGAAGCCACCCCCGAGCTGAAAGGGTGGGACTCAGCAAAATCCCACTACAAGATGAGGCGCTGGGAAAGTTATATCCAGGAATTTCAGGGTGGGGCTTCCAAAGTAGCTGGAGAGTGAAATCCTTCTCGCCTCAATTTAGCCACTGGGAAGTGAAATGTCTCCAACAGGTGACTCCCAGTCACCTCCAGGAGACACAAGGTGAGACAAATGACTGGTGCAGGCAAAGTGCTAAGAATTTCCTCAATAACCCATATTTCATTATGAATACATCATTTAATGGCCCGAGAACAAGCTCCATGTTTTCAGTGTGGAGATTCCTGCTGATGGATAGAAAACAGACTCCAGAATGGGAGCCATTCATGAGGGCCACCAAGTTCATTGGTGTTTTGGAGAAGCTCTGCTGTGAGGAAAGGCTGGGAGAATTGGGATGGTTCAGCCTGGAGAAGTTTAAGGGTGACCTAATTTTGGCCTCTAAGTACCCGACAGAGCCAAAAAGAAACACGGAGAGAGAAAATTTCCAAGGGCCTGGAGTGACAGGAAAAGGGGGAATGGCTTTAAACTGACAGAGAGGAGGTTTAGATGGATTCTAAACCTACTCTTTGAGATAATGGGAAGGAATTCTTCCCTGTGAGGGTGGGGAGGCCCTGGCACAGGGCTGACCCTGGATCCCTGGCAGTGTCCAAGGCCAGGTTGGATGGGGATTGGAGCAGCCTGGGACAGTGGGAGGTGTCCCTGCCCATGGCAGGGGGGACTAGGTGGTCATTCAGGTCCCTTCCAACCCAACCCATTCCACAATTCTGTAATTCCACGATTTGAATGGTGTCTGAGAATTCTCACGGGTCTGAGAGATGACTCAGGGTCTCAAGGCCACCCTTCTATTCTGAGGGAGCACCGAAAAATCATTTGGATTTCAACCTTCTGAACAATTTGAAAGGGAACGAGAGGGGTTTTGTGAGCCCCTGTGGGAGGTGTGGAACTGCATTTGTTACAGTGGGACTGAAACACCTTTGAGTACTAAAGACTGATGTTGGAAGCCCATCCAGAGGCTTCTGATCCCATTTGATCCCAAACCTTGGCCATCCTGGATGTCCTCACACAGAGAAATGACACAGAGTCCCCAGAAGATTCACACTGGTTTGTAGCAGGAGACTCCACAGTGATTAAATCAGTGATAATTAGGCAAATGAAATACTCCCAGAAAGTGGATTAATCCAGGAAGGAATTACAACTTCAGAGTCCAGGCTTGAAGCCAAAGCAGCTTCCTGGTGTAATTTAAAGTCACTGGGTTTCAACATGAAAAATTAAGAATCAGATTCCAAAAAAAAAAAAAAAAAAAGAGGAAAATTAAGTAGAGGAGTTTTGGGGAACAGGGAAATGGCTGCTCAAGGAAATTACTGCACAAGGAAAAAACCCCAAATATTAAACCAACGACTCCTCATTTAGTCTTGGATTAAGGAATAATAAAATACAGAATTGCAGAGAGATTGGGAATGGGGAGGTGCAAAGATCTCCTCTGTAATAACCCTAAAGACACAGAAGGTCTGGGAGAGAATATTTGCCAAGTTTTTGGGGTCACTTATTGGAAAATCACATTGATCCTCATATTGATTTGCTCTTTAACTCTGATGAGGATGAGAGCTATATAATAAATACAAATATTATGTAAATTTTGACCTAAAATGCAACAAAATTTGAAGGAAAAGACTTGATAAAAATGTTCGCTCTGCATTTTGGAAAAACAAAACAGGTTCTGTTCAGTTCAGCTTTCAGAACTAAGATAGGGCTTTCATTTTTCTTAATTAATTTGGTGAAATGTAATGGCCAAATGACAAGGAAATACTCAGAAGAGGAAGGGAATAAATGAGGTTAAAAGGGAATCAATCTGCTTCAAAAATGTCACTGCAAAATAAAGCAATAAAATTAAGAACTGACTCTGATGTCACCAAAACCCACCCACCTTCACATCCAGGGAAAAGCTGAGGATAACTCTACTCATATTCCTGGGATATTTTTGTTTTCCCCTTACGTAACTGAGAGCAGAATGTTTGGATCTGGTCTAGAAAATCTCGGAAAACTTAGGGCTGATTCAAATTAGTTGAATAAGGAAAAACGAATGAGGAAGGGAGGTGCTCAACCAAAAAAAAGCCATTTAAAACACAGGATATTCCCATCAGGAACCTGTAGGAAACCTGCTGCTTTCTTGGGAAGTAGGGATGACTGGAAAGCCCTATGGAATAATAATTTAGGGTTGTGACAGAGCCCCAAAGAAAACTTTTAAGAGCAGTGAAATCATGAGTCTGGTCAGATGGAGAAAGGAACGTTGAAGGGAGAAGTTGATGAAGGAACCATCCTGGAAGTGGAAGATGAATCCCTTGGGAGAGTTCTTCCACCCATGGGAATTCTGCACATTCAGCTGCTGATTAGGACTCTTTATCAAGGACCGTGTTTCTCCCCGCATCCTGGTTAATTTGGGTCATTCCTGCATTTCCCCTGGGTGGAGTGGTGGATCCACCAGGATGGTTGCTCTGCTTCCCAGATGAATTCCAGGGCAATGGATCCCACCAGAGCACCTGGCTCAGGGAGCTGGAATAAACTGGAAATTCTGCAGAGCACACACTGGGACATGGAAATGTCAATCACCTTCCCTGGCACCTACAGGAGCAGGGATGGTTGGGAATGTTGGGAATCTTCAGGAATGTGCCCACAGCCAGAGCCTGGTGCCTGCAGCTATCTGGGGGGAAAGCCAAGGAATTATTCCTGCTTTTCTCTAGGAACAGAAGTGACAGTAGCGACTTTGGCCAATTCCCTGCTTTTTACAGGCTTTCCTTGGCCTCTCCTACCCAAAATTAACAGTTGGTTTCCTGTTCAGATCCTTCAAGTGGCTAAAAATGATTAACGCCCCGTGATTAACACAAATCTCAGCTAATTGGTGATTTTTTGTGGCATTAATCGACAACCAAGTGAAGAATTTCTTCAAAAACACTGGAAAATCTCTTCCCCCCCCCCC
>VXAC01001021.1:439639-473268 GCA_013399225.1 Rhipidura dahli
CCCCCCCATTTTTCTTTTAGTTTGGAGAGTTTCAGCTCTGTGCTCCCAAATCCCAGCATGGGGAAGTGCCAAGCTCTGGTTTCTCCGGGCATATGATTCCCATTTTGGGACACACCAGGACGGATCCACGTCAAAAACTCCTTTAAACAGAGCAATTCTTAAAACGAGCTCAGAACTCAAGCACAACCAGGGATTTAATTTGCCAGCTCTAAACAAATTAGGAACCTTAAATAAACATCTTCTCCTTGAATAAACATCTTCTCCTTCTTTAAGGAAGTCAAAGGCAGGGGAAGCACCCAGCTGCTTTTAATAAAAATGTTGTGGAAATCGAGACAGTCCCAGATGGCAAAGTTTATTTGTTGTTTTCCAAAGGGAATTTTAATTTGGATTGAGGCTCGGTAATTTCTTTTCTTACTTGATTTCCCTCAAGCAACGTTCCAGCAGTTTTCCCAGTTTGGATACTCAGGCTGAAATTCTCATCTGGAAGAGGTTTTTTGCTGTTCATGGAAGTTGGGATCCAGAGTCCATCAAAGTCCATAGGATTCTTTCTAGGATTCCAATAGACTTTGGGGGAAATCTGTGGAATTTGAGCTAAAGCCCAAGGAGATAACAGAAAAGTTCTCTTAAAAGAAGATGCCTGAGACTCTTTGAAAGCAGTGGGCCTGTTCTGACAGAGGCTTCCCACAAATTAAAACATTTAAATTAACAATAAATTTATTTCTTTCAGATCTTCAAATACATGGAAGTAAAATAAATCAATCATTTTGGTGTGAAGTTTGGGGTCCTTGAAAATTTATTATCCTTTTTTTACCGTCTTGTAAAAAAAGAAGAAAGAAATGAAATTAAAAATTGAAAATGCTAAATCTGTTTAATAAAGGGTTTTAAATGCAATTTTTAAAAGGTTGCCCAGAGCAGCTGTGGCTGCCCCTGGATCCCTGGAAGTGTCCAAGGCCAGGTTGGATGGAGCTTGGAGCAGCCTGGGACAGTGGGAGGTGTCCCTGCCCATGGCTGTGGTGGAACTGGATGATCCATAAAGTCCCTTCCAACCAAACCCATTCCATGATTCCACGATAATTTCAAAGTTTTTCCAAACCCTGACACAAATCATTTTCATCCCCAAAAAATAGCTTAGAGAGATTTATTTAACTTCCTTTTCAAATGAAAAAAAAAAAAAAAAGGAATTTTTTTATCATAGAATTTAAATTACAGTTCCTGCTTAGCATCAACCAGATAGAAACAGTCACTGGATATGGAATTTAATTCTGGTCTATAGAAATGAGTTCGTGACTGGATATGGAATTTAATCCTGGCCTGTAGAACTGGGTTTAAGTCCTCCTGGGCTGGGAGCACCTGGCTCGGCAGAAGAGTTGCTTGGTCCTGTGCAGTGTCAGGTCCTGAGTATGAACCAACTGCTTTATTTTGAGCTGTTGACTTTAAGATCAGTGGTTTTATCCCAGATTTCCATGGTTTTCCTTCGATATTTTGGCTTTGTCCAGTTCTAGCTGTGACTCAGAGGTGAGAGAGGGCCTGTGGTGAAGTCCACTCTGCTGTTGGGATCTTTCCTTACCCTGGAATACTGGAGAGCACCGGGAGATTTCTGGGAGATAAATGTTTGAGGTCGGGAGGGATGATTCCACTAATCTCTTTCCCAGTCTGAGAGAAAATATTGGCTCTTTAAGAAAGATCATGGTTCTCCTGCAGGATGAATAAATCCACTCCACTGGATGAGATGAATGAAGATTTCTCTGTTAAAACACAAAGAAAATGCAAAACAAACTCCCATCTTTTGAGATAAAAGAAGTTGGATGCTTAAATAAATATTTTTTTTTTTTAAATATAGAGCTTTTATTTTGCAGTTTTTCCAGGTTCCCTTTTAAGTGACCAGCCAGAGGTAAGTTGTGCTTAGAAAATTTCTTGGACTTCCTCTGTGAGGAAAATTGAAGTGAAAAACAAGGAAGAATGGGGGGGGAAATGGAGTTTTTTAGCTGAAATAGAGGCTGTAATTTGATAAAAAAAAATCCCTTCAAGTAAACTGTTCAGTCTCGGGTGGAGGGGAGGTAGATAAGAAATAAGAAGACATAAAATGCTGGTGGAAAGTTATGGTAATAGCTTGAGTAATAAATACATGGCTTGAGTAATATATCCGTATTTTTATTAATGTATCCAGTATTGTTCTTTTACAGCACATTTAATGGTCCCAGAAGATGTGGAGGAGGCCTTGCTCTGCTGGAGCCCAGATCTCTGGGATCAGGAAAAGAAATCCCACCCAGAAGCAGAGCATGAGTAGCTGAGAGGAAAAAAATCACTGAGAACTAAGCTCTAATTAGGAGGTTAATAAGCTGAAAGATTAACGAGGCACCCAAAGGTGACGCCCACCCTCACAGAGCACATCCTTCATTTCATTCCATTCCCATGGAGGTTCATTGGGATAATCTGGATGTTGATATGGATAAAACGGAGTCTGTCTCTTCCTGCTTTAGGGTTTGTCCGGTTTCTTTTCCCTTTTGTTATTTATGGAGTTGGTCACACCCAGGAGAAATGAAAGCAGAGGCAGGAAGGGGCTTCCATCTCCACTGGGGATTGTCCAGAGGTGCCTCTCCCACTGGAATTAATCAGTGCAGGAGCAGCAGAGCTTGGGTCTGGCTCCCAGTGAAGCAAGATCCTGGAAAACATCGGCCTGGGATGGAAAAAAAGGAACAACAGACGGGAGAGAAGAGGGAGAGCTGGGATGGGGAATGATGAAAGCTACAGAGCTGACAAGGACAGATCCAAAGCCCTCACTTGACTCAGTGGCTCTCATAGCTGAGGTCCAAGAGCTTTGGATCAAAGTCAAGAAGACTCTTTTAACCTTTCCACAGCTGGCACTGTCCACCTGTGAGGGGTTCTGATCTGGAAAAGTCAAGGAACAAATCATAGCAAAAGCCTCAAAAATATTTTTAGGTCCATCAAAGGATGAGAGAGGTTGATTGCCCATGAAAACCTTGAGAGGTCCATAAACCAGAAGAGGTAGAGCACCAAAAATTCCACTGTCTTCTCCCTGCTCCTGTATTCCATTAGCACTGGGATCTCCCATAAAATCTGCCACCCCAAGGCACTTGCAGCAGAAAGCAGGAATGGCTTGTGAGCGGATGAAGAAATAATTCCCAAATATTTGGATGAGATTGAGTTTCTTGAGTCTTGATTCAAGCAGGAGCTACATTGACACAACTTCAAATGTTACCAGTGCTGAGAAATATCGATGGGAAAAAAAAAAAATCCCAAACAATTAGACAGATGTGCAAAACCGTGGGAGGGATCCCAGAATTTGCTGGGCTGTCCATCCACATTTATGCTCTGGAGTCAAATCTCAAGGTGACCAAGGACTCAAGGACTCCTTCAGGATCATCTTAAAATGCTGTTGAGGCTTTTTTGCATTCTCTGGGGAACATTCTGGGTGTAGCTTCAGCCTGGCCATCAGTGCCAGCCTCCTTTTCCCCATCTGCCTTGTGAGAGGTCTGAGGAGGATTGGATCCTGCATGGAAGCACCAAAATCTTCTGGACAGGACAGGACAGGACAGGGAATCTCCAAGGCAGCAACTCCCAGGAACACATTGAATTTCAATCTGCTCTAAAATACATCTGAAGAAAGTCTCATCTTTCCTTTCTGCTGGAGTTCCAGGCTGATGATAATAACTTTAAATCCTTTCATCCCTTAATGGCCCCGTTATTCCACCAGAAAGGCACATTAAAAGGGTTATTAACATGCAGGAGGCAGAGCACAGGATAAGACAGGATAAAACACTAATCCTGGAGCTGGAACAGCTTTTTCCTCATCAAAACTCCTTGTGCAGATGTTTCTCAGCACCACAACCCAGCCAGGTCTGGGTCTGAGTACCTGAAGTCACATCTGGATTATAAATTCTGCCAAGGGACCTTTCAAAGCATGGAGGTGCTTTATGGGGGAAGTGTCCCTGCAAGAATCAGCTGTCAAATCCCATGTCAAACAAGGAAATGGGAATCTGCTTGTGGAAACCATTCCGATGCTACAGCTTGTCCCGGTATTGTTATTCCAGATGAAGATCTTCCACCTGCTCCAAAGCTCCTCTGCAGAGGCTGGAGCATTTGTGATGATGTGCATCTGTCTGGAAAAGGATATATGGAGTGCAGGAATGGTTTATAGCCAGGTTTGTCAGGGCTGGCCTCCTTCAAGGAAGAGCTGAAGAGCCCTCAGGAGACCCCTGAGTGCTGCTACTGTGACCACACCACGAGGTAAATTCCGGAGGAATTTTAGGATGAAGGAATTATCCCTGGCTCAGCCTCCACAGTCCTGGCATTGCCTTGTAGAATCAAACCTGCCAAAAATCCCTGGAAGGAATCTCCTGGGGAAGTCACAGGCTGCTCAGATGTTGTAGAGCTTTGCCCTTCTGGCTTTTTCCTTGTTGCCAGGCAGGCAAGGAAAAGTTTTGGAGTCAAAATTCCCCGTGCAACAAAGAGTTTTGGAATCGAAATTCGCTATGCAATGAAGAGTATTGGAATCAAAATTCCCTGAGGAACGAAGAGTTTTGGAATCAAAATCCCCTGTGCAAGGAAGAGTGGATGGCATAAAGTTGGAACCACAGGAGTTCAGAATTGCAGAAATGTTATCCCAGGAATCTTGAGGAATTCGTATGGATTGTGCCATGTCCACGCAGTCTGCAACCATGATGGATTCTTCAATATTTTTGAACCCTTTGCTCAACTATTGTCAAGTTTAACTGTTTAACTTCCTACAGTTATGGAGGAAAAGTGTGGTTGGGAAAGAGAATCTCTGATTTTCGTACCCAAACAAAATTTGGACTTGCCCATATTAAGCACTTAGGGGTCTACAAAGGCAGGAGATCATACAAAACCCTTAATTTCAGGTTTCCTTTAATCCAAACTTTAGACACACCAGAATTTGACCTTGAGAGAGATCTCGTGCTCTAGGAAAACAAACTTCATCTGTTTCATCACTCAGGACTGATTAAGTCTCCTGCCAGCAATAATAATTCCTATTTTTCCTTTCCTTGCGTCTCCTAACAGAAATTGTTTGGCTCTGCCTGTTTGTTTTTGATCAATCTCTGCCTTTTTCCAGAGTATCCCTGAATAACAGGGCTTTGAGCAGCACATGGAGCAATCACCCACATACTTGGGATGTTTTCCTGTTCCAAGTGGGATGGAGCCAGCTTTATATTAAATCATTTGCATTTTAGGATTTCCCCCAAAGCTCTTTCTTGTCAGAAGCCCAGGGACTGTGATCCCTCCGTGGTTTGGGTTTTCTTGGAGAATTCCATGCAGAATCCTGCTGGCCACTATCCCAAACAGGTTACAGTGCTAATGGATTTTGCTTGGAGCCAATCCACTTCACCCTACTCTCATTTTATGCTGAATTCAAGCACCTCATTGTCCCCGAGTCTCACATGACAGGACCCACAACAGCCTCTGGACTCGTTTTTATTCCTGTTCAAAATTAAAATCAAATGAGCGCCTTTGGAGAAGACACTTGCAGGAAAACATTTCCACTTTTAACTAGAAACAGCTCTGTCTGTTCTTGACAACAGATTGCACTTCTCAAAAGCCAAAATTCATTCAAAACTCAGATTGTTTTGCCTTTTTTCTTTCATAAAATAAAAGGAATTCCTAAAAAGAGAGCCATGGATTAATGGGACCAGCTCAGATGTTTTTCTCCATGTTCCGTGGCCATGTGGATACCCATCAAACCAGGTAAGTGATAAGATTTAGATAAGAACATCTCACCTCTCCAGAGCTCTGCAAGTGGCCTGAAGAGCCCGAAATGATCTGTCCAGAGCTCCAAAATGATTTGTAAGGAATTGTGTGTGGAACCAGAGGAAGTGGGTGGGAGGTAAAGCCCCTCGTGCAGCATTTCCACATCCAGCCTGTACCTGCTGCACCTAATCGGAGCTGAAGCAACGACCACACGGGGCTGGAATACCTTTCCCTCAGTTTTCCCACTGCCAGTGGCTTTGGAAAACACTCGGAGCAGAGCACAGGGAGGCCACATTCCTGCAGTCATCCCTTATGAGGGACTGAGCTTCCTCCAGCCAGGCCAACCCACCGTCAGAAACACGAGATAAATCTGCTTTCCAGGCCTTTTTGGCTCTTCCCTCTGGAACCACAGCAGCTGGAGAGAGGGCTCCATGACTGACTCCTTATCCTGGAAAATAAAAAAGAAAGCTCCTACGTGTGTGTAGGCTTTGTTTTACAGCTCTGCCTGAGGGTGAGTTCTTTCAGGCTTGAGTGTTTAATTTATTAAATTTATTGGATTGTGATGTTAGTCCCCTCCTGGTGAATGTCACTGGACAGGAACATCATTCCTCAAATGGGACAGCCCACAGGGGAAGCCTTTTCCTTCTTTTTCCAGCAATTGTTGTGTGCCTCTTGCTTGTCCCTTTTTCCTTGAAGGGCCAGGGATGGGGCCTGGTGACCCACAGGGCACTGCTGCAACAGGGAACACCAGCTGGGTCCTGTGTTGGTGAGGTCCCCATTGGCCCTGACCAGCCAAATCCTGGAATATTGTGGACAGTTCCAGTGCCTGCAACACAAAAATTACATGGAACTCTTGGAGCAAGTCCAGAGGAGGCCACGGAGGGGATAAGGGGACTGGAGAACCTTCCCTATGGAGACAGGCTGGGAGAGCTAGAGAGGAGAAAGTTGTGTGGAGACCTCCGAGCACCTTCCAGGATCTAAAGGAGCTACAGGAAAGCTGGAAAGGGACTGGAGCTGGAGTGACAGGGCAAGGGGAACGGTTTTAAGCTGGCAGAGAGTAGGATTAGATGGGATGTTAGGAAGGAGTTGTTCCCTGTGAGGGTGGTGAGGTCCTGTGGCTGCCCCATCCCTGCAGGGAGCATCTTCAACAGGATCAGGTTGGTCCAAGTCCTGTCCAACCAGACCTTGAATATTTCCAGGGATGGAATACCCACCACCTCGCTGGGCAGCCTGTGACTGTGTTTCTCCATTGTCATCACAAAATATTCTTCCTTTTATCTGGTTGCACCAGTTTGGTCAAATTTGAAAAAAAAAATCTCCTGTGTGAAAAAGAGCAGGTTGCCACCACCCCTCCCCCTACCAGGTTCGGGAAAAAAAAATTATTTTTCCTCGGAGGAAAGTGAAAGAGATAAAAACTATTTATTTAGCAAAACACACAGAAAAGGTTAATAATGCTAAAAAATAAAATCTCTCACTGTGGAGAAAAACTTGGAAAGATTTCAGAGTCCTTCTGTAGGTGCAGGTGTCAGTGTCTATATCCTCCTCCTCAGGGCTGTCGGGGGGCCCTGCTGGGACCTGGGAAGAAAAGTCTCCCGATGTGCTCAGATGTTGTGAAACCGTCCCAAAGAGAAGAAGAAAAGGGGAAGAAAAAATTCCAAAAAAAAAAAAACCAAATCCCAGGAAAACTCTCTCCGGAGAAAAGAGTCAAGAGCAGGCTGGAAGGCGAGCATGCTCCTCTCCCCACTGCGCCAAGGATATCCCCAGCAGCCTCTCTGTCCTTGAACACCAAGTTTTGTTTTAAAAACAAAAGTCTCTCAGTTTTTCTTCCCTCTCACAGGCTCAGTGTAAAGGCATCAGAGGCAGCCTCCAGAGCAGATGAAATGGGACACATATTTCATATCAAAATGTGACCCCAGGACACTGGTCTGAGTCACCTCTGCCTTAGTTTAAAACCATCACCCCTTGTCCTGTCACAGCAGGTCCCAGTTAAAAAGTCTGTCCCCACCTTCCCTGAATTATTGAAAGGCTGCAGTAAGGAGTGCCCCGATCCTTCTCCAGTCTGAACAATCCCAACTCTCTCAGCCTTTCCTCAGGGGAGAGGTGCTCCATTCCTCTGTCCCACACTCCCTTTCTCCAGGTGGTTCGTAAATCGGGGCAGATCAACCGCTCCCATCTCGGCTCCTTCTTCACCTCTGTGCAATTCCTGGTTGGAGCCGAGGAGCAGGAAGCCAACCCCTGGATGCTTTATGGACTCCTCATCAACAGAACCATTTTTTTTGTCTATTTTTTTCCTACACGGCCCTCAGTTTAGTCTGGCAGAAGCGGGCTGGCCACGCCAAGGGGAAATACCAACCATTTCCATCCGGAGCATGCTCTGGTTTTCCCCCAAACCTGGCTCGAAGGTCTTTTTTCCAGCTCTTGATGATGAAGGAAATGAGGAGGACATTGCTGGTTCCACACTTGGATTTCAACTTTTTCTGAACGGTCGTTGCCTTAAAAGTTTTCATTTTTTGCAGGTGTTCAGAGTGAATTTAAAGATAAAGGGACCAGGAATGACATGAGAATCCCACTTCCTTAGGCTCCAGGAATTCTTTAAGTCCATCCATCTACCAATTTAATCATCATCAAAAGAAAGTGCTGCCTCACGGACATAATTTTTTTTGTAAGTCCTCCATAGATTTCCACAGCTCCCAGGGAATTTTAGGCCAGAATTTTTAGGATTGTCCTGCTCCAGAGGGACAAAAACCACAAAACAATGGCAGGAAATATCAATATCAGGAAACACCACAGCCAGGACCTTGGAAAATGGTTGGAATCAGACTGATGAAGGTGAAGGTGTCTATTTCCAGGATGCAGCAGGGAATTCCAGCAGAACTAAGGTAGGACAACAATCCATGGATGGATATATGACTTTTAAGGAAGAATTTTCTTCTGGCTTTGCCATCATTTAAAACTGTTATCTTTGGAAAAGAGAGTGTGGGTTTGATTTCGTTGTTGGGATTTTTTTAATCAACAGAATCCATCCAATTCCTTCGCAAAATTTTGGGTAATAAGATGGTTATTTTTGAACCTATTTAAACATGCTATGGAATAGATTCCCAGATTCCCAAACCACAGAAAACCTGTTATGACCTACTTTACTCATCGACTTCCCTCATTCCTTACACTGAACTTTAGGATTTTGGATTCTGGGGGGGGTGAATTCTAAGATTGCACCATCTGCTTTCATTCCGAATTAGGATAAGAAGATTAATTCTTCCTTCTTTCACTAAATGGAAATGCATCTGTCAAAATGTTTTCCTTCAGCATTTTTTTTGGTGAAAAAAATGAAATATTTCAGCATTCCTTGAAGCGGGATTGTTTCACTTGGATTCGCTGAGCTGACCGGAAGTATTTTATTTGACATTGGTTCAATGCTAATCTGCTTTCAGGGTCAGTTTTTTTCTTTCAGCGTGGCCTGTTGCCACTTGGAAGTTCTCATCCCAAGTCTGCTGCTGTTGTTATCAACTTTGGGACAGGCTTTTTGTCCTTCCTTAATGTCCTTCCTAGAATTCCGTAGCAGCACAATCTCCGTCGTTGGGAATTTTTAGGATTGAAATGATTTTGTTCAAGTTTTTCCATCATTTTTCCAAAGGAATGGGCTGGTTGGACAAGAGACTGACAGACATCCAACAAAAACTTTCCCATGGTTTTGAGATTCAAATTCTGTTTCAGAGGCCTGGAGCTGCTCCTCGTACAGATGCAGCAAATCCAGGTTTCCTTCCTCCCACATTTGACCTCTGCTGGGAGCTGTCACATGCTCGGGTCCTTCCCATCACTCAGGCTTCAGCTGGGAGGGAATTTTGGAGATAAATTGCCCCCGGATTAGGTTGACACGAGGTGGGCGTTCAAAAAATGAATGAATGTGGCCATTCAAGGCATGGTTTAGTGCACATGGGGGTGTTCAATTAAAGGTTGGATTGATGATCTTGGAGGTTCTTTCCAACCTTCATGGTCCTGGGATTCTACAAAACTCAGGCAGTGCATGATAAGATCCCAGCTCTCTCCCAGTTTTTTTCCCATTCTTCCCTCTCTCTCATTCCTTGATGTCCCTTGGATGTTGCAACCCAGGAAAAGAGCAACCCCCAGACTTCCCCTGTTGCTGATGCCAAGGGCTCTTGCAGGAATGTGGCTGGAAGCTGGCGAGCCAGAGGTTTCTCTCCGGAGATTTTCCCAAAGTAATTCCATCTAACGGAACAAAAGCTCCAGAAAAACCCCGTGTTTCTTAGGAACCAGATGTTTTAATGCCTTGCCAACGCCTAATAAATGGCAATGCATTCACACTGTCAAGGTTGCAAACGTAATAAATTACATTTAAAGCTGATATAAATACAGAAAACCACAGGGGAAAGAGACAAGGAAAGCGTGTCTTATTTGAGAGGGAAAACGTTGGTGTGAGATTTCACTGAGGCACGTGTGGGTGTGGATCTGAATACATCTGTTTATATCTGTATATATCTGCATATATTTGTGTATATCTGAATAGATCTTTATAGATCTCAAGTGCATGGTGCCAATTACCTGAATGGTTCTGGGTTACTCAGGCAAGACTCACCTGCAAAGCAGTTTTTAAAAAAAGGGAAGGAAAGGAGAACTTCTCATGTTTTACAAATTGCCATTCAGAAGTCCAAGTTAAACCCTTAACCCTGACTAAAGCTTCCCACAATTCATCTCCTTCTTTTCAGCCTCGGCGTCTTGGCTTGTATTGAAAATTAAAGTTATTTCAGGGAGTTCTGACAGCTACAAAAAAATTATGTCTATAGCCAAGGATTTGAGGGAGTCAGGACTGCCTGGCTGCCTAAAAATTACAGCTGCTGGCTCCAGGGACTGAAACCTAGAGATTCCTGCTCCATCACCCTGCAGCATGGGGAGGAATCAGACCAAAATATTTGATAAAAGGCAAATAAATAAAACCAAAATTGATAAAAACAGCTCCTGTTCTGCCCAGTTGTTTCTCCTCATGTTGAAAATTAATTTACATAAGCAAAACCTCATAGTTACCAAAATCTGTTAATCCTTAAGACTTTCCAGACTGGACCAAGTGATGGAGATGAGCAAATATTTAGGGGGTTTTGTGCTAGTTTTTAGTTACACATGTGGGGTGGTGCTGTCAGTGCATTAACAATTCCCTCTGGTGCTTTCTGCAGCAAAATCTGTCCAATATCTGCTTTAATTGCCATGCCTGAGGCCAGGCCAAACCATTCCAAAGTCCAAGAAAGTCTTTTCCCTTGGTTTCAACACGAGCTGGATGAGCTCTTTCCCATTTCTGAGCACAACTTGATGCTGTTATTGACACCCTGGCAAAGTGCTCACCCAGACCTGTCACTGGGGATATTTTATACCCACTTTAGTCTTGTTTCAAACCTCCCAGCAGCTGTGAGGCCATAAAAAAATCAACTTCATCCCAAGTCAAACCTGAAATGCTGAAACTCAGCAAGAGCAGAAAGGAGCAGAAGAAACCCCCTCGCCCTTGTCCTGAGACTCACTGAGCAGCATTTTCTCAGCATTTCCTCTGTCGAGGGTTTCCCTATCCCTCTTACCTGGTTCCTCCTCTTTGGCTTTTATCCAGGATTTGCATTCTCACCTTCAGGGTGAGCTATAAGATGCTTTAATTTTCTTTGCCCTTTGCCTCCCAATGGTTTGTTTTCCTTGGTCTTCCCGAAGTGTGGAGCCTGATCCAGGCAGGATGCACCATCTTCTCCTCTGGCATCAAACAGCCAGCACAGGCTTTGGATACCTCTGCAACCTCTCTGGGTAATGTGTCCTGATGTTCAAGTGTCCTCACAGTAAAGAAAGAGTTTTTCTCTGTTTAAACAGAATTTTCTGTATTTCAATTTGCTTTTTTCTCTGGCTCTGGGCATCACTGAGAAGCTCCTGTTTCCATCTTCTTTTCTCCTTCAACATCAGGTATTTCATAGAATCCCAGAATGGTTTGGGTTGGAGGGGATTAAAAAAATCATCCTGTTCCACCCCCTGCCATGGGCAGGGACACCTCCCACTATCCCAGGGTGATCCAAGTCCCATCCAGCCTGGCCTTGGACACTTCCAGGGATCCAGGGACAGCCACAGCTTCTCTGGGCACCCTGTGCCAGAGCCTCACCACCCCCACAGCCAGGAATTCCTTCCCAATATCCCATCTAACCCTGCCCTCTCGCAGTGGGAAATCATTCCTTCTTTTCCTGTCATTCCAGGCCCTTGGAAATTGCCTCTTCATGTTTCATGCAGCTCCTTCAGGTCCTGGAAGGCCACAGTGAGGTCACCCCAAAGCTTCTCCTCTCCAGGCTGAACATTCCCAGCTCTCCCAGCCTTTCCTCCCAGCAGAGCTGCTCCATCCCTGGGATCATCCTGGTGCCTCCTCTGGCCTCTCTCCAGCAGCTCCAGGTCCTTCCCATGCTGGATCCAGGGCTGGGGCAGCTCTGCAGGTGGGGCCTCACCTGAGGGGGGCAGAGGGGCAGATTCCCCCCTTCCCTGCTGCCCAGACTGTGGGATCATCCCAGGATACAGCTGGGTTTCTGGTCCCAGTGCACATGGTCAGGGCAGGTCCAGCTCTGACCCAACAGCATCCTCAAGTCCTTCTCCCAGGGCTGCTCCATCTGTTCATCCCCTGGATTGATCCCAGGGTTTATCCCGACCCAAAAACTCACCTTGCACTTGGTTTTGTTCCCACAGGGATGTTTCAACTCTTTCCAGTTCTCAGTTCTTTGGGGCTCCTTGCCATGAATCCTTGTAGCACTTTGACACATCCCTCATCCCCGAGCTGGCCTCCAGGCACTGCTGAACCAGGTAGAGAAGGGAATTTTGTCCCACTAAGGAGAAAAAAAAATCCACATTTCGGTGTCTTTCTGTCCAGGGAGCCATCTGTTTGCTGTCTGCACATGAAAGCTGTGTAACCATGTAAACAGAGCTGGGATTTTTGCCTGATTGCAGCAATATTCCCATTTGTCGTTTTTCCTATTAACCTTCCAGTGATGGAGCAAAGAGATTGGGAAATGAGCTGCACGGAAGAATTCTGAGTGATATTCCCTATCAGATCTGGCTGTTCCCGAGGAATGTTAGAAATGAGCCATTCAAATGAGGGGAGGGATATTCAGCAGAGTCCTTTTAAGCTTGGAATTCATAGGTCAAGACGAATGTGTCTCTTTCCTTCCTTCTCTTTCAAAGAAGCATCGGAATAAAAGGGGACACACTGACCTTGGAAATTGCCTCCTCCTGTTCCTGGAGGAGAGGAGAAGCAGGAGGAAGAGGTTAGGAGTGCGAAATGCTTTGGGGTTTGGATGTTGAAGGCTTCAAACTTCTGTTGCAACGCGTTTGCTAAACAACCCCAGCGACAAAAAACAGCTTTTTCCTGCTCACAGCCCCTTATCAGCCTTCCCATCTGATAACAGGAATCATGATTGGCTATTAACCATTCGCTAGGAATAAAGGTGACCCCATGATCCCCGCGGAGATGGAAGGAACCTTGGAAAGCATCGGAGACTTGGCTCGGTGCAAAGCCCAGCAACCACCAGCCTCTGTTCCAATGGATCACGTCAGAAACACCCAACATTAAAGGCAGGCAAGAGCTCTGGCAGCCCGAATTAATTAACAGCAGGTTCTGCTTGGTTCGTGTTCCAATCTGCCTCCACTCCAATTCCAGACAAGCAGACGGGAAGACTTCTAGGAACTCCTAGGAAATGATAAATAATAAATAAATAATAAATAATAAAATCTCTCACTGTGGAGAGAAACCTGGAAAGATTTTAAAGCCCTTCCATAGGTGTAGGTGTTGGTGTCTGTGTCCTCCTCCTCAGGGCTGTCAGCGGGCCCCTACTGGGGCCTGGGGAGAAAAGCCTCTCGGTGTGCTCTGATGTGAAACTGGCCCAAAGAAAATAAGGGGAAGAAAACATTTAAAANAGCGGGGCCGGCGGAGGCTGCGCAGCTGAGGAAGGACCTGGAGCATCCCCGTGCCCAGGACAGGCTGAAGCTGGGGCTGCTCAGCCTCGAAAGGAGCCCCAGCTGAGAGGGGCCCTCAGCCCTGGGTGTCCCTGGGTGTCCCTGGCTGCAGGGAGGGCTCAGGGCAGGGCCCAGCCTCTGCTCCGGGGCCCAGCAGCAGCACCAGAGCAACGGGCAGGGACCGATCCCCGGGAGTTCCACCTGGACAGGCGGCAGAACTTCTGCCCTGGGCAGTGCCCAGCCCTGAGCGGAGACCAGAGAGGCTGTGGAGTCTCCTCACCGGGGATATTCCAGAGCTGGGAGGATGTAATCCCGTGCCCTGTGCTCTGGGATGGCCCTGCTGGAGCAGGGAGGTGGCACCAGGTGCCCACTGTGGTCCCTTCCAACCTGACCCATCCTGGAATTCTGGGATTTCTCAGTAGAGCAAAAAAAGAGTTAAATCCCATAAAAAGCTAAAAAGCAGTGATAAAACCTCCCAGCACCAGGTGCCCACTGTGGTCCCTTCCAGCCTGACCCATACTGAAATTCTGGGATTTCTCAGTAGAGCAAAAAAGAGTTAAATCCCATAAAAAGCTAAAAAGCAGTGATAAAACCTCCCAGCACCAGGTGCCCACTGTGGTCCCNGAGTAAATCTGTCACTGGGTGGGGCAAAAGCGACAGACCGGCTCGAAGATGGAAATTTCCAAACATTTAATGCCACATCCCAGTGCCATGCCCAGCTCCAGGCTCCTCAGCACAGGAGGGACACGGAGCTCCTGAGAAAGGGTCTGGAGCATCCCCGTGCCCAGGACAGGCTGAGGGAGCTGGGGCTGCTCAGCCTCNAAAAAGTGGTGATAAAACCTCCCAACACTCCAATCTTTTTTGTGGAATCCCTCAGCCAACTTTGCCCCGAAGCATCGGAAGAGCTTCTCCAGATGCTTCCATATCCCACTGAAATTTCAGAGGCTTAAAAGTAGATTTTACCTTCAAAAAGGAAATATTACAATATTTCCATTATATTTTATCAGTATTTTAATGGATTCCATTTTCCATTCTCCTTTAAAAAGACTGGAGTTTTGTTGATGGAGAATGTCAGGTTATTTCATCTTTGATGAGGGAAGGGAATGAAGGGGAAGCTTTTGAAGGGAAAATAACAATAAAAAGCCACAGGAGAATAACAAATAAAGCTTTTATGGAGAAGACATTAATTTAGAAATCCTATTTTCATTTAAACAATCTCTCCTGAAAAAAAACTTTACCTGAGTGAAGTGCAAAGTGAGTGTAAAAATGGACTTGAAAGAGCAGCAGAAAACTTCATAGGAAATAAGATTTTCCAAAGTAATCTCCATGACCTTTTCCTGTTCTATATTTTGGACGGGGTGCCCAGGTACTGTTTGCTGGGAATAAATAATAAAATTGCACTTTCATTTAGATAACTTCAAATGCAGAAGACATTTCATAATCCATGGCTTCAAAAGTGCTTCAGGACTACTGAAAAGGCAAAAAAAAAAAATCTGTCAATATTTGGGGACTTGGAGGAATGTTGTATTTTCTTAGTCCCTCCAAGTCTCCTCTCTTAAAATAATTAAAAACAAAGGAAAAAGAGCCACAAACAAAATGAAAATTTACATGCACAGCAGAAGTTCTCTGATGGTACAAAGGGAAAGGAGAGCAACAGGAAATAAAAGAGAATAATAAGAACATTTTTGATCAAATTGGAAATCCCATTAAAATATAAATACAGAATTTTAGCTACAAAAAACCTCCACGAAGCAGCAACGAAACCTCTCCATTTCCCTAAAACAGAAAGAGATAAACAAAGAAATGTTCCCTAAAAACCAGCTTGGAAAAAAATTAAGCAGCTTGAGTCTTTATCATAATTAAAGCCTAATAAGGCTGGGCCTTATCAAATCAAAATTATTTTAGTAGCTGTAGTCATGATCAATGAGGACATTTTTAAACCTTAAAAGTAATTAGTGATGGTGTAATCTGATTATTTGTAGGCAATAATACCCAAGCCAATCAATTGGCTAATGATAATTGGTAGATGAAGATAAATTTAATGGCTTTAATGTGTCTCCTTATACAAAGGAGAGGTTTAAAATGGAATTGATCCATCGGTTTTCCTCCTTTGGATTTAAGGGAGAGCTGGGATCTCATGTTTGTTTTTAGAGGTTTTCCTGGGAAAAGTAGACAGGACAAAAAGTTGTGAGAGTTGGGAAAGTTCAGCCTGAAGAGGGCTCTGGGGCCTTTCTGCACCTACAAGAAAACTGGAGAAGGACTTTGGACAAGAGCATGGAGTGACAGGATGAGGAGGAACAGCTTCCAACTGACAGGGAGGAGGTTTAGATGGGATATTGGGAAGGAATTCCTGGCTGGGAGGATGTTGAGGGGCTGGGATGCAATTCCCAGAGCAGCTGTGGCTGCCCCTGGATCCCTGGCAGTGCCCAAGGCCAGGCTGGACGGGGCTGGGAGCAGCCTGGGACAGTGGGAAGTGTCCCTGCCCATGGCAGGGGTGGGACTGGAGGATTTTAAGATCCCTTCCAAGCCAAACCATTCTGGGATTTTATGAATTCACCTCCTGTGCCAGATCCTTCATGGGCAGAAATCCAAGAAGTTGTTCAAAAGAAGAATTGCAGCACTTGCTGTGTTGTCATTCCCAGAAAACTGAGGAGTAACTGGGATTTTTAAGTTTCGGTGATTTTCTCCTGGTCATGGTCATAACAATTTGCTCAGAACGAGTGTCTGGCTTGTCCATAAAATTCACCTGGAATTCATACAAAGCTTCATTCCTTGAACATTTTTTGTTGCAATTGAAAAACGGAAGAGAACAAAGGAAAAGAATCTTAATGATCCCAATTCCTCCCCCTCTTTTTTCCCAGCTGTCTGTGAAAACAAGGAAAACTGCCTGAAAAGAAGGCCGAGTTACACAGTCCAGCATGATCCCAAAAGATCATTCCACATCTCCAGACAGCTGGAAGTGGATTCATCAAGTTCCTGTTTCCTCCAAACAAATCCATCTCCAGGAGCCCAGGAAATGAGGATCTTGTCAAGGAAATTCCTTGGAGAATTACCCTGCGCTTCTAAGGCCTGCCTTGCTGGCAGGAGAACTGAAATCTCTTGATTGCCCCACTATTAATCAATTTATCAATCAATCAATTTATCAATTTAATCTAATAAATCAGGCAGAACCATTAAGTCCATCTGAAAAGAGTGGCAGACTTACAAAATCCAGGATGACTCCTCCAGAGGATCCCACATTTCCAACAGATCCTTTCCAGACTGTTGCAAGTGGATTCATCAAACTCCTGTTCCTCCTGCCCTTTCCTCCAAAAAAAAAAAAAAAAAAAAAAAAAAAAAAAAAAAAAAAAAAAAAAAAATCCATCTCCAAGATCCCAGGGAGTGAGTGAGGAACTTGTAAAGAGAATTCCTTGGAGAATTACCCCGTGCTTCCAAGGCCTTCCTTGCTGGCAGGAGCCTTGGAATCCTTTGACTGCTCCTCTATTAATCAATTTAACGGGAATGCGGTCACGCTCTTGGCTATGAGGTCACCTTGGGTGAGCAGCTGAAGCATGGAATGACCTCAGACCTCGCTAAGGGGATTTTGGAACACTTCCATGTTTTCCTTACATGTTGGAGAAGCCCGTGGAGGGGCAGGTGGGAGGAAAGCTTTGCCGAGTGCTTTGTCCGTTGGTTTTGCTCTTATCCCGTTCCAGTGAAACACCTGTTGTGCTCTCGGAAAGTTTTCCCGTGAGTGGAAGAAACGTGACAAATTTTCTCTTGGAAAACAGGGAATGAATGGCTTGGAAAACAGACACCCAGCAGCATTAATCTTGGATCTCAGCAGGGGCAGTGCTCCCTCGCATGAACGTGGAAATCTGGAATGGAATTTTAGGTGGATTTGTAGCGGGTCGGTTCATCCATAAATTCTGGGACAAAACCCTGGCAAATTCCCTGATCTCCTGGATGTTCTGCTGGATCAGTCCCAGTGCAAGGTATTTTACTGGACATAAACACAAATTGGATTTCCATGCTTTTATTTTCTGGATATTATCTTAGCTCATTTTTTAAAAGTGCTAAAAAATACTTACAAAGGTCTCAGTTTTATTTCATTATTTGCTAATAGCAGAGTTTTATTAGTATTTTATAATTATTTATAATTCTTTAATGATTATTTTAACCCTATTAAGGTCAAACCTTATGGATTTGTTCTGTTTGGCTTTAAAGGGAAGAAAAAAAATCTCACTGAGGTGTTTTTCTGAAAAATATTTTGTCTTTGTTTAGAAAATATTTCCTCATCCTCTGATTCCCATAAAATGAAATTTCTTTAAAAGAAGTGAGCAGGAAAAAAGCATTAAAGACTTTTTTCCAGGCTTGAAATTAATTGGGAAAGAGCCTTTCCTGAAATACAAAATCATAAACTTATTTATTTTGTTGGAAGAAAGTTGGCATTATTGGAAATTTTGACTTTTCCCATTTCTCAATCTGTTTCAAGTCAAGACACATCAATTCAGGGGAAAAAGTGGAATTAATCTCTTCAAGTTTCTGGAAAAAATGTTCCATTGACAATTGAAAAAAATAAACAAATTTTAACAACCTCTGTATCCATTTGTATTATATAATTTGTTTTATTTTCTCTGTTGTGAGTGCATTAAATGGTGGCTTTCAAAACAACAACAAAAAAATCATAATTTGAAATATTATAATAATTCAGTATTTGAAATACTGGAAATTTTGAAATATTTTCCTAAAGACAGATCAGCATCTACAGCAAAATTTGAGCTTTTCTTCTATTTTTTTCCTGCATATTTCATGAGACCCTATGAACTCAGATTTCCAGGGATTACAGGAATTCCAAACCTGGCTGTAAACTGGGTGAGGATCCTCTGCCCACCCCAGAGCTGGGAAGTGCAGGAGGAAAAGCAGAATAAATTCAGGCAGCATTGAGTTCCTTTTCCCTGCCCCACCCTCCCAACTTTCAGCGGTGGATTTTATAGACTACCTTAGAAAATCCAGATTAATTCCCAGCTGGATTTCTCCCCTGTGATGTGGCCTAGCCCAGTTTCAGTGCATTCCTGGTTTTCCTTTGGGAACATCTGGAAGCCTCGAGTCGCTCCCTTTTTCCAGAGGAATATGAGGAAGTGCTGCCTTTTGCCACCTGATCCCACCAAGTTGTGCAAAAAGGATTTTGGAATCCACTTGTTTTGTATCCCTGTCTGTAATTCCGATGCATTTCTGCTTCCTTGCCTTGAATTCCATTTTTTTTTTCCACCGTGTCCACGTATTTCATTGCCATTTACACTTGGATTTTGAATGAGTTTAAAACTACGAATAAAGTATTTCAGATTTCAGCTGATATTTTTATTAAAAAAGAAAAAAACAAGCAATTCCAACTTCTTAATACGGACATAATTACAGAAAAAGTGTGACCAAAATGAGCTTTATTAGATGAGTTTTGTAAACCTTTTTTAATTTGATCCGAGGAAATGAAGATGTATTAATTTTATAAGGGAAGACTGATTGACTACAGTGTTTCCCAGGACATCTTCCACAAGAGCCATGGAATTATGGAATGGTTTTTTGTTGCAAGGGACATGAAAGCTCATCCCATTCCAGCCCTGCCATGGGCAGGGACACCTCCCACTGTCCCAGAGTGATTTAAGCCCCATCCAACCTGGCCTTGGGCACTGCCAGGGATCCAGGGGCAGCCACAGCTGCTCTGGGGATTCCGTCCCAGCTCCTCCCCACCCTCCCAGCCAGGAATTCCTGCCCAATCTCCCATCCATCCCTGCCCTCTGGCACTGGGAAGCCATTCCCTGTGTCCTGTCCCTCCATCCCTTGTCCCCAGTCCCTCTGCAGCTCTCCTGGAGCCCCTTTGGGCCCTGCAAGGGGCTCGGAGCTCTCCCTGGAGCCTTCTGGACATTCCCAGCTCTCCCAGCCTGGCTCCAGAGCAGAGGTGCTCCAGTCCTGGGAGCAGCTCCAGGGCCTCCTCTGGACTCGAGAGGATTGTTCAAAGATCTTCCTTTATTTCTTGACTCAATGGAAAAAAAAAAAACTATTTTCCCAGAAAAAAATCCTCTTTGGGCAACTTTTATCTTCCAGGTGATGATTCCAGGTGAGGTCTGCTGCAAACTCCAGTGGGGTCACGCTTGAAAAAGCTGCCACAGATTTCATCAACTCAGTACCAAGACCCTGGATTTAAAGACTCAACATCCAATCACTTTTCCAAGGAACCCCACAGCTGGTTTACCATGGAAAAATGGATGTCTGGCGTTTCTCTAACTATGAATTTCAGGGAAAAAAATCCCCAATCTGATTCTAATCATCCCTGAGAAATGCACTGTAACAGCATATTTTATGGAGTGAAACTGCTGTAACCAGAGCCTGAATTTGCTATCAGTTGGTGGATTCTTCCCAATTTTTTTTCTTCACTTTTATAATCAAAAGCCCTCGATATCCTACTCCATATCAAAGTCAAGCCCCTGTGGACATTTCCTTGATTAGGCAAAGACATTTTTAGCTCAGCGCTTGGCAGAAGAAAAATCATCCGTGACAATCGATCCCAGAGAGCTCCACAGGTTAGAAAAATGTTTGGACAAAGGGAGAAGGCAATAATAATAAACTGCATGTGGCTTGATAACCTCCCTGCCAACATCCTCAGCCAGCTGGAAGCGGAAATGGGAATGACACGAAGCTCTGGATGCGCAGTGGTAACTGAAACTTCAAGGAAAAATAACGTCCAGTAAATACTGGAAATATGACTTGGTGATCAGGGGGCTTTTTTTTAGCCAGCAGAGTCTAAAAAGTGCCTGTAAAAGGTGAAGTTTCCATTTTTTTTCTGGAGGAAAAGCTGATGCTGTTGACCAGGATATCTGGGTCATGGATACCAAGCCATGGATAAAGGATCCAGTTGGGGATGGGAGGTCAGGAGTTGAAAATAGTCCTGGTAGGAAGTTACAGGTTCCAAACATCTCCTTGTCTTCATAGGATCACAAAATCTCTGACTGGTTCAGGTTGGAAGATCCTTAAAGATCATCCAGCTACACCTTTGCCATGGGTGGGGACACCTCCCGCTATCCCAGGTTGCTCTGCTGGAAAAAGCCCCTTTGCAGGATCCCACAGGACTGGGATCTTCCCATTCGTTTTCCAGGAATGAGGAAATAAACCCAAAATAAACCCAAAATAAATGGAGTGAGTCTCCCACTCTGAGGAGGAGATTGGCAGTAGCTCCAAGCGACTCAAGGGGCATTTCACTGTCATTTATACCCCAGGCTGCAGCATAAATCAATTTAAATAGGATTTAAACAGGAGGTTTAAATAGAATTTAAACCTGTCCTAAACCACTGTATGGTTTATTGAGGCTCTAAGTCTAAATCCTTGTGAAGCTCTTTCACCAGGGCAGGGTTTTATCCCCCAAAAACTCCAAAAAAATCCCAAATAAACAAAAAAAATGCAGCACAGGGATATCTCCCTTTCAATCACTGGGAACAAGGCCTTAATCTTTCCCACTTCCTCACCCATTTATTGATCCATCTCCCTGGATGGATCCTGCTGGAGCAAACCTGGAAGCAGCTGGGATCTGTTAATCCCCCGCTCAAGTCAAGCACCAGCTGGAGTGTTTTCCCTGGACAGTGGCTGTGATCCCTCACACCTGATCCCACACACCGGATAACTGCAGCTTCCATTCCCCTTGGAAAAAGCCATGGATTTCCAACAGCTCTTAGGAAGACGCCTTTCCATGCTGGGAAGCAATTCCCACTTGGTTCAACCTCCTGGAAAATCCTGGAGCTCATTGCTCAGGGAACCTGATGACAGGCAAAGAAAATGGGGTCTGTTCTGGATTTAAGTCCATGTTTTAAATAATTTATTGGTTTAATTTAAAGTGCATAATTAAAAATTAATTAATCAGATTGTAATAGCACTGGTAATGCCCTGCACAGGTCATGGTTCTGTCTGTGAGGAGGTAACAAGCATCAGTGCAGAAATTAACAGGAATTTCATCCCAAATCCAAAGATTAGGCAAGAAGTTTGGGCACAAATGGCCAGATTTTGCCATTTTACCTTCTGTTCTGTAAAAGCTCCTTATCTCCAAATGGGGAAAACCGCCTGGAAACCAATGGAAAACTGTTGTTATTCCATGCATTGCAGTTTCAACAAGCAACTCTTAAGTGTGGCTTTTCCAAATCCTTTAAGGTCTTAACCCAGCTTTATTCTGATCCATGGTCACTACTGGCAGGAATGAATGACCTCAGAGATTACAACTCCTGGTTTAACTTTAATTCCTTTTCATCTGAAATTCCATTTTTATTTAATGGAAAACATGTCCCTCTCCAGCTCAATCAGCTCCTCAAAACGGGCAAACATACAAAGGAAAATAATCATTAATTATTATCCTCATTATCATTATTTTGGTTTGGGGGGTAATTACATCATTCCTGCTCTCATCCTCATATCTGATCAAAAATGGCCCCAAGGTGACCAAGAAAAACGTGGATTGTTTCCCTAACCCTGGTTAGGAAGCCTGGAAAAGGGTGTGGATACGGATTTCTCAAGCAGGAGGGATACACTGAAAGGGAAACTGAGAGAGAGTCCGTGTGGAATTGGGTGGAATTGTGTCCTGGGGGATGAATTTGGCCTCTTGAAACCATTCCTGCAGCTCAGCCGGGATCCCTGGCACTTCTTTAGATATCATGGAATGGGTTTGCTTGGAAGGGATCATCCAGTTCCACCCCCCGCTGCCATGGCCAGGGATGTCTTCCACTATCCCAGGTTGCTCCAAGCCCTGTCCACCCTGTCCTGGAAAAATTCCAGGCATGTGGAAGCCACAGCTCCTTCTCACAAATCCATTTAGTTCAGGATCTGAAGGTTTTCACTCCCAGCTCCAGGACAAGGAAGACGCTGCTCCTACATTCATCCACGGACATGGCGCAGATATCCTGGGATCACCAAAATCACAGTTTCCCACCACTGGCAATTCTTTCCCCTGAAGGGACATTTTTCCATCTTTCCAGCTTCATGGAGGGATAAGAATGTCTGTAAAAAGTTAGGGCAGCCTTCCCTTGGGATTCATCCTCCTCATCCAGCGCTTCCATTGGATCTGGTCATCCCTGGTTCCCTTTATATTCAGGGAAATGCAATACATGACTTTGGTGGTCACAGAACGGCTCTAAAAATCAGATCAATTAAAGCTGATCACATCAAAAATCAGACCAAATAAAGCCCACAGGAAAACGGGAATGCTGAAACAACCGGATAATTGGATAGACCCTTCTAGGAAAAATACTTCCTAATTTGTGGGATTCTTCCACCTTTTTTTTCCTGGGCTAGGATTTAAAGAGGAAATATTTAATATTTTTAGTCTGGAGAACACACAGGGCTTTAAAAAACTCCTGCTTAATCCTTAGCTAAGTTGTCATCCCCTCCTAACAAGCATTCCCAATTGATACCAGCTGAAATCCTTTGGGAATAGCTCCTCCGGGATTCATTTTGCCTTTATAGCTTGGGTTACGATGTAATGTTGATTCTTTCCATAGAAAACATTGATTTTTGGTTAAAATTCCCTCTGCTGAATCAAAGCTTTTGGCTGAAGCCTGAAAAGACAGGGTTGGAAAACGTGTGGCAGTTTCTCACTGGAATATAATTCCAATATTTTCTGCTCCCACTCACTTCAGCAAATACCTCATAGTTTCAGCTCCCTGGGAAAACCATGAGATTCCTTGGAATTGCAGCATCCTGGGAAATGTAGTCAAACCAAAAACAGGCTCCAGACCAGAGAACGGAGGAACCAAAACCCAAAATTCCCACAAAGTCCTGCTGTGTTTTGTTCTTGGGAATATTTGTGACCTTCAGGTATTTCCTTTTCCTGCAAATATTGAATCTCACCATGGAAAGAAACACTTCTGGAATAAGGACAGAATTCCTTTGCCAAGAAGCTTAATATTCTATCAGCAAGCAGTTTGGGTGGAATTTTTTCCAAGTTTCACCGAGGCTTTTTAGAGAAGATAGTGTGGATAACATTGATGGTGGGGATCGAGTCATCTTCCAAAAAAATAACTTGGAAAAAAGGAGTTGGCATGGAAGACACAGATCAGAAGCTAAAGGCTGAAAACCGTGTTTGCTTCGTGATTAAATCTAAGACATCACAAATGTCGTGATTGAAATAATTATAAAAATATGGATGTCCTTTGTGGAGCTCCTTGTGATTCCCTTAAATAAATAAATAAATAAATAAACAGCAACTCCCAGAATACCAAGGAAGCAACAGCACTGAGAATCCCCAATTTTTTATTTCTCCCAAATTCTTGCAAAGTTGAAGGTGACAGGTGAGAGGCAGCGTCAGGATTTCACTCGGACAGGGAAAAGGGATGATGGAAGTTGCCCAAAGGGAGATTTGAACAGGATTCATGGGATAAAATCAGGGAAGGAATGGCTCAAACATTCTTGCCTAAGGTGCTCGGCTGGGAATACCGTGCTGATGACAAATTAAGACATCTTGGGGAATTTTATATCTCTTTCCACCATCTGGGACTACTCTTACCTGGTTCAGTTGGGTAAAAACCAGGCTGGAACACATCCTTGGCCTTTCCATGATCTCCAGGTGTTTCCAGCCCAGCTGAGGTCACAGTGCCAGGACAGGACATGAGTTGATCACGAAGTGATCGGGAATTCTCTCTCCTTAAAAACTGGGGCACAAGGACTCCCCTCAATGCTTTGATTGATTCCCTCGAAGCCCAGAGGGCTCCTCTGGGAGTCAGGCCCAGGTTTGCCCATTTTAATATGGACAGATGTTTATCCCCCACTTTCTCCTGCACTGCTGGAAACCCCACATCCTTTCCAGGAAACTCATTTTAATGTTTCCGACTCTTCCAGCAGCAGAAGGATCTCTCTGGGATCTCATGAGAGCCCGGTATTCCCACAGGGGCTGTGTCTGGAAGAGCTCTGGGAAGGAGGGTGTGTTTCTCGGATGATTTCTCTGTCTAGGATGTAAAGAGAGGAGCATTTTTATTGCAGCTTTAAGCACTCCCTTGTTCCCACTCCATATGGAATTCCTGGATATGCAGCTTATCAAAAAAACCACCCACAAACCCCATCAGCGCTGATTAATTTCAACTTCTAATAATCAATATCCTCACTGCAGGGTGCCCAGACTTCAGCCAAACCCTCTCTGGTGATTTTTTTTCAGTCTGGCAGTTCCACTTGGAGAATCCCAGCATGGAAAGCAGCCGATGTGGATAGGCTGTGTCATTCCAGAGCTACTCGAAAGCTCTCGGAGAGATGGATCAGAGCCACGGAGTTATAAAACACAAGATTCCTTCTTCCAGGAAATATCCCAGGACACAACAAACCGGGCAGTCAGCACTTTCACTGATCCGAGGAAGAGCAGCTCGGTCTTTCCCAGTTTCCTTCTGACATTCAGAGATTACAAAGGGCCGGGAGCTTCAGGATAAGGGATGAGGTCACGGATATCCTGCAAAACCCTTTTTTTGCAGGAATATCCCGCCTCTCACAAGCTGCATTATTGAAAATTCCCAGCACCTACCTGCTGGTTTCAAAATCAGGTACACGACCTGTGACTGCCAGGATTTTGCCAGCAGCATCCCAGCAGTGCCCCTGGATATCAGGATACAGCTCCCTCTCCCATCCCAACCGGATCGTCATCCTCCGACCTCTCCTTTCCTGGATCGGAGAAACGACGTCAGATTTTTTGGGTGGGGAAGGGAGGGAATGTTAAGCAAAGCTAATCTCCAGTAGCAACCTTGCTCCGGGGGTTCAAAGAGCATGGCAGGGATTGTTTGGGACGCAGGGAGAGCTCCAGGACAGATCCAGGCAGGAATTCTGGACTGCTTACAGAGGTAAAACACATCCTGGCCTCGGCAGCAGCACGTGATGGGAAAGGGGTTGCTGCTGGTGCTTGTAATCCAAGCCTTTTCCATTTTTAATCCCTTGATGACAAATAATTTCTAGACTCCCAAATCATTCCTGTCAGCTCCATTCATTCGATTTCCAAGGTGTGTCGGAACAGTGGGATCATTATTCTGTTTTGATTTAATGCAGGGAAACTTTTCCTGTGGGAAAAGGCAACTTTCGGATCTCCCTTTCCGTACAGCTCCACGACACAAATTCCCAGTTCGAGGCCAGAAACACAAACCCTCGATTCCTTGCACTTTAAATATGGGAAAAAACCTTCCTGTTGGGATGTGCTGGGAGCCCAAGGGCTTCCTGGAAGGAAAAGTGAATTCCTGCTGGCAGTGGAGCACAGCAAGGACTAATTGGACTCCCTGGAAATTGAGAGTGTCTGGAATGACACAGAAATTTTTGTCTTGTGTGCTCGACTGAGAGCAGTTTGGGGTTTGCTCCTGAGACAATTAAAGCACTGAAGGGGAAATAATTATAATAAATCAGTCTAAACTCATAATCAGGCTGTAAATTAAGGAAAGTTTCCTGGTAACAGGAAGGAGTTTCTGGAAGAGCATCCTATTACAATAATGAGGAAAAGCAGGATGAATGGGGACAGTGTGGATGAAGCTGTGAGCCAAGAATTCCCATTTTAATTCAGTGTCCTGTCAGGAGAATCCTCGTCTCCTCTTCATCCAGCCACTTCAATATGCAAAGTAATTAATTGTTCGATGCAGCTGATGGAATATAACAGTGACCAAAAGACAAAACATTAATTAAAGGAAAGAAAAATGCCAGGAATTCTGTGCATGGAGCTTTCACGGGGCCTTGCCTGGAGATTCCTCAAACTAATCTTTCAGTTCCTCTCTGCATTTATCCAGGTCCATTGAAAACCATTAATGACCCTTTCCCCCGCTGTTACCATTAGGGAATCTTCCCAAAACTTTGCTCTCCTCTCTGGGAATCTGTTTTCTGACCCAAAATTTGTTATTTCTATGAATTTTATTTTGCATTTCTATCCCACCGGCATCTTTTAGTACACTCAGATTTCTGCCTTCCAAATATTCACATATCTCAGGGACTTCTGGACTAAGCAAGAATTGATACTGGACTTTCCTCATCTTAATTTCCCTGATCCATCTTCCAGCCTTTGCTGTAATGACTCTTCCAGAGAAAACCTTGTTGGGTTTCTGGTGGAATTGCCCTCATTTTTTTCCCTTTCTTTGCCACATGAATCTCCTGCTCATCTTTCCAAAGCCCAGGGATTTTCCTCCCAGAAAGAATGGTTGACAAAACCTAATGGATTAAACCCCCCTGGATTTGGCCACCGTGGTTTCTCTGACTACGACGGAATTTTGGAAAGCAGCAGGAATAAAAGTCAAGGATGAGAGGCAATGAATCCCCGTTCCCATGGATGGGCACTTCCCTCTTCCTTTCTTTCCTCACAACCCCACCCCAAACTCACCCCCCACCTCTCCCACTTCCTCTGTTTCACAGGAGAGTTGGAAGAAGTTTTGAAATGAGTCTGGATTCACTGCCCTGAAGGAGAATAGGGATGGATGGGATATTGGGAAGGAATTCCTTGCTGGGAGGGTGGGGAGGAACTGGCACAGGGTGCCCAGAGCAGCTGTGGCTGCCTGTGGAGCCCTGGAAGTGTTTCTGGATAGCCTGGATGGGGCTTGGATCACCCTGGGACAGTGGGAGGTGTCCCTGCCCATGGCAGGGGGTGGAAAGGGGTGATCCTCAAGGACCCTTCCAACCCAAACCATTCTGGGATTCCATGGCTCAGCAGGTTGGATGGACAGACTCGTCTATAGAAAATTAAATGAAAATAAATCAAATGAAGTGAAGTCAAATGAAATCAAATAAAATCAAAGAATCATTGGAATGGAGTGGTAATTTTCCTTTTAGGATTGTAAAGAGAATGGAATCAGTGCCCGTCCCAAACAGCTTGGTCCAAAACGTGTTTGGGTGAGATCAAACAATGAGGGAGGAGTAGAAAGTCCAATTAAATGACCTAATTCCAATTAAATTATCTAATTCCACTCAGACAAAAAAATCTGAGGAACTTGGCAGCTTCCTGATGGTTTGTATCTTTCCATGGGGCTGATGTTTCCACGAGGGGGTTGGATCCTGCTAAATGCTCAAAAAGCTGGAAGGAAACTTAAAAACCCTTTTGTTAGTTGTTCAATCCTTATAATTCCTGCTCTGATTCCTGATTGAGGCAGCTCTTCCTCTGCTCCAGAGTTTTTTGGGAGTCTTTCAGGAATTTTTCAGGAATTTTTCAGGAGTTTTTCAGGAGTTTTTCAGGAGTTTTTCGGGAGTTTCTCAGGACAGGAGTGGCCTGTTGGGAATTACAGACTTAGTCCAGAGCTGGCACAGTAAAATTCTAATCTTGAGTGCAGCAGAACTTCAGCACTAATTACAATTACAACGTGCAAACAGCTTTTTGGGAGGCTGCTCCGGCAGATCCTTGGCTGCAGGAATTCATCCCGTGCTTCCCTCTTGGGATAGGAGCTCAGCTTCTGCTCATCCTGACTTCCCATTGATTGATTCAGCAAATTAGGGAATTCATGCTCATCTTCCAGGGATTGCTTAAGTGCTTGTGAATGTGTTTATGATGGGAGGTGGAATTCTAGGAAGATTTATTAGGCCTGGCAGGCCGGGAGTGTGTTTGTTCCATGATTAATGCACTTAACGGCTCCCAATCAACAACTTCCAAATATTGTCTCAGGATTTGCCAGGGAAAATCCGCAGCTCCAACCCATCCAGGGAACAGTAGCAGCTTTTGTGCTACTGGATTTCAGCTGCTGATGGTTGTGTGGGCCGGGGAGAAGAACTGAAAGGATCCCAGATTAAAAATAGTAAAACTGGATTATGGATGAAATTTGGGAGAATGTGTGGGGGAAAAAATGGATGAACAGAAGTGACAGTGCTGGGTTTAAAGTGGAAGTGCAACTTCTGGTGTTCCCAATCCTCTTGCAGAGAAATTGAGCCCAAACGAGAGGAAAATGACTAAAAAATTTTTCTAATTCCCTCTCTCTTTTATTTTCCATGTGTTTTGCTGCCTATGGAATTGGATGGCAAGAACTAAGAGCAGAACTAAGTACTAGAATTAAGAATGCTGGATTTACAGTGGAAGTGCAAATTCTGGTGTTGCCCATCTTCTTCCAGAGAAACTGAGCCCAAATAGGGAGAAAAATGCAGCTCAAAATTGTTGCAATTCCTTCTCTCTTATTTTCCGTGGTTTTTGATGCTTACAAAAATGGATGGCAAGAACTGAGACTGGAACTAAGAACTAAGACTGGAACTAAGAACTGAGACTGGAACTAAGAATGTTGGATTCCAAGAGGAAGTTCAAGGGGGAATGCCTGCCATGGCCAGAGAGCAGGGTTAGATGGGATATAAGGAAGGAATTCCTGACTGTGAGGAATAGAATTCCCAGAGAAGCTGTGGCTGCCCCTGGATCTCTGGAAGTGTCCAAGGCCAGGTTGGACAGGGCTTGGAGCTGTCTGGGACAGTGGGAGGTGTCCCTGCCTGTGGCAGGGGGTTGGAATGGGATGATCCTCAGTGCCCTTTCCAACCCAAACCATTCTATGATTCCATGATTCCATGAATCCATGATTTCTGAACAGTACATCCCTAAATTTATACAACTTGATCTAATCAGAGAAAGCAAAAAATCAATGAAAACATATTTTTTCTTATTTATGTTTTTTATATTTTTCTCCTCTTTTTTTTCTCTCTCTCTTGTGAGAAATAAAATTATTCCATTTTTATCCCTAAATGGTATTCCCGAAAATTCACCTTTTGGAATGCAACCACTGAGAAATTTATGAAGAGTTGGACAGAAAGGGGCAGCCTAACAAACCTTTTTATTGCTGTTATTTAGTTCTTAATTTAAGGTTTGGCTTGGAAAGAATCACAAAAGTCCCCTCATAACGTTATGTCTCCATCCCAAATTAAACAGGATTGTTGGAATGGCTGTAAAATGTCCATTTCTCATCCATTCCCCGGATTTTGTGAGGTTTAACTCTCCTGAAATCTGTAGGAATTGTCCTGGCACTGCTCACCACGGAGATCTTTGTGGCAGGAGGGCTGAGGTAAAGTTCCCAGTGCATGAAGCCAGGAGGATATTCCAGAAACTGTGGAAGTTTTCAAAGCAACAACCAGCCCGGTACTGGAATTCCAGACTGTCTGGTGTAGGAGTTTTCCCTATTTCAAGCTTTTCAAGGAAAAAGCAATAGTCAGGAATTCAGCTCAGCTGTCTGGGTAAGAAGTGTGATTATCCAAGGACTTCCATGAATTCCTTCCCTATGGATCCCTGAGGAAGATTAAATTTGGATGGGGTAAGTGTGGGTCACCTCCAGAAATTCCATCCAAGGAGCGCTTCCAAAAAATCTGGGATGAGCATACTCACCTCTGGTGGAAAACATCAATCCTGTGGGGATGAGCTTGGTGGAAGAGGATGGAAATTTCCATGGTGTGAATTCCCAGCGGGAAGCAGCCTGAGAAGTGCAAACACAGGGGAGTGACAAAAGACAGGAATCAGCTCAATCCAAGGTCCCAAAATGGAGCAACGGGAGAGGGAAGAAATGGGAATCACACGGCTGTGATCCCAACTTGCTGCTGTATCCATTATCCTGGAATGATTTCCCTCCTGGTTTGGGGTTAGGAATTAAAATGGTCCTGACTCTTGATCCTAATCCTGAGTCATCCCTTCCCCATCCGTGTCTTCTCCACCCCTTTCTCCTTCTCCTCTGCCATCCAACCCTCTTTCCCCCTGGAGCCCCCTGGGAGAGATGCCTGCAGATTAATGGAAAACCAGGACTCCATAAAAGATTCTCCTGCCAGTGGATTTAATCCAGACTCCCAATGACCCCCCAAGTGCATTTTGGGGCGTAATTAGAAGTGATCCACTCCACGGAGACCTCATTTAGTCAGGAATGAGCATGGAAGCCGTGTTTGCTCAGGTTTTTCCCTCCCACCTGACCCTCCAGCATCAGGACACAAAGCTGCAGTTTCCCTGAAAATAATGAAGTGAGAGGTTCCATAAAGTCATTTCCAGCTGATGGACTCCATGCTCCACAAATATCCAGGAGACTCCCAGAGGAAAGCAGCAGGTCACTCAGGCTTGCACCAGGTTCCATCCAGCAGCCATGGGAGATCCCTCTTGGAAAGGGAGCAGTTCCCATGCAGGCTCTGCAGATGTTAAGCTTTTAGAAATACATTTAATTTCAATTTTTTTAATTGCTACCAGGATCACACCTCCTGCTAAGCTCAGGCTGAGTTAATTGGTTCAGTCCCTGAGGATTCAGGGGGAAAGGATGGGATGGGAAGTGTTAAGAAACACCTGTGAACTTACCTAAGCTGATTTTTCAAGGAGAAAGGCTGAGAGCAGAAAAGCCGGCGGAGATTTTCTGGAAAATGGGACAGACACAGGACAATTTGCCTCAGACTGGGAAAGGTCAGGATTTCTGGCAGGCGGCGGAGCTGCTGCTCTGATTCAACTCAAACAGAGACGTTTCTTCCTCAGGCTCCCCGCTGACAAATTCAGAGCAGTTTGGATTGGGATGAGGGAAGTGTGTCAGGAAAAACACGACCTAGACATCCACTTTTGAACTAAAGCTGAACCCAAGCAGCACTTGGATCTGAACCTGATGAAAACTTCATTTCTTTTTCTTATTTTCTTCCTTTCCTCTTTTCCTATTCTTTCACTTTTTCTGGAAGAATGAAATGATCTCTTGGTCACAGATTTTCAAGATCTAGAAAAAAAATCCCACAGACAAGAGATGGGGGTTTGGGTACATTCTTAAGTTAATGAAATCCTTATTTATAAAATTCACCAGGTTGTATCTGAACCCATAGTGGTGTCTTACTCCTGGCTGGAAAATATTTGCCCAGTTATTTTCTACCTGTGCCTCAAAGCCAGCAATGGTTTTAGGTCTTTTAATAACAGGGGTTGCAATAGGCAGGAAGAGAGTGAAAAGAAATTAATTTTAATTAAACCAAGAGGCGCTGCTACACCTCGAGTCATCACAATTTATATATGAGAACTTTTTACCCCGTGTTTCCTCCCCGCTTTAGGATCCCCAGCAGTGAATTCCTGCTGAAGGCTGATGGTCTTTCTCCAGTCCCACCTCACTTACTGCTCCCTCCGTTTGTTTTTTCATGGAGAACAAATTAAAATCCAAGTGTCTGTGAAGGAACACTTCGCTTTTGAGGCCTGAGAATACCTGAAAGGTGACCTCAGGCTGGGCTTTCTCTGCTGCACTTGGCAGGAGAAAAAGTTCTAAGCTAAAATCACAATCCCTCTGTCCCATTCCCACTGTTGGCATCTGCAGAAGGTGATTTTTTTTTTTTTTTCTTATTGATTACCTAAAAATCAGATTCAAAGCTCATCTTTCAGTGACATTTCCATTTAGAACCCAAAATAGCATCTTGGTCTGAAAGAAGTGGTGGCAGGAGAAGCTTTTGATGGACAGAGTGGAGGATGTTTTATCATGGACAACCTTCTCCCTTTTCCACCCTGCATCAGGAGAAACCAGGAATTCCACTTTGAAATTCCTGGAATTTCGGCTTTGGAGAAAAGAGGGATTCAGATCTCTGCTGTGAGCACTGGAACATTTCTTTCTTACAAACCCACAGAGAAATCTGAAGGTTGAAATTCTGAGGCCCAGCCCAGCTCCGACCCCGCACTCACAGGACACGAGGGCACAGCATCATCCAAGGAGCAAGAGGAGCCCAGGGGGAGGAAGAGTTGGAGAGGAAAACAAATAAAACCCCGGGAAAGGACAAGATGTGATCTCCTGACACTCATTTGCTCTTGAACCACCTGGGAGTTCTCTCCAGAAGCAGATTGTGTTCCAGGCAAACAGCACTGCAGCTGCTTCTTTTGGCTGGAAAAGCCAGGGCTTGCCCTCGACGACTGAAATCCATGAATATCATCCAAAACAAAGCTTTTAAAAATAGGAAAGCCGACCTTTGTGTCCTGCCTGACAGCTCTGAGGAGGGAGAAGCACTCGGAAAAAAGGGCTGAGGGATGATTTCTAGACTGAGGGCTTATCAGCTCTTCCAGGCAACACCGAATATCCTAAATCTGGTCCTAAAGGGAAAGATGTTTCCTTACAGGATACTTTGCCCAAGTTCTTCATCCCCTTGGGCAGGAGAAAAATCCTAATTGTTCTTCAAAAGACAAAGCTCCAGCTTCTGTGTGCTGACCCAGCACTGTGCCCTGCTCTGCTGCCTGGGATAAGGAGTTTTCCCATTGTTTTGGGCATATTCCACTGCTTTTTAGGCTGCACCTCCAGGGAAAGCCCCACTACCCCCACAGTCTTGGAAGGGTCAGGTGGAAAGGGATGGTTTGTATTGCTTTGCTGTGAGCAACTGGCTCTTCTGTAGGAGAAAATGCCCCCAGGAAGGCACAATCCTTCTGGGATTCCCCTGGGACGTCAGGCCCAGCCTTTGTGGAATGGGTCATGAGAGGAAACTCTTCCCTGGGAGGGTGGGGAGGCCCTGGCACAGGGTGCCCAGAGAAACTGCAGCTGCCCCTGGATCCCTGGAAGTGTTCAAGGCCAGGCTGGGCAAGGCTTGGAGCAGCCTGGGACAGTGGAAGGTGTCCCTGCCCATGGCAGGGGATGGGATGGGATGATCTGGAAGGTCCCTTCCATCCCAAACCATTCTGGGATTTCACGGCGCCGCCGAGCAGCTCCTGCAACCCTCACAACCCAGGGCTGCAATTTTAACCTGATGAGAAGAAAGGTCTGATCTGGGGGGTGGCAGAGTCTGTGGGATCCTCTCTTGGCCAAAGCTGCACCTTCAGAGGAGACGTTTGACATCTGAAGGGTATTTGGATGGATCGGGTCACGCCATTCCCTCTTGGCAAAGCTCCATCCCAAACCATTGGCACCCCATCCCAAAATGCGCCCCAGCCACTTAACCCTTCCTCCTTTCCCTGTCATACATGTCCTGCCTCATCCAAAAGGTGACCAGTGGCTTCTGGCCAGGACATCCCAACCTTTAGGAGTTCATGATGTGAAAACAAACCAGTGATACCCACA
>VXAC01001022.1:0-64859 GCA_013399225.1 Rhipidura dahli
GGGCGGCGCGCGCCCTCTGGCGGCGACAGTGGAGCCGGCGCTCCGCAGCGCTGCGGGCGCGGCCGCAGACGGCGGGCTCGGAAACCTCGGGTTAAACCGCTGTGGTCCATCCGTGAGCGCCGGAGAACGGCCACGCTCAGCGCCACCGCGCATGGAGGACAGGACTTCCGTGCTGTTTGAAGGTTCTTCAACCAGAAAGTGGCTGGGCACTGGAACAGGCTCCCCAGGGGAACTGTCACACCACCAAAGCTGACGGAGTTCAACAAGCGCTTGGACAACGCTCTCGGGGACACGAAGAGATTCTTGGGGATGTCCTTTACATCCCCAGGATGCTAAGGGTTGGACTCGATGATCCTTGTGGGTCCCTTCCAACTCAGAATATTCTGATTCTGTGAAGTGGCTTCACAACTAAGTCTCATTCCAGCCAAGTAAGGTAAGGTCCTTGAAAGAAGGTGATGATGACTAGGCCTGCAGGGAATGTTGCTGATAAGGCATAGTCTGCCCTCCTAACAGCATTGTCCCATAGGATTTTGCAGTTCCAGTGGCATGCTCGTAATAAAGATGCGCTTCATCTAAAGCCAAAGTGTCTGGAGAAACTGAATAATTCAGATCTTCACCTTCTTCCATGACGTTTCAGTCCGTAGACCCTTCATTGACTCAATATAGAGTATTAGCCAGTGGGGATGGTGTCAATTACTCATCCAGAACACAGGGCCACTCAAGTGCCACCTCCTTTTCCATGTGTGTGCATACAGATATATATATATATATATATATATATATAGTATATATAGTCTTTGTGGCAGAGTCAGCACCACTGGACTGTTTATGGGACTCCAGAGACTTCCTGTTCTACCTTAACAGGGTGATTCCTCCCCCAAGAGAGCAGTTAGGTTTTCATCATTGACTAAAAATAGAGGGCCAGGTCTAAGCGGCAACGTGAGGGGTTGCAGCTCATTGTCCAATGCAATCATGGGGTAAGTGCTGTATCCCAACTTGACCCATTGTTTTGTCAGCATAAACTTCTATCCAAACCAGAAAAAGTAAGAAGCTGATATTCTCAGCGGGGTGTTAAAGGGGCTCCCTTCCCCCTTATGGAAACCCTATTAGGTCTGGTGTGAAAAACCTCACCTGCCTTCAACTTGACACTAATGGTTTTCATACTTTGTTCTGTATGTTATTAGGTAAGACATAGAGCAGAACATTCAAGGCATCCCTAAGAAATAGATGAATTCTCCAACTTGTATCAAATTTATGCTGACTAAAGACTTACATGAAAGAAAATGGTTAGGAAAAATGTAGTTCAGAAGTCTACAGAGCTATAGAATTTCATCTATCTTTACTAGAGGTACTTTCACGGAAGATTAACAGTATCATTCTGAAATGGTATTACAGTTATTGGTAAATGGCTGTAACTTTAGTCAGTCACTTCTGTAGCTCCATGGTGAGTTGAGATGCTCCCTTCTTTCTGGCAGTGTTCTCCCAAAGTTCCAGTGTATGCCAATCTTGATAACTTGGCAATGCAGAGAAAACTTCTGTATCCCTTTCATAGTACAAATTTCTTTAAAAGTCCCAAGACTGTTAGATCTGGATGTTTCTCTTTTGATAAGAGGAGCACGTGTACTGTCATTTTAAACATTTAAAACATGCTATAGGACTACATTTGAAAAAAAAACCCAAAAACAACAAATTCTTTATTCCTCTTTTTACTTAATATAAGTAAGCATTCTGCATTATGACCTGATCTGAAAAAAAGACATGATTATAGTACATTTTGCAGTGTGCATGGCAATCTGTAAGGATGAACACCAGGACAAACAGTAGATAAACACTGCATGAGCAGAGATGAAGCTTTCTATTCCATAGCAGATAGAAATACACCTTTCACAGGGGCAGATACTATGCTGTGATGGAAGAGTCTCAGGTTCACTTCTACATTTCACACAAAAGTTCCCATTTTCCATATTATCAAAGCTATATAGTTCTTCCTTATGTGCTGCTATATCTAGATGTGAAGCTGCAGATCTTCAGCAAACTACCACGACAGAAATATCAAACCCATCTTCAGGTTTTCAACAGCTTTCCCCATAAATTTGAGTGAAATGAATAATCTTAATGTTAAGGCATGCTCCAACATAGGTACAGTTATATAGAATACCACTTTGATATGGAAGATGATCAGGATCAATTAAGACTTTTCATTTTCTTTTCATTTTAAGATTTTTCTACATAGAGAAATCAGTAATGGATTAGTAAATGCAGAGACAACGTCCCTTATTCTGGAAGTCCCTGATCTGCATGTTAGTGAAGTCTTTGAGGATACTTTGCAATAGTATCATTTATAATTCTTTCATCTTATCTTCTTCCCTAGGTATTGGCTGCTAAAGACAGGTTATTAGGTTAGGTTGACTCTTTCTTTGTCCCAGTACAGTCATTCTTTTGTTCTCCTAGTGCAATAGCAGAAGAGAGAAAGGGACATTGTTTCAAAAGCCATAAATACACAGTGAGTCCTGTATAATAAAACAAGAATTCCTTGCATATTTTCAGCAGTGTTCAAGGAAGATCAGAATAGTATTCTGGATTGCTGATTTTTTAATAGTTAAACAAGCAGTTCCTCTCATCATCTACATGAGTGTAAGGTAAAGAACCATCACAATAAACCACACTGGCAGGGTATGAAGAACTAAAGAGACATCTTAGCTATACTAATTCACTAGTTATATTTTATGAATATGTCTTGGTTTTAGAGAATTTAAGAAGAAACACTCTGGAATGAGTTGCTTCCTCTTAGAGCCTTAACCAACCCTTTTCCATCAATAAGGAATGAATAAAAGTACATGTAAGTGAAAAAATAACAGTTTACTAACAATCAGAACAGCAACAAAGAGTAACAGCAAATAACTGCTAGATATCATACTGCTGAATCTCACAGGGTACCACCCCTCCAAGATGGCTCTCTGTGGCTGAGCATGTGGTTCCATGGACAAAGGGAAAAATGGTGCCAGTTCTTCCCCTGCTCACTGCTCTGCTTATCTCCTTGATGGCTGCAGCTCCATCTGGTATTCTCTGGATCACAGGTCTAGAACTTGCGGAGGGACTTCATTTTTCTCTTGGCAGGAGCTCACAGGGCAGGCAAGGCAGGGCAGCTCGGCTGGGGTGACTCTTGATCTTCTTGGCCAGGCACTGCTGAGGCAGCCCAAGACCACTAACTGCAGCCTCTCTGAGATGAGAAAAAAATAAACCGAAAGAGAATCCCAAACCGAACAACCTAGTCCACACTGTCTCAACTCTATAGCAAGAAGCCAAGAACCAAACCAAGTGGCCAGAGTGAGAGCTCTGCCTCAGCAAAAACGAAGAGCCCAGCAAGGCAAAATTTAGGTGGCAAAAGAGGCCGAGTGGCTTGCTAGAGTGGACTTTAAAAATGCCCTCAATACCACCGTCCCCAGTTCCATCTTCCAGTGGCAGGGTCTTAAAGAGACAGTAACAATTTTGGGGCACAGACAGGTAAGTAATACAGTAACATTTTAGGTTACCCATGACAGAACACAATGCCAGTTTTTGAAAAAGTATGCTATTTGGCATTAACATGCATTGAGCACATGTTAAAGGAGGCACTTAGCTCTTCATCTTTCAGAAAAGCATCCCTGATTGTGCAGTTTGCCACCTGCATCTCCATGGACCCATTCTCCCATATTTCCAGATTCTGGTTTTCTAAGTGTTAATATTCAACACATTAAATATTTGTTTTTACTTAGAGCAACTAAGTTAATTTGTTTTATGTCTAAGCCATCGGAAAACAAATTATAAACTCTAGATAAAACAACCATATTCAATTATCAGTAAAATCATTAACACATTAATATACAATTAAATGTACTAATTTTAAAATAAAAAAAAAAATCCAGTTGCCAAAAATAATTCTGATTATTATATAACTTAATGTCATCATGAATAGCCAAAGAGCTAGTTGACATTTTAAGTTCCATGTAAATTAAAAGAGTTTAGAAACAGATGCAGTTAAAATACATACTCTAACACTACACTTTATCTTTAAAAAGGATCTGAAGAAGCAGATGGAGGTATTTTATATACCACATGCATATTTCATACACTACATTGAGAATATACATTGAAAAACACATTTTCTCTCTTTATTGTCTTTGCTAAAAGAACTACTCAGAAATCTATAGGTATATTAGAAAGACTTCAAGCAGCAGAAGGGGATGTAAAAAGCCTGTTGTTTACTACGGTGGTGGAGAACAAAAGATGAAGTGAAGACAGAGTGAATGGTTAGATAAGTTCTGTTAAGAATCATTTCAGTTTGGTCACGTTACCTTGTATGATTGAAAAGCCGCCAGGATTATGTTCTAACCCAGCAATGGTACCTGCATACCTGCAGATACTACCAAGAAGTTTAATAATTCACTTGCTTATGACCTACACCTTACCTTAATTACTAGACATTTATTACAGCCTTTTTGTACAGAATGTGTAATAAAATCCCACAGGCAGGAGGTTAGAGCTGGTAAAGTTCAGGAAAAAAATCTGCCTAGGAAAAAGACATTATAAAGCTAGCAACAAATACACCTAACTTGAAACCATTTATTCAAAGGGAATTCTCCCAGACAGTCTTAATACAGGCTAAGCCCTGTTCTGAAATACATGCATAAACTGAAAATACAGTCCAATGAGAGAATACTACTGAAATTATGGCCTACATTACACTTGGGGTAGGATGGGTGTTTCTAATGTTATTTTTAAGTATAAAATGAACAAAAATACTTGTCCACAGAGTCATAGCCATGCTACTACAGTAAGAGATCAATGGGATTTCCTTAAACTTGGTGCAATATTTAATCAAAGTTATTTCAAAGTTAGAAATAATATATGTGTTCTGTTGAACATTTGCAGCAACTTTTAATGGCACTGTTTCCTACATCCCTGGAATTATGTATTGCATTAGGCTGCATCATCTGACTCACTGTATGTTTCCATTGATCTGGACACCAAGCTTGATTATATCCCATTCATTAATTCAATTACTTAAATTATGAAGCCAACAGCATTGTTTCACAGTGAGTCATTTGGTGTAAATGGTCTGCCTCTAGAACTCTTCTGCCAAAAGCCTGTCTCATCAAATCAAATGGAAGGCTCAGAAAGTGTTAGTAAACATTAGTAAAAATAAACCAGAATAGTCAGCTGTAGATTCTGTTTTGAATTCTTGTCATATTTCAGTCCTGCATGAAAAGTTCTGGGAGATTTCCAATATATTCAGGAGGTGCATTACTACAATAACACAGTAATCTATATTCTACATAAGATGGGGAAATAGCAGGATAAATCATCATGCTGCTGTACCCTAAGGAGTACATTCAATGGTTAGTTGAATTCATACTCTTGACACATTAACAAATTTAATGTTACATACATGCTTTAGGTACTTACCTGCAAATGTCAATCAATGCACTTGGAGCAGCAGCTTATTTGCAGTCAACTAGTAAAAATAACCTAAATAAATAAATTTTTTAAAAAAAAAAGACTGAAGTATTTAATACATTGAAATTCAACGAAATGTGAAGAAACATGAATTGTTTAGAAAAGTTCTGACTGTATACTACTTAGTACCAAAGTGCTCCATAGTACACCACCTACTGTGGTGGTGTTGTGATGACAAAGATCTTCTCCACTCCTCTTAAAATGCACAACAGAAAAGGTAATTGGTGGTACAAGAATGTGAAGACAAGTTAGTAAGATTACATGGCATCTCAAGAAAGTATCCTTAGGACAGCACAGTATAAGAATAGATGGTTCCTGTGTTCTTAATAAACCAAAGACAGCTGTTAAGTATTACTATACTAACAGAAGAGCAACTGCTTGGGATTGATTTCATACAAGACAGTAAATGAAATAATGAAAGATAATTGGTCTGGACAGGTATTTTAGTTGTCTAGGCAAGAAGCAGCTATTGAAATATTGTGAAAGATATAAAATGATTTGCCTATACAAATCCTTAATTAGGATTGAACATTAAAAATCAGAATGTCAGTATGAACAGGATGGTCAGTGAACAGCTTGCACTTGGGCAAAACTAATGCCATGTGAAAATGATTCTTACCTTTGATTCTCAACATCCACAGACTGACATACTAGTGCCTACTAATGGTAGCCACCAGCTTTAGCAAACAGAAGAAACATGAACTTCAGTGACCTTGTCACTTGAATAAAACTCTTAAAAGCCTAATTCCTTCTCAAGATGTGTCTCCTGTCTGCTTACACAGAATACATTTGAGGTTTGCTTGTTTTGTGGTTTTTTTTTTTTTTCCTTTTTCTGTGTTGTTTCAAAGGTACAAAAGTAGCCAAGATGCCTCTGGGTCTTTATTAGAATAATTAAACACTGAATTGTTACATCAGGCAATTGTCTGTGTTAAACATTGCCTTTTTATGGAATGAGAAAGTTACCTGTGCTTGCAACACAATGAGAGCTATGGTCTAAGGTTCCAGCTGGCTTCTATCTGGTTTTGGCCCAAAGAGGACAACAGCTTTGGTGTGCAAGGCCTTCATAAGAAGGCAAGAGAGAAACAAAACCAAAATTTGCTACATATTCCTATGGCAGAGTACTAGAGAAAGTGATACAACTATCTTACTGCCTTACACTAAGGTATGTAAATTCTAAAAAATGAATACTTGAATTTTTAGTTTGTCACGTGGTTCATCTGATCTTCCAAAGCTAGAAGCAAAAGGGGAATATATTTACACACATGATTCCAAAATGTTTATTTGAGCATGTACATTTCAGAATGAAAAACATACATGCAAGACAATGACTATCAACACGTTAAGGAGAAAAAAATCCCCACCATGTAAGATGACTCAAAACTTCCTTTTGAGATGATTTTATTAAAAGAAGACATGGAAAGATGTGTTTCTAGGAAAAAAATACCACATTAAAATTAAGATGCAAAACAATTTTGAACTTTTTTTTTTTTTGTGGTTTAGTTTAAAAGCAAGATCCCTTTTCAATGGTATCTTTAAATATGTTTTGAGTTTTCAAACTACAGAACCCTTTAGTTTCTATACCTGTGAGTAAGAGAATCCTCTCAAAAAGTCAATATAAATGCAAAGCTAAAAGACAGCTTGAGAAAACTGTAAATTAAATATACACTACCCTGTAAAGACATTCTTTAACAGCAATTCCAGGGTAAAAGGACAGGTAAATAAACCTCATTTCTATTTGTATACTTTATCACAGAAACAAAATTCTACTTAGCATTTCTACTAAACATAGGGGGTACAGAGAGAAATAATGGTAAATTTTAAAATATTGGCATAAGTTACAGTAACACTGCTCTAGTTATGTCTCCAAATTAACCTGAATGCTTTAAACACAGGAAGGCTTCGAGTACCCCTGTATATTTAATACAGGAAATTTATGACTATTCACTTTGCCAAGTGGGGCATTAAGGAAAGTAAAAAATGGGTAAAACTGTGGGTATAATAGTTCAACATTTTATTTCATTTTTTAATATATTTTGAGGTATGGAAATATATATTTCCATATATTTCAAAATTATAAATTGAGATTTGAAAAGTAGTGTCTATACCTGAAGGTATCTATATCTACAGACAAAGATATATGTGTATATATATTAATAGCTCCATTTTAATCTTTACAATTCAAATTGAAGTCTATTAGACAAAAAGCTGATGTCACAAAAAAAGCTGAAAAACTTCTTATATGCCTTCACTTACACACCTATGTATTAGTACGTGTGTAGCACATCTGTATTCCTTGAAATGAATGGATTATTGGAAACTACTTAAAATTAAGTCTGTCATTATTCAGATTAACATTTGATTTCTTTTGGAAAGTTTTAATAGTCTATACTGCTTATTTCATGCAGAAGAAGGGTAAATGGAAAGATCACTTCTTTCTATATGCAGTATGTTTCACTGTGCGTTATTTTGGGGTAACAAAATCTACCAACAACTACTCTGTGACCACTTAACATACATAAAGTATTCTATACACCCTCTATGCCTATTGAAATGCTTCTTCATTCAAATACAATTTTAAATGTCTTTATTTTTAATAAATACCATGGTGTACAATGGAAGTTCAATCCTTTGCACCGTTCCACAAGATTTGAAGTAATATTCATTTCACTTATATCAAAATGTACTTCACCCTTTTAATGTTTTTAAATACAGATAGTAATTAACCTCTGACTCAAAATTAGAGGCCATAGCTCAAAATCAGGCTTTGAGCTGACAGTAGGAGACTTGAACAAAACTACTGACAGCAGTATGATGTCAGAACATAAGCTGAGTGGGAATGGCTATTTGAAAAAAAACAAAACTTCCCCAATCCCCTCCCACGCAGCTAATGGTGTGTTCAGACACCAGGAACTGGTATCCCTGCTAATCAGCTTGTCTCTACACTGCCATTTCATGGCCTTCTCTTGTTACTAGAAATCAAAGTCCTTCATTAAGCAGTTTCAGCCAAGTATGGAGAAGTAAGTTTCTACCATAAATTTTATTATACTAATTATTTATACCTATGCATTTTATTGCTGTATTTAATAGTTGGTCAATAGCATACAGACAACTTAGACCATTACATACGTCTAATACAGATTACTTACACAGTGTAATGACTAAGATCAATAAAATCTTCAATAGATAAGCAATATGTGCTATACATATGGTCTTAGTTGTCTATATGCTATTGATCAACTATTAAAGATTGGGAGTGAGTAACAAAATGTTCAAACCAATATGAGTGGATTGAAAGAAACCGTTGTTTCGTATTTTCATTTTAGAGACTCCTGTTTCTAAAGTTCTGTAAGGACACCTCTTCAAATAGCTTGTATTACCACGATCCCATGAAAGCTAGATAAAATTAGACTAAGACCACTGCAAATTTTAGTTCAAGGTCTTGATTAATATTAATTTATTTCTAGTTTACTCCTATAAAATTTTTCTCTCCTCTCCCAATTGGACAGACTTAGCAAGTATAACTTGTTTCAAGAAACAAAGTAACTATGAGATTTCTCAGTAGTAAAGTAGCTACCAGTTATCACTCAACAGGTGAGGGAGAAACCTCCCTTTCCCTACACTGATCTGCCCACAAGCAGCATGAAGTATTTAAACTAAACTAACATTAACTTATCCAAAGACCATTCTCTTTCAGATAAAATGAAAATCCTTACTTCAGAAACTCTCGTACTTACACATGTGAATCAGAAGAGCGCACTATTGGGTCAGGCAAAAAATAAATTGAACAAAAAATTTTAATCATCCGTCAAAAATTGGAATGCAACATCTATATTTAAACAACTTTATTAACATAGTCAAGCAGTGATTAACATTCACATCTATTATGTCACATCATACAAATGTAAATACAAAATTACTACAGTACAATATATATTCTCTGCATGATCCAAAATATTTGGTGGCCCCAAAAACTCTTTAAAATTCAGCAGCTTATCAAAAATTAAAACCATATTCTATTTAAAACGAAGTTCTGTTAGCACATAGGCAGACTTCAAGAAGTATCACTCAATTTAGTACACTTTGAGAGGTTGCAGGAGGATATGTTTGAAGGAAACATTCCGACATTGTGGCAGATACAGAAACATAAGATTTAAAGCTTTTAAGCAAAACTTATACAACCTAAGTTGTCAGCAGAAAGATTCAGTCACCTTTCATTTAAAACTATTTTGTGTATTTCATCCAATTAAAAATTTTAGGAGTGTCTAGAATCACTAAGTCAGACAAAGTACAACATAACTATCTATCTCTTTCCATGAAAAAAGATACTACACTGCAGATTTCAACAGCCAAATAAACCTCTTATACCAATCTTTTTATTCTCATTGCTGTCCTCACAAAAAACACCCAAACCTTCTTAATTTTTTTGCTCACCTGAAATAAGGAAATAGATAGCTAAAGCAAAGTAGCACGACAGAAAGAGTTTATAGAAAAATGATACTATACTGTAAGCGCTGAATTCTTTGAGATGTGGATTTGGATTACTTAAAGCATACTCTAACACCACACAGGGATTCATTCATCCTACAGAACCATTTCAAACTTTCCTCGTGTAAGTACATTCAAGCAAGTGAGTATCACTATTTTAGCAGAATATACAAGGCAAGCAAGAAGAGTACTTGCCTCAGTTCCCCATTTAAAACAATAAACTAAAACTGCCTTGCTCCAACCGTTACGTGCAAAGAGCAAGCATCAGTGGCAGACAAAAATGGAGTTTCTACTGGAAAATACATAGAAGACTGATGGATGCAAGCCACCCCAGAGAATGCATAGGTGAGTGAAATACATAGCTACTGAACAACCTTTATTTAGTTAAGGTGAGGTTATGTAATATTGTAACAAATATGTGTGGAAACTACATCAGCATCTATCTGAGATTAACTGCAGGATGTTTTGTCATTTCACTGCAGAGCTTATCCTTTATCTAAGACACAGTCACTCTTTAGACCCTATATAAAAGTTTTATGTATCTATCATCCTCACGAAAGAGATAGTATGGAAGCAGTTAGTGTTAAGTTACAACTTCTTTCCTTGAAAAAATCTGAAATAGAAGATTTCCAATTTAATGTTGCATTTAAAGCATTTTTAAAGAAATACTTCAGTTGTTTGAATATGCATGCATTCTCCTTAAGGGAAGAATGTTTTTGCACCTTATCTGTTAATACATTCAATATGAATAATACAGGTGAAGCAAAATTCATTATTGTCCCACAGTAGAAGATTAATTTAGAGTGAGTTTAAGACAAGAGGAGCTGCCTAAATGAAATACGTAAACCGATAAAATTACAACACATTTTTATTAGTATGTGTTCTGAACAAAAAAAGATAGAAGAGTATTCACCTGAGATAAAGCTAGTATTTGAATATTTCTAAGTAGCAATGAGTTTTGCTTGAGGAACGCCACTTGAAGTTTTAAAATATACATTTTGCTATTATACAATATATGCAGTTTAAGTAATTAAGACTGATGCTAACATAAAAGTCCTAAAAAAAAATAAATCACAGTGTGTGTCAATATTATTAGTTACAAAATTTATGCTACTTCATAACTTTTAAAAATTATAATGATTACAAATTTTAACCTATTCTTCTAAAAGTGATCTTCTGAGTACAGCTTCAAGAAGCAATGAACTAAAGCACAAGAATTAGCTTCTTACAATTTAAATATATACATATTCACTGATTCAGAAAAAAATCAAGCTTTGGAAAAAAAATACAAAATTGATTATTTTTGCTTGCACTGATTAAATTAATGAACTAGTCTAATCTGTTTTTGAAAATGAAATGAGCAGTTTCCTGACAGTGTTATGAAAAAAAATTCATATTGAACTTCACTTAAGACTATTTTAACAGCAATTTTGAACTGCCAAAAAGATGCATTTATAAGGATTTTAAATACACTTTCTGTTACCAACTTAGGTTGATCAGCAGCTTTTGTTCACTCTCAGAATCCTTCAAAAAGGGAAACTCAAAACAGGAAAAAGGCATATATAAAAACAGTAAACACTGACCTCCTGAGGTTCCTACAACAAAATTATTCAAGTAGAAAATCTACACCATTACGTAGCAGCGGCTATTTCTGTAGTTTAGCACACTAACAGCACTTTTTCAGTGTGTAAGGAGCAAATGAAGTAAGCCGTGCTTTTAGCATGCCAAGAGGCAGAAACACTGGAATGTAACAAAGACAAACTCACAATTCTACCAGTATAAACATTCAGTCAACATTCAAGAACTGTCAAGGCTATACCACAAGAATTAAGATGCTTTTTATATATCCCATGATGCCATAATTCAGTTTTAAATATTAATGCTGTTTCAGAACTTCTCTTACCTCATATTACATCCTAAAAGGCTTCTGCAAATCTCTGCACTATATTATGCATTAGGAATATGGTTTATTTTCTTTAAAATATACCATGAGAGAATTTACTGATACTGAAGACTGTTTTGTTTATTCCTGACCATTTAAATAATTTTCCTTGCTGCCATACCAGATCAGTTCACATCTGTACCAATACCTATTAAAACAAATGAGTACAAAAGTGGATCCTATGCTAATCCAAGGTGAGGTGGACTGGTTTTATTTGGTTGAAGGGGCTTTCTGAAATTTAAGAAGTTTAGTTAAACCCAGATTTTAGTTGTTATGCTACTATATTATTTGAGTAGGTTTTCTAGACTACAAACTTTTTAATGTCATTTCCCCGTAACTCTTCCTTAATGTTCAAATGCACTCAAAATTAAAGCAAGTTTGGGTCCAAAATAAAATCCCACCTTGCTAAATGTTGAGCAGGGGTGTTCCCTTTCAAAATTAAAGTTTTTTATTAACTTTTAGTAATTTATATCAGAGTTATACGTTGAGAAGCAATTTTTTGTTTGCTATTGAGGTAATGTAACTTGAAAGCAAGTCATCACATGCAATTTTGATCAAATTGAATAAATACTATGTATTGGCATTATCAAATGTATTTCATTCAGTGTATGTCCAAACTATGCTTCAGGCATAATTCATTAAAATTTACAAATCAAAAAAAAAAAGGGGGGGGGGAACATAAAACATGCATGTGATCATGCATTGAAAAAAAAATCTCAACTCTTTAAACAGCATTTGTAAGTTCACACTCACACAGCTCAAACTTCAGTGCAATGGCTAAATCATTCAACAGTCAAAGAACAGAACCATGCAAAGCAGAGCAAGTTCTTAAAAAGGCCCCAACCAAAAAAAAAAAAAAAAACAAAAAAACCAAAGAACCCAACCAAAAAAAAAAACCCTAAAAAAAAAAAAAATACCCAAAACAAAATATGAAAAACCAACCAAACAACAACAAAAAAAGAAAAGAAAAGAACAACAAAAAAAAAACCAACCCCAGAAAACACCAACTAAACCAAAAACTGTTATCCAGTATCCATTCTGCAATGCAAAGGTGAGAAACTAAATCTACAAAAAGGCTGTTATGGCTTAATTTTGTTTTGCAGATTAATAATGCAGCATTTGAAAAATGGAAAGGTGTGGCTTCACCTCTGACCAGCAGAGTTAAAAATCTCTCCATTTTCCTTTATCATCATGGGATACTCTTTAGGCAATCTAAACTATTAAAGACTTGCCACTTTCAGATGGACACAAGATCAAGTGTACCAGTTAGGATTTCACATTCACAGTACATAAGAAAATACACATGGAAGGAAAAGTAAAGGGTTAACTTAACAAGGATTTATTCACAGGAATACATGTAAGTAGAGAAAAAAACACAACAGAAAAGCTAAACAAATGAAATGAAGAGGATCCAAACCAACTGTCACTCTGTTGCTTTAAACTTGCACCCTTGTGCATTTAACTACATCACAAAGGGCCACCAACATGCGCCGATACAGTGTAGATACCCTGCATTACATCCATTAACTCAAACATCTCTTTAAGATCATGCTTTGAACAAAAAGAAAGCATAGAAGGTAATACGTTGAGTGGGAATAAACACAAATATAGCAATCTTTTCATCAACTTCTACAATTGTCTTTACGTGCCAACTAACATTTATGCAGCCTTTAACGGGTCTTACCATGTAATTCATTTTAGAGATTCTGATAAAATCACTAGTATATAACCATGCAGAAAGCACATCACACTGACAGCACAGAGGCAAATATTTTGCACAGCTATATCAGCTTTCCACATTGTGCAGGTTACACACAATACAATATCAATCTTATTCTTAACAGATCCTAAAAAGGTATTTCAAGGCCTAATTGTTAACTACAGTACTTTATATCTATATTCTTAATAAAAATAAATTCCACTGAATCTTAAAAAGGAATTTTAAATGCAGGGCTATATTGAATTGGTAAACTGCAACACAAAACTGGCGCAACATAGGTAAATGTATACCAATTTCACTCTATGTGATGCAAGCATGCTACTTTCCCACTAATTTAAATTACTTCTGATCACTATGAGCCAGAACACATGCTTGAACCTTAAACTGCAAGTTAAGAATAATGCCTTACTCTAGAAATTAAAACTAACGAAGTACAATAATAAAATCATATCCACTACCTTGGTTGTTTTTCTTAACGTAAAAATTAAGATGTCAATCTTTCCTTTGCAGTGTCCCTCTTCTTACCCCAAAAATTAAAGGAGTGACTTATTTGGCAGCTTGCAGGTTGCTTCATTTTGTCCAAGTTAACTTTTATTATTTTATGATGGGGTTTCTATACTGTACACTGCAAGTGTCTGTTCCTAATACAGACACAAGCTGCATTTTAACTGTACTAACTTCGTTTGTGTAGTTCTTCATTAACATGCAAATACCTAGGAATCCCATCAAGCAGGATGAAATAATGTAGAAAACCCTTACTTAAAAAAACAGAAAACAAAAAGAAAGCCTTTTACTGTTTGTGACCCCCATTCTTAGGTTTCCTTTATTGTGCGCAAAATATTTTTCCTCTTTACGTATCCCTATGGTTCAATTATATGGTTTCTTATTTTGGTACAAATCCCCACAATATTCCAGAATGTGCTGTTTTGTGACTAGATTCTTTTTTTTTTCTTCTTCACATCCAGTGCAGAGGTGTAATAGGAGACAGATTTCCACCCACAAAGGCTCCAGATGTTAAAACATTTCCCAACATCGACTTAATACAGTGACGGCAACACCTCCCTCCCGCCCCTCCCAGTAGGGTTGGGATTGTACTGTATTCCCTACTGGTTTACCCTTCCCCCCAGTAAAGGGTAACATTTTCCCTGGGTGCAGAGGCTCCCTCATAGTCTCCCAGACTGAAGGACCTGTAAAAGGAAAAGATAAAGGCATAATTAAACCCTACCTTGAACCTTTGACAGGTGCATGAACAAAGAGCCTTTTTCAAGCAGTGTCAACCTTTAATTTAAAAATGGATTTATGCCTAATGTTCCCTTTTAAGTCTGTTAAGAAAGCAGCCCATTTGTATCAGATAAATTATTATTCATGAAACAACAATATATGCTTTGAAGCTACATTGGCAATTCCACTATTGTACTGAACTTAGATTTAAGATAAAAGCAGCCCTATATATTCTAACCAGTTTTTCCATTTTTAGCACAAACTTACGGGGTAGTTATGACATTAAGAAAGAATATTAAACATATCTGCAACTGACCCAGCAGCTTCCTTTTCAGGTGGATTAAACAAGACAGCCATAGTTTCTCCGCAGCTGAAACTTACAATAATGGCAGATTTTATCACTTTGGTTTCCTTTGCATCAGGAGGAGAAAACACCCTTACATCAGAAATAAAATGTCATCATTGATAAGTATGAAACTGAGAAATTAGTTTATTTTTAATCCATTGCTCTGATCATGTAATTCAAATAGAATTTTTTATGCCACTGACTTTGAAAAAATCTTGGGCTGACTTTTAAATAGTTGTCCATTCCAATACTAAACAGAACTACATGATTCATAATTTCAGTACAAAAATTCTACTAGAATTATTAAATTTGTATAAAGAATTTGTATAAATGAATAAACTTAATTCACTCTCTTTGTTGGGTAATAAAATAATCTCTTCACAGCATCACACATGGGAAATTTGCTTTATACAGTGTACACAGGTAGCATACAAAGTAGGGTGATACAACCATAGAGCTACTCTGGAATGCTCTTTCACTATTCCTTGCTGAAGCTGAATCATTCTCCACACAGAACTGTCAAACAATTCTGAATTGACGCACAAAATGGAACATGGCAATAATAAACATATCAGCCACCCCCAAACATAAAGCTTTACAGTTACTGTAGTTACACGTTAGCAGTGCATTCTTTATTCAGTGGAAAGATCATTTAGTATGTAGTTAGGAGTATATTAGACTTCTCATAGCTATTGTGTTAACAAACCTTCTTTCTTATCCTAGAAGAGTATTCCTGCTTAGACCACATCTGCCATCTATCAATTCATAACATATAAGGTAGCCTGTGTCTTTAGTATGACGACTTGAGGATCATATTCATCACTTTGCTTATTAAATTTGAACCAGCACTTTGTTATACCTACACTTCCAACTTTCTTGATAAACTAATGTGTGTATCATAGACTCAGTTTTTCTTTCTTTCTCTCTGTAACAACAAAAAAAACCAGACAAATGCTTTTGCTATAGCCACCATCATTTAGGAATACTATCATCTCTTCTTTCTTTCCTGCATACAGGAAAGAAAGATACCTCCTCCAGTGTAGCTCAGCAATTTTAGACCAATAAATTAACGATGTTTCATATGATGCAAACAGGAAGGAAGTCCAAGCTCTGCTTAGCAAGCAAGACTCATGTGCTTACCTCTAATGATGGGACTGCAGCTACAGTGCGTGAGGTTAAACTCCATAGTAAGCTGCAAGGCGCTCTTTTAAGGGAAGAGGAAACTGGTCAGAGAAACGCCTCCAATTCTCATCCCCAACTTGATTTTTAAATCCATGAAGAATCTACAAATGAGAAGGGGGAAGTTAAAATAAGATAAAAACAGAGGGTACATTATTTACTAGCCTCATATGCAGTAACCCACAAACTGCTAAGTTGTACATCTGGCAAGTGAATTCTCCAACTTCATAGTAAAATCCTACAAAGAAGCAAAGGAAGTAGATAGTACAAGGTCTTTCTTAATGTGGTTCTCTAAAGGTGACATAAAAAATATAGCTACCCATGGAAACTAGTGTGTGTATTCCTATTTGTATGTATTTTAGTAGGTAACTTAAAACCTAGGGTTAAGCCATTTCAGAATGTCTATTGATAATTTTTTCAATTAATTTTTTGTCCATCCATCCATCCATCCATCCATCCATCCATCCATCCATCCATCCATCCATCCATCCATCCATCCATCCATCCATCCATCCATCCATTTTATCAACTGACACAGTTCATATTTGTTAAGACTACTGTGTTCACATTTGTTTTTTAATAAATGGGAAGTATGTTGTGGGAAGTTGAGCTATAACCGCAGCCAGCTTTGTCAATTTCTAGCACAAATGTTAAATCTTTTAGAGCTCTATTTTTTGCATGGAATCTGTAAGACAACTTCACTAAAAATGAAACTCTTAAAATCTTTGTTTTGAAAGAACAAGGATCCAGAGTCAATGGCAATCAAAAGCCAGTGAAAGAGGAAAACCAATGATCTACAAGTTTCAGTCTGGACCTTCTGATGCAATAAACTAACTGAAAATGAAATTATACTATCAGAAAAAACCTTAGTACATTATCTCTTAAAATGGCAAGTAAATGCCAAATATTAGAAAGGACAAAACCAGACAAAATTACTGTTTCTCATATAAAATTATACCAAGAAAATATGAAGTTTTGTTTTCCCATTTTAATTCAGTGTAACTTAATTGTGGAAGTCTGTCATGAATACATTCTCAAATAAAAGGCATTGTCAAAATTAAAGCTCATGGTAACAAGTTCATGCTCCTCACAAGACTGTCAAGTAGAGCCCTTTTTAAACAGATGTAGTGGAAATGACTTTACATGCAACCAGTTAACTTACTGCTTTTCTCCCTTCCCACAAGCAGGCTCTTTCCTAAACCCAAAGAGTCACATTAACCAGGTGCTAAGAAACTATTGAAAATCCAAGAATGCTCAGATATGACAAAAGGTTATGAGTCAGATTTTACCAGTGGCAGCTCACCTATCCATGCTCTTGAAAGTATTTTCACTTCCAGTTCTAGTACTAAAGAATAAAACAAAACAAAACGAACACTGGACAAGCCCAGTTTATTTCCCTTGTTCCTTAAAGTCACAATTACTGTTGTTAAACATCTAACTAGACTACTGCAATTATGTACTCATGAAGAAGTACTCTAAAAACCCTGCATGCTATCACTGAAGAAAGCTTTGTCTCCTGCAAGGCAAAACCCACAAAAATACTTGAAAATTGCTTGCTTAAAAAAGCAAAAAGTCCTTATGCCAAGTGACCAAGAACCACTCTTTTTAGTTTGAATGTGTTGTCTCCTAAATGCATAACTTGGAAACAATCTGAAAAAGAGGAGTTTAACTTGCTGAAGGACCAGTGCAAAAACATGCACTGAGACTGTTTCGGGCAGTCATGACAGACTCTACCCAGGACCTCGTTTTAAGCTGCAATTGCTGCTTTGCTCTGCTGATGTTAGAATACTCACAGCTGTGTGTTTTGTAGATTTAATGTTCCTTGGAAGCAGACTGGTTATCTGAGAGACTAACTAGGACCATGAGATTTCTGTCTTTGCTTTTAAAGATGGGATAGAAAAGTTTTAGCTTCTGATTTGATGCTCATACATGTCATTGTGTGACGCTCACAATGTAACTGAAGAAAAAGTACCAATACCAACCTATGATTCTAATAGGTCCTTAAGAATATGCTCCATTTTTGCTTTAAGAATATAATGAACTTTACTTTTGACATAGAACTTTCTAAAATTAGATTTCACTTTAGAACTTGTGAAGTGAACCACTTTTTCCCCCTCAATTTTTTTAAATTTAACGTATTAGTGCCAAAATACAATATATCACATTCTGGGTGGGGCTTTTTTTGTGTTTTACTTACTTCATACAAAGTAAACAGTCCTTTTGTTTGAATTCTATTGACACTTTGCCTAGGGATGTATTCTTGGTTATAACTGTGTGTTAGTTTCTTGAAACTAGCTCAACCAAGAGGGATTCTGAGGAGGATTAAGCAATCCATTATTTTCAGCAGGAGTTAGAGAAACAAATAAGATACCACTGGGATATCTTTAATTTGAAACTTAAATATTTCTTCAAAATAAAGCAGATATCTCTGTGGCAAAAAGTAGTCTTGAACCATACAAATCTAATTTTCTGAAAAAAATAGTCTTACATGTAGTATAAATTCCACTGCTCTTCTGAATGCAGGTAAAACATAGCAGGCTGGACATCATGAAAAGCTGTTTGAGCATGATTATCCCTTTAAAAAACATCTCAAGTGAACTTTTCAACCATATAAAAAAGTTTGGAATAATCTAAATGCATCTCTAAGATACAGGTTAAAAAAAATCAGGATTTTCATATTGCTTTGTCTGACTATTTATGACCTTGCATGACCACAGAAGGCAGAGAAACCTCCATGACCACAAACACGGTAAGTGCTAGCAGTGAAATAAAAAGAAAGAAACTAGAGGACATAAAAAAACCACCATTAGAATATACTGTTATCTTAGCAACCTTACCTTACAGAACATGTCTCGAAGATCATCTTTTGGGCTAATCCATGATGCAACAGCATCACAAAAAAAAATAAAGTCCTATAAGATTAAACAATCATATAGGTTAGAAACATCAATTTATACATCTGAAGACAATGCTTTATGTTCATTCCGTGAACCATAGATGGTCTTTGATTCCAATTCACAACTGCTTTTGCTTTTATGTATTTATTTTCCACTTAATTCAGACAATGGTAAATTATTGTAATTGCCTAAATGTTCAGCAACAGAAATTGCTGAGTGTCTTAAACCACAGTGAAACCAACTCCAACTCTCCCCTCTACATCACACTAGTATAACTTTAATTCTTTTGGTACACATACAAATGCAGCATCTACTCATTTTAGTCATAAGCAACAAATGCATCTCTCACACACTTTCAGTTAGGGGAAAAAAGCTGTTTTACTTCTTTAAGAATTTTTTTTTCTGGGACACAGAGAACATTTATCATACAGGTTCAAAACTAAAGCCACCTCAAAATCTCTACACTTTGTTCATCTGTTGTCACACATTACCTCCTCCTACACCAATAGAACACCAGTCTTTAATAATTATGTTTCTAGTGCACATAATTTCAGTAGGAAATGAGGATAATGACTAGAGAGGAGAGACAAGTTAATGAAATGGGTCTTTATTTAACCCCTCTCCATAATCTACATGAATGAACAGACAGTAAAAGACTGAAATGCAAAGTACAGAATAAAGCATAAATGAAATGAACTGATAATTTCAAAACAAGGCAGACATTCGATTCTTGTATTTCAGGAAGAACTCCAGGCATAGGAGAGGGAAAAATCAGTTTTGTTTTCCTCTTAGAAACTACTGCATTGATAGAGATTTACTTAAGAGGTGCGGAGACTAAAGATCAAGTCATATTCTATTCTTCAGTTGTACCGTTTATTTTAAAGATATGCATGTTCCTCGTCACACTGACTATTTGAACAATTTATCTGAAGTTGAAGCAGAATTTTCCCTACGCAAGTTAAAAATGAAGGGGTGGTTAACTGGTTTTATTCTGTTACTTTTTTTAAAAGCCTAGGTTATACCTGGAAAACAGGTTTCAGAATGTCAACCTTTACCTTATATTTGCATACAGATCCTGACCAAAACCTGACAGAAGTATCGAAATACAGTTATTTTAATCAAAGTTCATTATTTACATATTCATTGCCAGTAAAAGACAAAAACTGATTTTAATAACACTTCTCTCCTATCCTTTTTAGATGACAATTACTGAAGCACCATGATACATATCATTCACAATATACACATTTTGGGCTCCTTGACCTCAAAATAAAGCTACATCAAGTACTGCAGGGAATCACTACAAGGTAAACTTTTTCATACTCCACATACAGCTTTCACTAAATTTCACATCAAGTAAAGAAAAATTAGCATCTATTAATGTATCTTACTTGGACTACTCCACTGGGGTTGACCGTAATCATGGTACATATCCCACGGAACGCTGAATCCTTTTCCTCATTGTCTCTTATGTTTCGAAGAGAGGTGCACCTACCAAGTTGGAAAGCAAAACTTAGATAACTCTACTACTTTTCTTCAATCAAGTCAAAACTAGATGACAGTATCTGATGGAATAAGTCACACTGATAAGATGATCTGCAACACAAATTTGAACACTTAAAAAAACACTTGTTGCACACAATTTTTACTAGCATAATCCCATTAGGCATTGCCTCCAGAATCTGACTTTTTTGTTATAATGTAGCTATAACGTGTGACCTGTATTCCATTAAATACAAAAGAAGCATGGATCTGAAATACTTATAGAAACTATCGTTATTAGAAGCAGAACATAAATACTTTCACAGTATGAATTATGTCAGATACCACTTACAGAACAGTTATTGAACTTTAACAGCAGCAAGCAAGCTATTTTATACGTAACAAATCTATAAACATATATTCCTTACAGCATTTCAAGCCTCAGACTGAATTTTAAGTAATGCACAGTTTAAATTTTACAGTATTTGCATGCACTGTATTATCATTCTGGTGGATTTTAAATGCTCTTTCATAGTCAAGCTTTAACACAGCAAGCATGTGACAATCTTATCCCATGCATAAATTAGTCGTTAGCCACAACATAAAGAATACATGACGGTGCTACTAAAAACTCACAAACCTGATAGGACAAGATTAGTCACATGGTTGGCAATGATTAAGGATTGAGATTTTGTAACCAACTGAAAATATATCTAAAAGTGAGATAGAGAGAAGAAAGAAAGAAAGAAAGAGAGTGAAGAAAAATGAATTAAAAAAAAAAGATTGAATAATACACACCAGGGTCTTATAAACTGCTGTAGCATGGGGGCCACCTCTTGAGGACAAACGTAACCAAGACGACCAATTGTTATTGCTAAGGTAACGCAATCACGGTTATACACCACCAAACGCCAACCAAGACATGAGCAAATGAGGGGGGAGGAGAAAAAATAAAGAAAAAACAACAAATAACTCAGAAACAGAAACCAACAGAATCTGTGTATGATAATAAACATAAGATTTCACCAGTGCTGTTTATTACCACCCCCTAAATAAGAGGCAGCAACATATATGGTATACTCTCCAAGGTAAAAGAAAAATTAAAGAAGTATGAGAGAACACCAAAAACACAATTTTAAATCCAAAGGTTTTCTGATGTAAGCAGTCATTTTATCCCCTCTTCAGAGTAGTCATTTGTTAGATTTAAGTAAATTTACCTCCACAAATTCAAAGTTTTTACTAAAATGTACTATAATGGATATTTTTTAAAAAAAGAAACAATTTTCAGTTTTAGTATCAAGTATTCTAAACATTTTATTTTATCCAATATTTCGAACTCAAGGTCTTTACAGACCTTATCTATCAGTAAAAACACATTTCTAAATACTTTCACATGGAATATATTGTGGTCTGTCTGAAAATGCTGAACAGATGGAACATTTCTCAAGAGTAACAAATGTTTGTCTTCTTCATAATCTCATAGCAAATTTAATTAAAAATGGTTGCTAACTCAAAGCAACTGACTGCAGAACATGAATTCATTAATCCTAGTATTTCTCCTGCTCAAAAAAGTTTTCCTCATAAGATGTACAAGAATCTGATTTCTGATACCAAAGCATGAGGACACATGAAAATCAAAATTGCTTCATCACATGATTAGGTAGTTTGGTTCTTTGTTCCGAGGGACAGACCAAAGAAAGTATCATTATGCAAATGTGTTTTAATGGTGTTTGCTCAACTCACGAAAGATTAATCTTTAGAAAAAGGAGAGGGTGGGGAATAATGTATCAGGATTACTTGAAGCAAAATACATGAATAATACTAAAATCCAGCAGATTTGTATGAAGCAGAAAAAGGAAACCTATGTTCAAGGGACATACTATGCAACACTCTAATTAACAGGCATTTGTGAACAGTTTCATGAAACATGCAATAAAGCAGATGATGCTTTCTCCAATAAAAGTTTGGTGTAGGATATACTAGCAGTCTGAAACATATTAATTCCATGTGATGCAGCTCACTGTTAATGTACTATTTTGCTCTGGTGTTACTCAATTTCCATATACAGTGTCTAAAATATTTTAGTATCTTACAAAAACTTCACCAAAGCTTAAGTGAAAATACAATTTTAAGCTTAATCTGTAAATTCTTACAGCTGCAGCCGAAACGAGGAACAGAAATCTCTCTCAAAATGTGTTTTCAGGACTGTTTTCACAATTAATTACATAGCAAGCTACAGTAAAACCAGTAGTATTCCTGCACATATTAGTGGAACACAGCAGAATATCCCACAACAAACTTATAATAAGTACACCACACTCAACATTTATTTGCAGTTATCCATCCACATTTAAAGTAACTATTAAGAGAATCAAATAAATAAATAAATAAATAAATAAATAGATAAATAAATAAATAAAAATCAGTGTTTGGATGCTTCCACAAATTCTCTTAACAGTGATGGAAGCAAACATTTAACTATTGGATGCCTTTCAGTTACATGTATTACACATCCATCAGTGCAGAGGAAGGGAGTCAGGGCAGAGGTAAGGAAAACTTATATTGTCATACTATTACAGTATTATACTGTTAATGCTATTCCACAGTATATAACAGGACTAGCTATTTGATGCAAAATTTTCTTTTCAAAAGGTAGCACATATAATATGCTATAAAACTAGTTAAATTTTCCTTCAAGTTCACCTTCCATACTAAAAGGGATAGAGGGGCAGAGAAAGTGCAGCTTTTAAGTTTAGAGAATACTGAAGGAAAAATATACTTTGTAAAATCTCTCTCCAAATGATCTCTTGGCTTTACTCAGAAAGTATAACTGCATCATTGTATTTGCATCATATTCAATCATGTCAGATATAGCAACTAAACTGTCATTTTCTTACAAGACAGTTTTCAAACAGAAGAAAAAAATTCCTCAATTAGTAAAGTAGCGAACAATAAACCCATTGCATTATCCATAAATTTTTGCTCAAGTATGGAAGGTGCTTTTCATACCAGAACATGCCCTCTATAAATGCAAAAGAAACAAGCCTCAGAAATTCCAAGTCAGTAAGGCATTTGGAAATTCCTCCCAGTTTGGACTGCAAAACCAGAACAAAATATATGCATGCCATTATTAGAATTCCTTTCAGGAATTCATTATTAAGTGTCAAGGTAACAGAAATTAAACATGATTTCAGTTATGTTGCAGTAAAACTGCCATCACAAATCTAGATTTTTGTGCATGATACGGTAAATTTATCTTTTAAAAAAGTGTATTTCTTTGTAAATTCAAAGAGTTCATTGTTTTATGAACTTATGTTTTATTTGTTCGTTTGTCATATGCCAATTACATTTTTTTCCAACACTAGATATATATACAGTACACATGTAAGGACATGAATACATCAAAATCAGTGAGAAATTAAGTCTTAAGTGTTACTGCATACATTTGTCATATTTAATACATAAATAAAACTGGAAAAATTATTTAAGAGATGATAAATAGATATCATAAATGCTACAAATGGAGAAAGCAGTAACTTTTAGAATCTAGATATATGATTTGCTGCAAGACTGAGACTTGTAAGAGCTTGTGCAAAACAGAGTTGTTTTCACTTATAAAAGCCAAATACATAACAAAATCAGTTCTGGTGTGGCTCCCCTATGCAATCTTAAAAATAATTTTAAAAAAAACCAAAAAGGCTTCGAATTTCCTTCACCATGTACAGTTCATTTTTTGGGTACCTGTGTTCTCTAACAACGTCTTTGGTGTGTTGGGTCTGTTAATTATTTCTACAAGCTGGTGCAAGACCATTGGAATATAAGGCTGCATTTCTATACCTGAAACAACAATTAAAAAAACAAAATCAGAAGAAAATTACCATTAATATATATAACGTAAACAGAACATGTACACTTAACTTACTAACAAGGACAAGAATCACAAATGTAATTTAAATATTAACATAAAGGTATCACTTGAAAAAACTTCACCCAATACACCCAGACAAATAATTCAAAATGTGCAGAGATTTAAAGAAAAAATTTAATCTTACCCATCTGAATAGAGATTTCTCCAATTGCCCAGGTGGCATTGTTACACACAGAAATGAATTCAGGGTTTAGGTTGGTTCCCAAAATTGGCATGAAATCAGCTAGAAAGAACAACATTTTAAAAACTCATCACACAATACAATCATCTTGTCCCATTAGTTTAGGACTGTGAGGGGAAAAAAAGGGGATGTTTAAGAAAAAGATAATGTAAGCCAATTTAAATACTTGGAAAGTGTTAAATGCAAATTAACAAGAGCAATATTCCAGTTATATACCAGTTTAACCTGGAATTTAGAACCCAAGCAGATAAATGCAAATATTTTCAAATTATGCTTTTAAAATCTTCCTAACAGACTTTATGTAACTTTTAAGTAGAAACGTTTTTCTCTCTTTCCCTTGCTCAGGTGAGAAGAGAGAGGAAGAGAAGAAAAAAACCACAGCTACAAGTCCTAGTGGTTTTATCGTATGGTTGAACATCCCCCAAATCACCTGGATAATGGTGTATTCAGTTACCCTTAAAAAAACCCCAAAGACTAGATGGCAATCGCATCTTTGATTAAATTTTAAGAAAAATGAGTCAAAAAGGTCATTATAATATCTGCCAAATAAAATTTTAAATTCCAAGCCTATCCAAGCATTCATCTGGCAAGTGCATCTCAACAGTATCTGTGAAAAGAATGAGCAAATATTGTGGAAGTGTATCACCAATGCTACTTCCCACAGAAATAAAAAACAAAGCAGAAAAACAAGGTAAAACCTATCCTCTAACCCATTTTTGATTTATATATTATATATATTTTTACCTAACAACAAATTCTAGTAGAACAAAAAGAGCTACAAAAATAAAGAAGAAAAATGAACTTTTGCAGTGTCTACAAAAATAGGAACATGTTTTCCTAATATACAAATTCAAAGGGCAAAAGGCTACAGACTGTTGTTGGTAAAGGAAAATGACTATGTACAACACCCTAAAAAGGCAACCCACAGAACAGGGAGCTTAGCAGTGGCTAATACAACCTCTTAGACACTTGCAAAACGAATTGCTAAACCTGTAAAAGAAACATACCGATGCAAGGTTTAACATGCTGAAAACATGCCTTCGTCAGGTCACCTAACAATGCAAAAGAACTCTGCCGTACCTCAGGCATTTTGTCCTAAAGAGAGGAAGAAAAAAATTACAATTCTAGAAGAGTTTCTGATTCACTGAATAAAGAAAATGTTTGGATCAAATAGTTTACTCATCTCACCTGCATACATTGGTACATTAGTGTCAAGATATTGCTGCGAGCCACTAGCTGTTCAATGTTGCCTCCAAGTCCTTCAGCTAAACCACTCAGTAAATCAAGAGCCACAATCATGAAATCTTTATCTGGAGCCTCATACTGGTCTGGCTGTGCATTATGCAACTGCAACAAATAAGTACACATTTTTAACATTACATTAGATTTTTCTCAGGAGTATGCATAAAGAAGATTCAGAACTTAGATATTTAATTTCCCAGCAAACTTCTAATTTCACACAGTTAACACACTGGTTTAGCGAAGTAACACTGGAATAATTATAGCAAAATACCATGGCTTGTGCAAGTGTCTTCTGCACCAGATTTACACAACGCTGGTACACAGGTTCACAGTACGGAAGAAAGCCAGATTGCAAGGCAGTAGCAACTGACGACAGGCACTGGAATTAAAAAAAAAAAGAGGAGAGAGAAAGCAGTCACTACTTTTCCTCACATTCCTGAAGAGTCTTACTTGGGAGAGGCAACTTGGAAGATATTAGGATTTTAAGTACACCAACATGTAACTGATCAAGTAAACACAACCTAGAAAGGCAGTACCAATTAGCTGAGCCAAGGCAACTATCAGCAGGTTGTTACTCACTCCTGTGTATGCCAGTTGAGAAAATTTCTCAGCAGCAGCATCTTCTTAGAGGTAGCCAAGAAAATCATACAAAACCAGTTACGATAATTCAGACAGCACTTACACTAAGCTGCAGTATCTTGATCATGAACAAGCCCTAATATAACCTAAGAGTTACAAAACTAATTTTTCTAGAGGTGTTTTCCTGCTTCACACTCAGAAAGTACAGAGCATTAGACTACATGGCCTGGTTCATACCTTCTTCAGCTTGTCTGACAATAGTTTTAATGGAAGGATGAAGGGAAAGCAAGGAGAGAGAAGAGAAGAATAAAAGGAGGATAGAACCATTTTTTTCCCTAAAAGAATCCTATCACAGAAAACTCCAAAATGGCAGAAAAAAATCTTAAAATATTTTGACTAAACTTAAGGACATTTATTCAGTCATATAATTTTCTTACCACAGTCAGGATATTTTTCCCCTAATTGAAAATAGCTAACATTGTCAGCTTTTATAGTCATATTTCCTAGTAGGAATACCTTTAGTAGAAAACATAATTTCTAAAGTAAGTTGATACAAAATATGCACATTTTAACATTTACCTCTAATAAAGGGAAGAGATCTTTATCTTCATCCTTCAGCATGTTCCACTTCTGGATTAATGGAGGCATTAGCATCTGAATATATTCCTGTTTAGGATGAAAATGCATCAGCTACTAAAACACTTTACTGCATACTATTTTATTTCAAAGCTAAAAAAGGACTGAGATATATTTTACTTTTTCAAAAAACCAAAATATCAGGTATATTGTAATTCAATCACTGTTGCAGTTCACAGAAGTATTTTAATACTAGAATTTACAATTTGTGTTTGATATTTTTTCCTAAAGCACAAAAGTACCTGTACAAAAAAAATCTCTTCCTCCAGGTCTGGTTTCAGCACAGCTGCCTGGATTATGAATCGATCTGACTGGCTCAAGGCATACAGAAAACATTTTTACATTTACACTGAGGCTCTACATCTGCCACCTGCTTTTCTCAACTACCTTCCACTGCCCTGATGCTACAACCCTATCTCCATGACCACAAATTCTGAAACTTCTTCCTCAAACTAATTACCCATGAAGAAAAAATAATCTCCTATTCCTCCAGAAAGAGGCACTTAGGCCTTCTATATAAAGCTGGCTTACTTACCACTGCACAGGCACAGTCACAAGGACATTAAGCAAGGCACCTCTAGAGTACTGCTGCCCCCAGAAGGTATCTAAAGAGTCAACAGATTTTGCAGTCCAACAGTACAAAATTCTAACTGATTAAAGAAAGTCCCACTCCATTAGGAGCTGCCATTTAGCTTCCTCCTGCTGTCAAATGTCAAGATGGCCAGGCTCAGGGAAAGACTGAAAAACAGGTCCTTTGATGGTGTGGGGTCCAGATGGCAAGTAAAATACCATGGAAACAAGTAAAAATATTTTCTTTCTAGGGCGTCTACGTCATTAGAAACACTATAGAGAAATAAAACAAGTCTCAATAACCATCGTAAGATGTAAACATATGACATGTACATCTTCTACTAATTAATACAGGTACACTAAAAAAATCCCATTATATTTGCCTGTCCAAAGGGGTATCCATACTGATATCTCCCTGAGCTAAAAAACTTTGAGCATGAAGGAGAAATCATGATGACCAGCACATTTCACAATACTCCACACACTATTGCTTGTTTACTCAAAATGGCAAATATTTGTGTAGCAGGAAAATTATGTGCAGTCTATGTATTTAATCTGTAAACATGGAGCACTAATAAAAGGTACATGGAAACATCAGCATTTCTGGTTTATAACACGTAAAGCACACTATAAAAAACACTGAACAAGTTTTTCAAATATGCTAATATTCAAATATTCTACAGAACATAAAGTATACTCACTGGTTTATTTAGATGATGTCCTACAGAATCTGCTAAGGTTCCTATAGCATCATAAAGAATGAGCAGGTTTTTATGCTGGTATTTACTAAATGCGAAGACCAAAGTGTCAAGTATATATGCAAGATAAGGAACAAGCTCTGTACAAGCCTCCTCTTCTAGAGTAGCAAAGGCACTGAGGGACAATAAAACAAGTTAGTACCTTGGACAAAATGAAACAAGACGAACCCAAAATGCTCTACTTAACCTATTTCTGTTTAAACACAAAAATGTATTTAGTCCTCAAATTCATGTAAGATATGCTTCCAAAAAGGTAATACTTAGATAACTTTGATATTTTTTGACTGAACACAGAATCACCCATAAGGATCCAGCTCTTACTTTGTAAAAAAAAAAATTTAAAATATTGCCATAAAACTCATTAGGGATATGGAATTCCTCACTATAAAGAAAACTATCAGCAAAAAAGTAACAATATACTAACTAAAATAGAAGGAACCACAACAAAAGCTGATTATTTAAGTTAAAAATGGACCACTGTCTTTAATGCATACAGTAGCTGCACCTAGATATTTTGGAGCTGTTGCGCCAGTACAAACATCAGCCTGTACTCTCAGCAGTTCACTACATAGAAAAAGATATAGACATGGAAAATTAAAAGCAAAAGAGGATGAACAGTTCTAACTGCTCTTGGTCAAAGCACACATCATGACATCATGGAAACTTTTCAGCTTGTCTATACAGTGTTTGAACGGCAGCATTAAGAAAACCCATCCAGAATGAAACAAAACAACCCCCCCCACACCAGTCATACTGCTTCTGAGAAATATTAACGAAAGGAAAAAAATATGGAGCTATTGAAGATTTACTGACCTAGCTTTGTCAACAAGATTATTATTAGCCTGTCTCTGCACTAAAAATGCATGCATCACTGCATGAAAATCTGCTAACTGTGTGCTACCAAATGCAGAAAATGCCGATTTCTGAACACAAGGGAACTGTGAACACTAAATGGCTAACATTCTTATTTCGTTTATTTATCATTTTATTCTATTGTTAGGAAGTACTCTTTCAGAATACAACTGAAGGCATACAACTTGAGCAGGAAAATGTATTTCAGTTAAATTTCATTTTGTGTGTCGCCAGCTTAAAGGGAGGGAGCAGCTTCTTATAAGCATAGATGTGAACTTTAGACATCTGATATCAGATAGAAGTTAGGGACAAAAACATACAGTATCCTCTGACTAATCTTCAATTTGGTAGACATTAGCATCTATACAACTATTCAGTGTTGGGATGAAGCTTTCTGTTGTCCAAGAAAGTTCACTGTATTTCCTTACAATTTAAAAATCTAGTAAATACGTTTTGACTTGTAACAGCTCTACATTTTCCTTACACTGAAGTTTCCTAGACAGTTTATTTTTAGCAGCACCAGTTATTTTAGTGAATCTGCTATAAAGAAAGTATCTCAAAACATGCTCTAAGTCTGAAAGTGAACTTTTATTAAAAAAAGAAAAAAATCAGGCATACTGTGATTTTTAATATTTCCATTCTAGATTTCCTGTTACTGGAAAAGTTTCCATGATCCATTGCACATTCTTCATAAGCACCATGTGAGGTTATTTAACTATACTACAACACAGCTGTGTTCAACTAAATGCAGATTTTCAGCCGTGTGTTGTACAAGGAAAGTTTGAAGAGAAGTGGCATACTTTCCTTTGGGGATTTTGGGTTTTGGTTGTTTGTTTGTTTGATCTGGTTTTTTGGGTTTTGCATTTGGGTTTTTTTTAATAGAACAAATAGAGAATACATTAAAGCTACCCAAATTTGCTAGCCAAATTTTTGCCAACATTGAGACAAAAAGGAAATAGTATTTAATAAATTCCTCAATCTTAATAAGTACATTTCATAAAGTCATTGTATGTGTTCTCAGGCAAGGATACATTCATCCCTTTTGAGCAAAGCTTAGCCCAACAACCCTGAACTCATCACTGTCCTTAGGCACTACTGACATTTGGGGGTTGCTACTATTATTATCATTTATTATCTATTATAATTGTTATTATTATTAGTTTCAGGTTTTCAGAGGCAGATGTAACTGCTTCTTAAAGCTTGCTGTGTACACTCCAGTCTGACAAAAACTGACGTACTTTTTTTTTTTGAGCCACCTGCACAAGGGGGGCACCCATTCCCATTCCATTAAAGTTGAGTCCACTTATTAAGCAACATATATTGTTTTTAAGAAGTAGACAAGGGCAAGAAGGGACTCTTATCTCCCTAACATCTCACTTTAGGAAAAAGATAACACCCCTTGAAATAATCATAACCAAAATGTTTTCGTAATGCTGAGCTAAGTATAACAGTTTCAGTAATCCAACTATAGGATAGCTTTCCACTGTAATCAGTTCTGACTGTGTTCATAGACAATTTTAAAAAATGCCAAATTTCTGGTCAATGAAACATCATATACTGAAAATAAGTGTTGCAAACAGCTGATTTATTACAATAAATTATTTAGGCTGCTGTTTTACATACTCTGAAAACAAAGTACACAAGAGCAATAGATGTTAACTTTTTTCATGTTATTACAGCTTGGGAGAAAATTGCATCTACTCCAATGTAAGAGAAAGAAACACATTAAGAGCTAGAAATGGAGTCATGTATTCACTGATAAAGGCACTAAAATGGCTTCCCATGGGAAAAAAAACACAGTGTCATGGACAGTGATGTTTGCTTAAGCTCTGGCTTACCTGCAGGCAGCTTCTTGTACTCTCTTGTTGCTATCCAAGATACGCTTTAGCAACTCAGTCATTAATGGCTTCAAGTATGTGTCTGGGGGTTGACTAACTACCCAGTGTGCATAGCGACTAAGAGTCCAGCATGTAATGGAGCGCACAAGAGCCTTTTTGTCGGAGAGGCACTGAATAAGGTGAGGGATTAGCTCTGGAAGATATGGAATCATACCCTGCATGCAGCCTGGAAAGAAAAATACAGCTATTGCAGTAACAGAATTAATGAAAAGTTCCATTATTTTCTGTTTCCTATGAGAGACGTACTTTCATTCTCTATCACACAGGAACACAACATGAGAAGTTAAAAATACAAATATTTTAACAAAGCAAGTCTGCCTAGTTTATATAAAGCTCTAAAAAAACCCCTTACATAAATAATAATTATAAGTAAAATATTAAAATTCTTAAATAATAATTAATATCTTCAATTAAACTTATATTCTTTTCAATTACATTTCTACTTCAGTGCTTCCCCAATCTTCAGAAATTTTGCTTTATTCAACGTAGTATAGCAAGTAGGCCCAAATAAAGGTTCTATAGCTTGAAGTTCCTACTTCAGTCTACTCAGAGTAATCAAGAAAATACCAAGCAAAGAAAGACTGTCTTGATAACAAATCATCACATGAAAAAGGATTCCTTAAGAAATTCTAACTTCTTTGTTATTCCTAAAATTGTACAAATATTGACCACCAATAAAAGCTGCATCCTTCAAGACAGCAAGGGCAGTAAGACATCAAGATTTGTCAGAAGTACTAACTTCCACCTTGCTGGACTTCAAATCAAAACCAACTAAAAATTTTCTAGTAATAGTAAAAAAAGGATGTTCATTAGACACTGTGGGAAAAGAAACATAACCCAGGCATGGACCCGAATCTACTTCTTCAGCCTTCAGAGATGCTGGAACTTCAGGCAAAAAACCAAACAAGACTGTGAGTAAGTAAAAAAGAATGGAAGTTAGCCTATTTTATTTGGAGAACTATCTACAAAAGACATCTTAGTGTACTGAAATCACAGGAGTGGTCTTCTCCATTTCTGAAAACAAAGTATCTAAGGCTAAAATTTATTAAATATTTATCTTCTATGAAATCAAGGTAGTATTTTGGGGAGATCAACAACTGTATACTGCAAAGTTTAAAAAGGAAGAAATAAAAGAAATTATGTAGTCTGTTTAGCCTCCCAAATATGCATAAATGTGAAAATGAAAAATAAAGCAACTGCAGTCACCTATCAGTAGATCACAAGATTAATCACCAAAACCAAACCAGACAAGGACATATATTTGTTTGCATAAGTAAGTTCACCCGAGCTGCTTTAGAACCAATTAAAAAATCAGCAACCTGATATGAACTGTTGCCTTACCTTCAGCAATTGCACCAAGAACAAGGATACCAGATTCTTTAACTACCCACTCGGGGTGGAAGAGCAATTCCTTCAACAGTGGCAAGATGTGTGGCAGAAGTTCATCACGAAATACATTAGCTAGGACATCTAGAGCAGCAGCAGAACATTTCCCTGAAGGAAATTAACAGTGTTAATCTCTACTTATTATACAAATAGTTGTAGTTAGGCAATATAATCCTCTTTTTAATTCTGAGCTGCCAGTGGATTCTCAGTGCACTAGCAGGAAACACACTTCCACTCCATTACACTACACAGAGATACACTGTGCTTCTGTGCAAAGCTACAGCTGTTAGAAAGTCATTTTTATTATAATATCAATTCCTTCCTGATCTGTCATAAATAATTGCACTGGTCTCACTAGTAAGCAATGCTGCTAATTGTCAAGCTATGCTGGTGCTTCCTCTCTGTTGAAACTGGAAGTCAAATATAGAACACTAGACACGAAATAGGACACACAATTCTGATTTTCAGGTAATAAAAATTTTCTCTAATCCAGGTAACATATGCCATTACAGACTTCCAAACTTCTACTTGTTCTCTTTTAGGCCACCATTCCTGAACAATTTCAGCTTTCTCACCATTTTAATCAAAACCATGCATCACAGGGCACCTTATGTCATTAGAGCTCTTTCTCAGAAAATGTGTATTTAATTCTGCAATCTCTACACAAAGCAGTGACAAGAAGAGCATGAAGAATACAAAACTACACTTTTTTTCCCAAGATGAAGCTTTACAGAAACAAGCATGTTTGTACTCCTAGTTTCAACAACAATAATTCTCCAGATATGTCTCAAAGCATCATTCCACAATGAGGCTGTTTGCAAAACATATTCAAATCAGATTTATCAGAATTTCACAGGCTATTTTCTGTCACTGAACTTGAAAAACAGTTTGTGGTGTTTTCTTTCCTTGTAATATGGCCTACTAGCCTAAAGGTCCTATGATCCACACAACAGGCCATCTGAACTCTGGTTTCCTCAGAGCCATCTCCTACCTTCACAAAAACTAAAGTACTGTATTCTGGTTAGAAGCAAATTCCCTACAGACAAAAAAAATACCTGTATTGGCCATAGGTAGTAGAATGTTCACATGGGAATAAAAAACAAGCCAAACCAAACAGAATGTAATCCAATTTTAGAAGGAGGACTGAAATTAAAGAAAGCATTACTAAGCTTGCTCCAGTTATCAATGGGCAAAGCTTTTTTTTCTCTTTTTATACTGAAATTAAACAAGTAATACAGGATTTTTATTATTTCATAAAATTAAAATTTTAAGTCCAAAAGCTCCATTGAATTGTATCAAGTAAATATTCTTAACTGGATCTGACATATTCAAAATAAGCTTAGAGATGGATAGCTTTCGCCAATACAGTTATAAAGTCTAAGTGTCATCTGAAAGGCTCTCCCTCCAACATACCCACCAATTATGTCAGCAGATAGTTATTTCTGTTGTCAAAAACAAAGCCTCAGTACTCCTATACACAAACTTGTCTTTTTACTGTGGTTCTTGTACTATGCAAGTAGCTGTAGTTTGAAGCATTCCACACATTACTTTGACATACTTAAATTCCAGTCAGAAATAGTATCATCATCATCAAGTTCATCATCATCATCGTCATCATCTTCAATACCATCTTCTTCATGTTGCTGAGCCACCGTCTTTGAACGATGAAAACGAGGCCTTATGTCCTGTTCGCTATCTGGAATAGCTTCGTCTTCTTCAACATCCCCCTGTCATCAAATTGTTTTATCAGATAAACTAGTCCAACTGTATTGCTCAAGGAAGTTAACAATGTAGTTTTAGTTCAAGATTTTGTACATGTATACAAGATTCACATCCCACCTGAGCTGCTCACCTAAAAAATACTACTGTTCCTGTGTTCTACTGCTGCATTTGCCAGAAAAACAATAGAAGATATAAGCAAGCAAGGTATGCTCACCCACAAAGTATACTTCTTGTTAAGCACTTACTCAATGGGAATGAAATAGAAAGAAGTGATTGAGAAATTCTGATACACAGACATACATAGTGATGGAAAAAGCCTAAAAGGCATTAGAATTAGTTCTGAACATTTTTTTAATGCTGCATTCTTGCAGTAGATCGTGGTAATAGTATCCCAGCTCTGCCTAAATTGTGTGGGAGGGAACTGGGGCAAAGCAGGAGAGCCACAGATTATTTTCCAATACACATGGCATCAACTGTATTTAGCAACCGGAACAGCATACCTTGCCCCAGAAAGCTAATTCTCTACTGAACAGATGGTAGGCTAGGCCTGCCCATTCTGATCTGAATCATTCTGATTTACAGGTCAGAACCTAACCAACCATTCCAACATAGTAAAAGAAACTAATGCTCACCTTCAACAGAATAATATCAATCTCTGAATATTTCATACCGTTTACCAGGACAGGTATCAGCCTACAAAGAAATATTTATACATATCAAAATAACACATAAAAAAGCAAGCCAGTTTTCAGTTATATGGGCCATAATTTTGGTTGTAACCCTCATCTCCAACTCAAAACAGAAATACCTTAGCCTGATAAAAAGAGTTAGTAACCAAATCAAGTTCCATGTCCTAAGATTAATCAATACTTTGTAATGAGAAACAGTGTTATTTCAAATTACAAACTTTTAAACAGAAGTAGCCAGACAGCACAACTGATGAACTTATCCTGAAGCACCTTTCAGAAATTACATCCATAGGTTTTTCAGTAAGAATTTAAACTCGCGTAATATGCATGGTAAGTTAATTCTCGCCAGTAGTACTTGTCACTTTATTTACTTGTTGATGAAGACTCTACCTCATAACTTTTAAAGAAGGAGGCCTAACTACATTAAGCTCTCCTATCACCTCATGATTACTTCAGGAGGAGAAGCCTTCAACATTGCAGAAATCTTAACTAATTCATATTAGGATTTATTTCATTATTAAACAGGTTACGGTTATGAGGCTCCAACTGCACAGATATATAGCTAAAAAATTACTAAGGGAAAAAATCAAATACTTCCCATAAAAACAACAACAAAACATGTATGCAACAACAAAAGAAAAAATACGTAAGAATATATAAGCCAAATGAAACCAGGGATGATGCAGCAACAGTGACAGACTCAATCTTGCTATATTCTGCAGGTGAGCATTGCTTCTGAAGGTATCAGGCTTGCTCTAATATTCATGCACTGCAATGCCACATAACGTTCTAAACTCTGAATGAAGGAATAATAAGCATAAACATTACCAGCAGTTCACTGGCATTTTTGCAGCATACTTTGTGAAGTATACATTCTATAAGAAAGCCTACAGGCATAAAATGGAACAGACCACATGAACAAGTTTATATTAAACCACATGAACAAGTTTTAAGAAGATCTTGTCCCACTTTTAATTTAACTTACAAAATCCTAAGATTACCAAGTACTGACAAGCTCATATCGCTCCCTAGTCAAGCAGGAGTGGACAACAAATAAGTTGCCTTAAACATACTTGACACTGAAAGATCTTGGGGAAAACATGATGTGACTCAATAATAATTTTTCTAGAAATGTATAAGCTTTTTTAAAAAAATGACTATGATGCTGTTGCAGTACCAAGGGTCATGTAGGCCAAAAGAGATTTAATACTACTTGTTATTAACTACATGATATGTGTTGGGAACTTGTACTATGTACTACCATTCTTTTGCCTTTTGAACTACAAAAGTAGGAATTAAATCAGACCATTTTAAAATTTAAAAATTATTTCTCATAACTTATTCTCCTGGTTTTGACTCCTATTCTTTCTCTGCTACAGTACATGATTTAATCTCAATTTTCTACTTTTTAATTGGTTAAAAAACCTGAAATTTTGCTTCCTTTTTTTAATTACTTCACATCTATAATGCTTATTTTTGCTGAGAAGGGTGTGTCTCTTCTGTCATTCTCTTCTTCCACTCAAAATCTTGAGAGAACTATCTCCTAATTTAAAAAATCTTCAATGCTTATATGAAAAGAAAGACTATTCATTTGCTGGCAACAATGAAGAATTAATTTCCTGTTGTAAAAGACTTCAAATCAGTCTGGAGGAAGTTGCAAGCACTGTTGCAGACATAAAGATGTTTACACTACAAACATGGATATTTACTCCCATTCAATCAAAGATTTATCTCTTGAGGCATAGGAAAACTTTTTGAAACTTCAAAAAAAGTAGGTTTTGAAACTTAAACTACTATCGGGCTGCAGAACTATGAAGGAACAAATTGTACAGGCTTTCTTCAAATTTAAATTGTAACAGTAATTGATACAAAAGTGATTTCTAAATCCAAGTCTTGTAATTTTGTTTTATGCTTTTTTTAAAACAAAGAACCCTTCTCATGAATACGCACATTGAAGCAATGCACAGATATGCCTACATCAGCAGAAGTCAAGACAACATGTTCATGGTACACCAGATATTATGGGTGATGTCATGTGGAGTTGTTCACTTGAGCTTAAGTACATTTTACTGTATCTCTGCATTCATGTGAAGTGTAACAGCTTATTAATTTTCAGGTAAGCACTACAGCTACAATTAAGTTGTTTCTGGAGTTCACTGGGTATGAAACACTCAGAATCTTTTCAGTTTTACTATGCACAAGAACTAGCTATGGAAGAATTCTTCTAAGCATACTGCAAGCCATATACACTGTGTCTAAGATTATCATGAACAAGTCCACTGAAATTTTAAGAGGGCTGTCTCAAAATATATATGAGTTATAATTCTTGATACTTACTTAGTAAGATGCCGACATAATACCTCTTTACAAATCGGTTGTTCAGCCAAAGTCAGCCAAAACTCACATGCCTCCAAAGCCACATTTTCATCTTGGTCCTGGGTCCTTTGAAGCATATACTACACAATATAAAAATAAATTATTTGTAAAAAATAGAACATTTATGTAAGAACTCTTTCATTGGTAGCTCAAAGAGCATCTCAGCAATGTAAAATAACATGCCTTATCCTTGTTTTGGTCAACACACCCCAAAAAGTGACAGCTTCAATGTGTAAACTGGAGCAGTTTCAGCTCTAGTCCTAGATTTTTAGCATAAGCTTCTCACTTAGGGTCAAGCAACGCCTAACTGTGATCCAAGGCATTTTGGGATAATTAATTTAATGAAGAATAAACAACTGCCATATGCACTGCCTGTCAAACACAATGCCAAGCTGGCAATTAGATAAGAATAATGTTTTGCAATCTCAGTCTTAAAGGGAAACAAAGAATCAGCAAGTGCAAGAGCAACACACATATTCTAAAGAATGCTTTTTATTTATTATTTTTGCAATGTCAAACAGGGGCATCTGCAGAACATCTAGGAAACAAGACTCACCTCAACTATACTAATCATATGAGGAAGCAGGCGATCCATCCGAACTTCCAGCAACATTACCAGAGCACGGCAAACATTTTTCCGTACTTCAGGCTCCTCATCACCAGCCAATGCAAAAAGATTCTGTTGGAAAGCAGAAACAGTTGAAAAACCTCAGTTCATCAGGTTCAGCTTGTATTAAAACTGACATTACTGGCTGACTAAAGGAGATGTACTTTTGCACTTGTCCAATCCACAGTCCAGAATACTATTTATTTTTTGAAGACCTATGGGTGAGCAAATTAACCCTTCAGTCTCTCAGTGTGTATTCTATACATGAACATGACACTGTGTATTAACACTGGCACAAGAATGGTACTTCCTGGATTTTTTTTCCTCCCAAACATAAATTTTGTCAGTACACAAGAGAAGCAAACCAAACACTCCAGACAATGCAGAGCCCTTCTCATCCATGTTCAGTAACAGCATTCAGACAGGCAGACAGGCCCAGTGACATGTACTTCTCAAAACAGGTAAGAAACAGACTCCTGCCATTACTTTTGCACCTTTACACAACAAGACCTTCCCCTAATTAGGAAAAATCTTTTGAAATACACCACTTCTTTTGCTTACAGAGTGGTTAGCTCTGGGCACAAGCATACAGAATGAACTTCAATCCATGGGGAGGGACTGAAGTTAAGAATGGGCAACCAGAAATGTGGAGTTTAGGGGTAGAGGTGGTTGTAAAACATAGTTCAAACCTCTTGATAAATCAGACAGGTAATTTGACTTAAACATCCAACTGAGAATATACACCCACCTCAATAAAAGAATCTATGTGCAACATAAGAGCCTGAGTTCTGCTGATGATAAATTGATTGACGCATGCCACTGCATGAGACCTACAACAGAAACAGTTAAAATATATATGTTTCATGAGTTAAAAATATTTTTTTAAACTATACTCGGGCATCAAAAGCATAAGCCAAATCTCTTCAGAAGCAAGAGAGAATAAATCTATGCACCTGTAGCATTACCAAGCAAAATTATCAAACTACATTTTAAGTACTGCCTTATACTCTGATATACCTAATATTTAAAAATAAAGTATTCAGTGAATAGAGTAGGATGACTACAGCTGGCATATTTGTTCTGAACAGTATGTATGTTCTTTTTGAGCATATCGTGACTGTGATCGCAGACAGTAATAATTCCATACAAGCAACACGGCAATATTTTAGCCTGACCTCCTTCGTTGTTAAGTACATGACCACCTTTGCAATATGTTTAGAATTTAGCGAGACCAGAATATGTCCACAATGTAGATGTAGCTCAGAACAAAAACACACTGGTAGTTGGATACCTACTAAAACACTTGTGGAAGAAACATTCTAAGAAATGAAGCACTGTTCTTCTATCCCATTTCATGCAAAGCTGTTACTTAGGGGTCTTTTCCATTCTCTGACACAGAAGTCAACTTCTCAAGGTAGAGGCACAAGGCAAAACCACCTGTAAAACCCTTTGAAGATTCATTACAGTATTTTTACTACTGTAACTCCAAATTTCTATTCTGTTTGGACATTTCTTGGAAGACTGTGACATAAAACATTGTTCAAAAGTTGTCTTTTGAATGAATAAAAGTATTGTACTGACACTTCTAGTCCTTTTCTTACCTCAGCACTATGTACTGAAACTACACTGTGGGTTGGCAGGTAGGGTGCTTTAAACTTTAAACTGGCTTAAGTTTCAAAGCCATGAACATCGCAGCACAGGAAAGAAATGAAAGACCATACAGTGTGGTATGGAAAAAAGCATGTTTTTCTTCCTCTTTGCCAGCTCCAGAGAATTATTAAGTTTATCTTTCCTTAAGACCAAGTTCACACTTAGTTATATGATTTTCTTGGCAAACTTCTTTTATAGATGATTTTCTGAACTGTTTTAGAACCCTATCATGAGTTATAATCTTCATCTTTGTCTTCACTATCTACCTACTCTTGACAATAAAGAACTGCCACCTTAAAGCTGTCAGATGTAATTTTTAAACAGAAGATAAAACACATTTCACAGAAATGTGTCTTTCATGAAGAATCATAGAATAGATGAGGTTGGAAAGCAGCTCTGGAAGTCATCTGTTCAATGCCTGTTCAAGCAGGGCTGCCTACAGCCACACCAATACCACATCCAGCTGGCTACTGAGTGTCTCCAAGGATGGAGACTCCATTATCTCTCTGGGCAACCTCTGCCAGTGCTTGGTCATTCTCACAGTAAAAAAGCTGTTTTCTGATATTCAGAGTGAACATTATGAGTTTCTGTTTGTGGTCACTGTGGCTGGTTCTGTCACTGGGCACCACTGGAAAGAGCCTAGACATTTTTTCCCTCCCTCTCTTTAAGTATTTACATAGGTTGATGAGTCCCAACTCCCTTGGCATTTCCTGCTATGGCCCTTTGCTGGAGTCTTTCCAGTATATCCATGCCTCTCTTGCACTGAACACTCCAGACCTGAACACAGTACTTCAGGTGTGGCCTCATCTGGAAGGTGAAAGGAAGGATCACCTCTCTTAAAACAGCTGGCAATACTCAAGCCCAGGATACCATTAGAGTTCTTTGTGGTAGGGGCACTCTGCTGGCTCAACTCAGGGTAAAAGCTACTTTTCTTTGTAATGAATACCAGCAAATAACAATTTAATTCTAGAATTTTTCTTTTATAATGTTAACTTGGAGAGATTAATGCTGTTTTACAGTGAAGGGATGATGAACCCATTTAAGTTGACTCAGCTGAAAGTTCAGTTCAATGCAGAATTTTTTTTTCTGTCCGAACTCAGAAACTTTTGTCAGCAGAATTTTCACTATTCCATCGCTGAAGCCATTAAAAAAGTAATGTAAAATCGTTATTTCTAATCAGAATATTAAGTTCTAAAGCACAGCACTGAATTTTTTGTAACAACATGCGAAAACTTAAACAATCTGTTTTTCAGAATCATTAATTGTATGAAGGTGAGATTCTTTTATTAACTATGAAGAGAAACATGAAAATTACTGATGCATGAAATCTCTGTGGGTCTCTGCAGGATCATTTAAAAAGCTAAGCAGGTTTTAAACAGATCTACAAAATAATGTAAGCAAAATTGTTACAGGCAACTGTAAGTATGACTCATAAACCTACCGTATTTTTGGACTGCTGTGCTTGAAGAACTGCAAGAACTTAGGTATCATGATATTGAGTGGCCGGTCCAATACATCACTATCTAAAATTTCAGCAGAATCTTCACATATCTTCTGAAGAGCGCCAAAAGCACCCTGTTTAAAAATGAATAAATACATAAATATTTTCTCGTGCATTCTGAAAAAAACAGAACTTAAGACTTTGTAATGAATGGGTAATTTCAGCACAACACAGTAAATGTAGCTAGTTAATGCTATAAATACAGCTAATAATAAAGATTAAATTGAAATATTCATAAAAGCATTTTATTTAAAGCAGCATCTGAGTATCTGTCAGTTCTCAAATTGGGAGAGTCAGCAATGAATGAGTGGTAATTTTAGTTTGATTTGATGCCCATCTATCCAAATATATCTAAAAAAACACTTAAAAGCTAATTCTTATTTGAGAAGGAAGTAGAATGAGGTAGAAGTATCCAAATTAATTGCATATATAATTGCATTTGCTTTCATAATTCACTATGGGGTAAAACAGAGATGATGCTCAATTTGAGTTTCACTTTCAAATGTAAGGGGTTTTTTCCAAGAGAAAGCAGCACCAAAACACTACGTAACAACATGGCATCTTGAATCATCAGTCAGATCTAAGGTTCACTTAATACAAAATGTTTCACACTTTCATGGAAACATTATCAAGTAATTCAAATGGTGTGATCACAATCTTTATTTTTTTACATCAGACACAGCTTTTTATTTTTTCTAGTAGTTTAGAACTGTTATTTACTTATTTCCCTTCATACAGACTGAACGAAACAGTTCATTTCACCTGTTCAATCACTTTTCCAGGTTAAGTTACAAGAAGAATGAACACTACTTTTATGTAAAAGAAAATTCAGCATCACATTAATGATGTTAATGGTGCCTAAAAGATTAGGCATCACAGAGTGGTAACTTCAGGAGACTTCTCAGCTGAGATACTATGACTACGCATCTGCAATCTTATTCTGCTTTAATGCAAAGAAAATGAATTTGTTTGAATGAACAGTAAGAACATAGACCACACGTAGAAGAAAAGGTATAAAATCTGAGCCACTGTTCTCCAAAGAGAACACATGGGCATGTATAAATACATACATACACATAACTATACATATACACAGTGTGTGTGAAGAGAGATAAAAATAGTCAAATTCGGATGATTATCTTCTTTTTTCTATAAATCTCCTTACCTCACAGGTATTGTAATCTTCAGAATCCAACAGGCTGCAAAGCTTTGGCAAGAGTTCAGGCCAATTCTGTAACTCCCCTTTTGAGGCAATTGTTGTTATCAGAATCCCTAAAAGAAACAGAAGAATGGAGAAAATGAGATCACACATGCTTTCACTTGTTTCATATAATATTTTCTTATTTTTCTCTGCTCAAATATCTAAAGAACTAAGTTTTGTAAAGGACTGGCATGAATAAGGAGAGGAAGTATATAAGAGGAAGTATATTTAATTGCAAATGTTATTTGAAGGCTTTGAACAGCAAAGGTGGGTTGCTCCTTCCTGCTGCCACGATCAAACATTAGAAATCAAGCATCAAGTAGCTTCAGTTAAGGAAATTATAATTTATAATATTTATATATCTGTATAATTTATAATTAATAACACAGAAGAGAAGCTTTGGGTCTAAGTTTACTAAACACTCTACAAATCTGGACCTTTAATAAATACAGAGTATGCACCCCAAGTCACCGATTTTTTACTATGATACAAAAGCATGAACGTGGGAATTGCCATTCAATGAACTTACAACCCAGTGACAAATTATGTGTTCACAACTTTTCAGTGTTAACACAAAACATTAAGAACACATTCTAAGACTAAGATACCTACTAAGAGCTTAAACACTGTGGTAGGTCATCCAGTGACGAGCTGTGAGAGCCAGCAAACAGACAGGTTAGCCCAAAGTGTCACTAATTCTGTTTGTTTCCAGCACATATAGAAATCCCAGGAAAAACTAGTTAGGTTACACGGACAGAGAAAGCTACTTATAAACTAGGACTGAATTTGTAAGCGTCCATTTTGTTTCAATGGAAAATATAACAGCTAGCATAATCCCCAATGCTGACAGTTACTTCTAATAAGTATGAATACAGAAGAACTCGATACTACTACAATGAGCAATCTCCCAAGCAAAAAGTGATGGAAAAAACATCTACTCATAATATATAGCTTTTCTTTGGAATAAAATGCTAAAACTCTTGTTAAATAAACAAGATTAGAAGACAACATTACAGAGCAAGAGACATTCTGGACAGGACACACAGTAACTAATAGATATTTTGCATTATTCCTTTGATGCAACAGGCTGGATCTTTTCAAGGTCCTAGAAGTGGCTTCAGAGGATGAAATGGTATGGCATGCAATTCAGACCATACATGCCATTATGAACTTTGTGTACAGATGGTGTTTTGCCCCTGTAACTCCTGAAGTTGATTTCTGAACTCCTTAACTTTTAAAAGCTGAACTTCATAACAAAATTCTCCCTCATAGGGCAATCATTAGCTTTCAATTTCTTCCTGCAGTGAAGCTCTCCAGTTCCACCACTACTTTCAAACACTTAAACTATTTTCCCTGCTTGCTTTCAAGCAGGAGCTACACTAAGGTCCTGTCCAGACTAGAGTCCCTCTAACCCAACGTTTTAAGAACAGTTGCAGACACTTTCTAATGAGATGTATTTATATCCTGGTAGATTTGTGGGTCCTTAACAAATGCACCTTAAACTTGAATCTGTATTTCAAGACTAGCACATAGGGTTTTAAAACCTGTACCACAGGTTAACAGCAGAGAGAAGATATACTGTTACTAATTTGGGGATTAGAATAAAGATAAACTAAGTAAGGATAACACAATGTGTAGTTATCATTTGGTCTCAAGTCGTGTGCTTATTCTCCTCAGCAAGGTGACTTCTGAAAATGGGATTAATCAGCTTGTTTCCATCTTGGCCAAAAGGTACCAGCTTTTGTCTGATTAGCATTAAATGGTAGAGACCACAAAGGAGAGTGAACACTGCATTAAATCTTCTCTGATGCCATTTTGACATCCTTGTTCATTTCGTTCTCAGAATTCCCGAGATGTTATTTGCAACTGGCTCATTAAATTGACAGTGCTTGAACTGCAAAAACATGTACTCATCAGAAAGAGCAGCTCTAATCTGCACGTGCCAACTCATGCTAAAGGCAGTCTAGGTAGGCAGTAGTATCTTTACACCTCGATAGTACCAAGAAACCAGTGGGTACCAGATCAGTCAGACAGCTAACAAGGATCCAACAATTCAAACAGCAGGGTGCCAAACATATGCAAAACAGCAGTAATTATGCAAGTATGCAGCTCATCAGCTGCTACTCATCTTCAGAGTTCATACATGCTGAATAATCCCTGCAAGGATCACTTAGAGCTGAACAATAATTGGGCTACTAATCCACAAGCATTTCCTATCAGGAAAAATTAAAGTGTAACTGCTTGAAAACAACCCCCGAATCCCTCAAAAGAACATCCCACAGACCATCACCAAACAACCATAAGACAGCAAATGAAATGGAGCTGGAATATGTTCCCTAGTTAGCTCTACTGTACTCCATTGAAAACTCCTATGAACAAAGAAGTAAGCATGACTCTTCTACAACCTGGAATTCAAAGAGTACCTGCCACTCAAAGACTTGTTTCTACTCTCATTAGAGTATGGGACATTAATAAAATTCATAGTAGAGCAGCTTGACAGCTGACAAGACAGCCAGAAAAAGCTAAGAAATAAGTAATCTTCTCTAGTCTTAGGTTAGTCCATAACCTGAATGCTTGGAGAAGGAATCCTACAGGAAAAGCAAATGATTCTAAAAGAACAGTAACTGATAGATTATTTTATAAGAGGAGTCAACTGAGAGAACCTGAATTTCTTTCTGAAATGACACCCATAGCCACTTTCAATATTCAAATATATATTTTACATTTTTCTAGTTTTTGAGCAGACCAGGAAAATTACTACAACACTGGAGGAAACTGTATTCTCAAAGGACAGAAAAGCAACTTTACATTGAACTAAGTAAAAATAATATAAACATACATATTTTATGAAAGATGTGTATCAAAACAAGGTATTTACAAAATCAAAAATGTAACAAATAAAACTTCTCACTGGAACTAGATGATTTTTAATGTCCCTTCTGACCTCAAAAATCATTTCATGATTCTATGACACTATGAAGTTCTGTGCACCACAGTTTATCTACTGTTTTCTAAGAGAAGCTTTTTATGTGAATGACTTAGGCATGGTATGATGATTCCCTGAAGGGAAGTGCATATGTGTGCATATAGGGGGCGGGGTGTAGAAAATGAGCTAACGGGGAAGTGTTTCATTCATGCAATCAGAGTACTGGAATAGTTCTTAAGTCAGATCTTTACTGTGTTCCTGTTTCTAGGTATATAAGTTGGCAGCAAGATGAATTTAAGTAGATTAAAATAAACTTATATTCAGTTACATTTCAAGACATATGAACTGAATTGCTATATCACTTCTAAGATAATAGGAATTTAAAGCATGATATCTTTATATTCACAATAATGAAAAATATCATTGAAATATTGTGAAGTTGTGACAATTATGAGAAACAAAAAATTTTCTGAGTTTAGTAACTCTTTATGTCCTTAGTACAGCTCTCACCCATATCAATAACATTTTCAGTATGCAGAGGACAGCATTAAGAACATACTTACCTACAGTAGCTCTAATTAAGGGGGATGAATCACCGATGTTGTTCAGACATTCACTTTTAATGAAGTCAGTTACCCCATTTGGAAAGTTGTGAAAATGTGCTTTTACATTGTTCTTCAAGATAAGACCACTCAAGGAACGTGTTGGCTCATCTGCAACAAAAAGTAATTACAGTCAACCTTCAATTGTCTCCTAGGAATAAAGCATATTTTCAAAACAATGCCACAGGATCAAAGCTTATATAGAGATATTAATCTTAATTTCCTTATCTCTTTTTCCAGCTACACCCATCAATTCACCTAGCAAACCTTTTCGGGTTCAGAGTACACAAATTAATCACCAACCACATAAAGTTCAACAAGCATAAGTGCCAGATTCTGCACTGGGGGTGGGGCAACCCTGGATGTGCAGACAGACCGGGAAATGAGATGCTCAAATGCAGTGCCACAGAAAGGGACCTGGTGCTCCTGACTGATGGAAGTTGCACATGAGCCAGCAGTGCCTGGCAGCCAGGAGGGCCACCCCTGTCCTGGGTGCATCAGGCACAGCATCGACAGCTGGGCAGGGGACGGGATTGTCCCGCTCTGCTCTGCCCTGGAGCAGCCTCACCTCCAGTGCTGGGGCAGTGCTGGGTGCCACAGTGTCACAGAGATATAAAGCTACTGGAGAGTGCCCAAAGGAGGCCACGGGGATGGGGAAGGGTCTGGAGGGGAAGCCGAATGAGGAGCAGCTGAGGTCACTTGGTCTGTTCAGCCTGGAGGAGAGGAGAGTGAGGGGAGACCTCATTGCAGTATACAACTTCCCCTCACAAGGAAGAGCAGGGACAGACACTGTCACTGTATCTCTCCTCTCTGGTGGTCAGTGAAGGGACCCAAGCGAATGGCCTGAAGCTGTGTCAGGGGAGGTTTAGTTTGGACATCAGAAAAATGCCTCTTCACCCAGAGGGTGGCTGAGCCCTGGAATAGGCTCCCCATAGAAGTGGTCACCAAGCCTGACAAAGTTCAAAGAGAGTTTGGACAGTGCTCTCAGGCACATGGTGTGATCCCTGTGGTGTCCTGTGCAGGTCAGGAGTTGGACTGGGTGATCCTTGTTGGTCCCTTCCAACCCAGCCTATTGTGTGATTCTGTGATACACTATCTCTATTTATTCAAAATTAAAATATTGGATTACAAGTTCTACATTTTAAGAGAAAGTTTTGAATACACATGTAAGCAAGGAATAGATCTGAAGTCACAGGATATAGGAAACTTATTAAAGACATTTGTCAGCCAAAGACATTCAGGCATTCTGATTATACTGACTAACTTGCTGCAACACTGATACTGTAAGGAACTGGTGACAAACCTGATTTCACCACAGGAGTATACGGAAACGATACAGGGACTGTGCAGTAAAACCTCTACCCCTATTCCCACAGAAATACAGTGTTCAATTTCTCTACAAAGCAAGGTACTTTAATCCCTTCAGAAATTAGCTGTTCTGTTGATCTACTAAATTGATAATTAGAGGGATAAGGAAAAAAAAATCTTTAGACAATGTTAAGAGGTCAAGTGTTACACAGTATGAGCCATAAAATAAACACAACCAGAATTGACCTGAACTGAGTAAGTATTTGAGTTCAGGCAACAGCTTAAGTTCTGTTCACTGAGCTTTCTCTAAGTTACTGGGGCAGTAGAGGAATGGAAAAAAAACAGCCTAACTTTTTCATTTATAGTGGAGAAGATTCATGTTTAGTTCTTAACCAAGGGTATGAGTAACTTGATATAACATCTGAGATATGGTGAAAGTGAGATCTGAATGTTCTATCCAGAAAGGGTTAGTTTAGAGTATAAACAAATTTAAATTTACAGTTTACAGCAATCCTAATAGCACTGGAAGCTAATTTTAATCAGCATTGTAGCCACTTGTTGAATTTTTTCTATGAAGTGCTGATTTGGGTGAAATAAGGAATTTCTTTGTGCCAAGAATCAGTCTACACATGAATCTATTCCAGCCCTTCAAAACTATTATTATCTCAACAGAAATAAGGAGAAGCAAAATAAGAGATACAACTTTCAAACTAAAGGTACTGCACCACAACACCAAGACATTCACAACACTGAATGTCTGACGGCTGACTGATGGACATTAGACACTTAACACCAGTTAGAAGACAAACAGAACTTTTCAGAAGAGACGGAACTGCTTGGCTGATTAGAAATTAAAACTCATTTTAATCAGCTGATTTTGAGTGCCAGAACCAGACTGCCTTCATACACTTTTGAATCTTGTCCTTTATGCTTGTATTTCAGTTTTTTTAAAGAAGCATTAGTTAGAATGCTCCAGAACTACAAAATGTATTGATACAGAAACAAACATTTCCTTTAGAATTCAGTAACTTTATAAACTAGGAAGCTACCCAATGAATACATATTTAAGACAATTCTACAACTTTATCTACATTATATGATTTAAATACCAACTTATAAACAATGTAAAAAATAAAACTCATTTCACTTGCGCAGCACTACATTGTCCAGCACCTTTTACGGGAGAAGGAGGGAAGAAAGAGTTTACTATTTTAAATAAAAAACTAAAGACTGTATGCATGGACAAACTTTTCTCAACCACACAACTGAGTTGTGAGCTGTCACAAGCATTACTGTAGTTACTTGGCAAGTCAAATGAAGTAATTTTGACATAGTAGTCTCTGAATTAAAAGTAACATCTTCACATCAATTCTTACACCAATAACGTATGTGAAACTCTGACTGCTCGACATAACTTCCATTGATACGTACACACACCTTCAAGAAATTCAGTCATCCATAAATTATTAAAATAATTCTTTTTCTGCCTAGGCAGAAAAGAAGCCAAAGGAATCCTCCTTTAATCTCCACCTTTTAAAACCTTTGCAAACCACAAAAAAAAATCATTATTGTTAGCAGCCACAGATACCAAATACAAGAGTTATTGTAAATATTTATCATCCAGCACTATCTTCTTGGTGTGAAAGAAATCAGTGACAACCAATGTCTGATTAGAACACAGTAGGCTAGTCACTAGTATGATAAACTCTAGAATGAAAATATTAAACAGTACATTATGGAAAAACATTCATCCATTAGAATGCCTGGCTCCAGCTACATAAGGGACAAGGCAACAGCTTCAATTTAAACAAGCAGAGATATATACATCATTAAATTTCTTTTGTCAAAACCAGACAGATTAGTCAACTGGTTTAGATAAAAATAATGGTCACATGAAAGTGAAACTTCGGGACCATTTTTTTTTCTTCACGAATTATTCTATGGTATGCAGCAGTATCAAGTATCTTTAATCCATTCTTTTAGACAAGATAACATATAAACTATTCTTCATAGAAAGCGATCATCCCACATATCTGCAACAAAGATTCCATGGGATTCCTCATGGAAGTGGCATCTGACAAATGGAGTAACAAAATGAGAAAAAAAGAAAAATTAAAAGTAAAATCAATTATCAACAGACTGAGAGGTAACAAGCAAAAATCACAAAGGACTTTGTGCTGAACAAACACCAACCACCTGCGCTAGAGAAGTAGCCCAAATCCAATATCCAACATTAAAAAAATAAACAAATAACACCATAGTTAAAATCTTAGTTTGAGAAAACAATTTCAGGTATGACTGGACAAGGTTATATAGTTTTCAACAATTTAACAGCTACACTGTCAAAAGATAGTAATATAGGCCTGGATGAAATTCCTGCTCTAACACCAAAATTACAAGCAGATGGCTTAAGAGCTGAGTAAGACACTCCTTAGTCTTCACAGATTCTGTGATTAATTCTGTCAACCATATGCTTCAGCCATCAAAAAAGCTCACAGTCAACTTGGAAGTATAGGGTTGACAAGAACATACAGCACAAGAAAAAGAAGGAATGTGAAGCAGACCTCTGGCATTTGGTATCGTTTTTGGTGCCCAATCAGTTCATCAGTTGAAGATTCATCTCTCACATGACCTCACTTTAAAACAAAACCACATAACAATTGTCATTTGCTACTCAATAAATTTTCAGTTCTGTTTTAAGACTCTCACATTAGTTCCAAATTTTAGTAACAGACAGATACATAGCCACCGTACACAAATTATTTTAGGGTTAATGCAGTACTCTTAAGAACCAAAGTGTGTCTTCAAATCAAACAGTTATTTTTTATCTATTGAGGGTTTGTATGACAAAGGGTGCATATGTGAAAGCAACAAGGTTTTTGAAGCCCACCTGCAAGCCCAGATATTTCACTATGCCCTTTAGAATCACAGAATGAGTTGAGCTGGAAGGCACCTTAAAAGGTTATCTCATCCAACATCATCACTATGGGCAAGAAAGTCAATTAAATCAGGTTGCTCAGAGCCCCATCCAATCTCACCTGAAGTGTTTAAAGGGATGGGGCACTCACTACTTTCTAAGCAATCTGTTCCAGTGTTCTACCACCCAAATTGTAAAAAACCTTTTCCATACATATAATCTAAATCAACTCTCTTTTTGTTTAAAAGTGTTACACCTTGTTCTATCACAGTAAACCTGGCTAAAAGGTTTGTCCCAGTCTTTCCTATAGACCCTCTTTTAGGTATTGAAAGGCTGCAATAAGATCTCCTCAAAGCCTTTTCCTCATGCTTGATCACCTCAGCTCTCTCATCCCTTCCTTATAGCAGAGGTGTTCCAACTCTCTGATGATCTTTGTGGCTCTCCTCTAGACCTGTTCCATGTCTCTCCTGTGCTGCACCCCTGCTTAATGCACCGTCTGTGCATTTCCTTCTTGCCCTTTAGTTTGACCAGCAGGTCAAACATAACTTGCCAGATTACTAAAAGAACTGACTGAATGGGATGAGAACATTTGTCCATTCACAAGCTGTGATATAATGATTTATGAGCATGGCTATATTTTGCTGTGATATTGGCAACATTACATGTGAGGGTGAGATGTTTCCTAAGACAAAACTGCCTGTCTGTCAATCTCCATCTTAAAGTTGTTGAGTCTTTTTCAGAAATAGGCATGCATTCTGTGTTTTAACTATCGATATGGATTTACTATGTACAAATACAAAATGTGTACTGACAGTGATAATGTCACTGCTGCATACGAAGATTTCTGATACGCTAATGAGACTGACTCTGTTAAAAGAGATAGAATCAAAAAAATAAGAATCCCACAAGAACTGTATAATATGGGAAGCAGAAAAAGAAGAATTTCTTCTGTTCTAATACATAAGAATACAGTACAAAAACAGCTTCACAGCTTTCCTAGCAGAAAAAAATCCTGCTTTTTTTGGATAATGGACTATGTCTTAAGTGTAACTCTTAAACGGATATGGTTACTATCATGTCTGGAGCTGCAGTGATGGTATTTCAAAACATTCAGTGTATATCAACACACAAATGACCTTGAAATGTAGTGACTAGTCTGAAGTTAATCAGTGCTCTCCATTGACTTATGTGAGTCATGGAAAATAATTTAACTCAATTGCCTAAGCTTAGTATTGTCTGTAAGAGACCAAAACAAAGCTGGAAATGTTCTGCTGATACTGAGTTTTGCATATTTATTGAATAATGAGCTATGCTTCCTAAGATGATGGTGTAAATAAAATTGAACTGAGGACAATATGGGAGGAGTATTTAACTGCTGACCAGAAATAAACTTGTTGGTTAGTACATTTGAGTCTATGTGGCAAGGTTTTGGTAGCACAATGGGGGCTACAGAGGTGACTTCTCTGAGAAGCTGCAAGAAGTGTCCCCCAAGTTCAACAGAACTTGGGGTATCCTGTGCAGGGTCAGCTGGACTCAATGATCCTGATGGGTCCCTTCCAACTCAGCATATTCTATCATTCTCTGATTTAAGAAAGGAAAAAAATTACCATGCAAGAGCAAGTGCAGCCAGAGCAGAAAGGAATGAGAATATGTGAGGGAAACAGCCTTGCAGACGTGAAGGTAACTGAAGGAGAGATGCTCCAGGTGCTAGAGCAGAGATTCCCCTGCAGCCTGTGGTTGAAGACTATGATGAGGCAGGCTGTCCCCCTGCAGCCCATGGAGGCTCATTGTGGAGGAGAAGATATCCACCTGCAGTCCATGCAGGATCCCACACTAGATCAGATCGGTGCCCAAAGGAGGCTGTGACCCTATGGGAAGCCTGCCCTGGAGCAGTCTGTTCCTGAAGAACTGCACTCCATGGAAGGGATCCACACTGGGAACTGCAGCCTGTGGAAAGGACTCATGTTGTAAAAGCTTGTGGAGCACTGTCTTCTGTAAGAGGGACCTCATGCTGGAACAGGGGAAAAATAGGAGGAGTGCTCCCCCTGAGGAGGAACAAGTGGCAGAGAAAAGGTGTGATGAAATAACAACAGCCCTTATTTCCTGTTCCCCTGCATTACTCAGGGAGAGGAGGTAGAAAAAAGTGGGAGTAAAGTTAAGCCCTGGTAGAAGGCAGGTGTTTTTAAGATTTGGCTTTATTTCTAATTACCCAACTCGGATTAAACTATTTCCCAAAGCCTGTGACAGTAATCAGGAAATGATCTCTCCCTGCCCTTATTCTCACTCCACAGGACTTTTGTTATATTCTCTCACCCATGTCCAGCTGAGGAGGGGGATCACAGAGCAGCTTTGGCAGGGATCTGGCATCCAGCCAGGTCAACCCACTACAATTAGTTCTGTAAGGTTTTCTATTCTAATAATTACCACATGTCAATCAGAATGCCAAATTCTGTATATCTCTACAATTGCAAAAATCAACAAAATGTTAAAGAACTAATCTTTTGGTTTCACTCCTACTTTCAGCTCCTCTATCAAATCTCCACAATCTGGCTGTCCCAGCACTTTTCCTCTCGTGTGGTCTCATGTGCTGTCTCCTGATTCAGCAGTTAAACCAGTCCTAGAATTCTATCAAGAGCAGAAGAATAAGAAATAGGGATTTAGTGTGATGAGAACATGATTCACTACAAGGTCCCAAACTACCCAACAAATGCAGGATAGTGCTGTAGTTTGAAAACATTTTAAAAGTAATGTCATCTCTCTCTGGCATTTACTTTTTGAGGACGGGGAGGAGGACGACAACATGGACTTCTGTGCTTAGTCAAGTGCATAGGAAAAGGAAATTATGATGTGCCCAAAGGAACTTGTTTAGACAGCATCTGGCAGTGAATGAATACAGATTTAGAGTCATTAATCTATCTGAAGAAATTGCCTTGTCAGATGAGTAGAAGTTTTGTCACTCTCTGAATATATCAAAGGTGAATCTTATATATTAAAATATGTGATAATTTGTCATTTGAATAGCTGTTAGTACACAGGGATCACTTGAATTAGTAAAATAAGGCTGTGTTATCAAAATGAGTAATTAAAAATCCTAGTATTGCTGAGTATTGGAAAACACAAAATACAGAATACAGTGGAAGTTTTGCCTAGTTTTCCTTCTGTTTCTATGCTATAGGTATAGCTTAACAGAAAGTTGTGTTGTAGCATGCAAGTGTATATGTTGTTTTAAAGCCAGACTGCTTTGTTTCTCTGATACCCTTACTGGCAAGTAAGGCTTCTTCCCCTATAACGATCAATTAATGAAAGGAAAACCTCCTCGTTTTTATTTCCTAAGTCTGTACTCAGTGTGCTCCTTTTTTTGTTTTTTTCCCCATTCATTCTGGCTGACTTTTCTGAACAATATCATCAGACTTTTAATTAGGAATATTAGGCTGCACTCTGGTAAACATCAGAAGATAGTTTTGGCACTACTGCAGGTGTTCTTCCTAAGCAGCTGTGTGTCTAGCTAAAATAGGAAAATAAAGAGCACAGACCTGCTTTTATTTCGACACACTTTTGTACATTTAATATTTTATTATTGTTATTATTTTAGGAACTTAGATTTTTTTTTGTATTTCGCGACACAAGAGTTCTTATTAGGAAGGTTGAGACTACGAGTGAAAATGAGACTTATCTGAGCTGCTTTGCTGGGTGACCATACTGCTCTTCTGAGTAATTAGAAATTCATCTTCAGTCTCTTTAGTTTTCAGTATCTACCGATGACTTCATCATCCCTTTTCTTTATAAGGGGATGAAAATGAGGAAAACTGGGAGCTCTTATAATTTTGGAATGTTTAAAACTCCTGAAACTTACAGCTTGTCAGTCAGAATTTTCTCTGATCAGTAGTGTATCTACTAATACAGAGAAAAACACCCAACATTTGAAGTTATGTGAATGCTTTTTCTTTGGAGATATCAAAACAAAAATTTGTCCTGTTGAATCTACACTTGCTTGAACTGCCAATGTGTGACACTTTAGAGGAAGCAGACAACTGCTGTAGGGCAAAGCGGTTATTAACTCCCTACACAGAACTGAGTGCAGACGGCAGTCATTGTTACCTGGGATTGAGTGCACCCTCAGCAGGTTTGCAGATGACACAAAGCTGAGCAGTGCAGTTGACACAACAGAAGGAAGGGATGCCACCCAGAGGGACTTGGACAAGCTTGAGAAATGGGTCCATGAGAATCTCATGAGGTCCAACAAGCCCAAGTGGAGGTGCTGGCTCTGCGTCAGGGCAGTCCCAGATACAAGTACACATAAGGAGAAGAAGTCATTGAGAGCAGCCCTGTGTAGCAGGAGTAAAGGATAAAAAACTGGACATGAGCCAATAATGTGTACTCACAGCCCAAACAGCCAACCACATGGTCAGCTGCATATAAAGCAGCACGGCCAGCAGGGTGAGGAAGGGGATTCTTCCCCTCTACTCTGTCCTTGTGAGACCCAACCCACAGTGCTGCATGCAGCTCTGGTGTCGCCAGCATAGGAAGGACAACCTGTTGGATCAAGTCCAGAGGAGTGCCACAAAGATGATCAGAGGGCTGGAGCACTTCTCCTGTACAGACAGGCTGAGACCAGGGGTTGTAAAGCCTGGAGAACAGAACATTTTGGAGAGACCTAAATTGCTGCCTCTCAGTCCTTAAAAGAGGGACAGCAACTGTTTTCAGAGACAGGTAGTGGTAAGACAAGGGAGAAGATTTTTAAACTAACAGAGGAGAGATTTAGATTAGATGTTAGGAAGAAATTCTTTACTCAGATGGTAATGAGGCACAAGAACAGGTTGCCCAGAGAAGTAGTGGATGCCTCATCCCTGAAAATATTCAAGGGTTGGATAGGGCCCTGAGTAATCTGATGCAGCGGATAGCCCATGACAGGGGAGTTGGAACTAATCTTTACTGCCCCTTTCAACCCAAACCACTCTATCATTCTTTCATGATTATGTAACTCTCTCATGGCACAGTTGCTCCATAATGCCTGTTGAAAGCAGAAGGCCTGAGCATCGTGGGGGTTGTGAAGAGTGTGAATTATATTATTATAGAAGGAGAAGAAAGGAGTTTAAAATGCTTTGCAAAAGCAGTAGTAATGCTTATCCTATTACTGGTATTAGTGTGAAACTGTGGAATCAAGATGTGCCTTCTCTATTGTCAGTAAAGATACTCAATTCTGGAGCTGGAAAAACATACTGTGCATATTATTATTTGTAGTATCAAAAGTTGTGTTATTTTTTCTTTTAGGTTCCACTCTCTTGTGACATTAAAGGAAAGATGTTTTAGCTTGTACATGAGAAGTGGTAATGGGCATTCCTTTATCAAAGCCAATTCAGCTTTATAAAAATGGTTGTCTATAAAATTGCATCTGGCCCAGCCCTGCAAGCTAAAACACCTGCTGTAACAGCTTTATCATCCTAATGCCTCACAGCAAGTATGCTTTCTGAAAATCTGGAAAGAGGTGGTGATACTGCTTCCTAGGACCCTAAATCATACACCAACATACAGCCTTATACAGCCTTAAAAACAGCTGGCACCTCTGAATCGCATTGAATCAAATACTGCGTGGTGAACAGAAGTCCCTTTAGAAACACTGGCAACTCTTTTGCTTTCTGTAGGAAAACACCTCACTGGAATGCTTGATACAGGCATTTTAAGTACACTTAGGTTTAAGATAAAAAAACAACCAAACATTACTGAGTATGAGAATCTGCTTTTTTAAAAAGCATACAAAGAAATACTCATTGCAGCAGACTACATTCAGCTTGTAAAGACACATTAAGGAAAGGCTTGAAATAGCTGATTAAATACCTCCACCTTACACCTAAAGATATATTTTAAGGCCAAAACAGATCTTATCCATAACTACTTGAATTTCAAACAATGACATACCAATTCTTTCCTTGTACGGGCTTCAGGGACATGGAAAGAGATAACAAGAGAGATTTCATACCCTTGATTCTGGATGTCCATAATAAGGAGCTCCAGGAAAGCGCTCCTGAAGCATTGAATCACATAACAAATCCACAATCTAATTCAGTTTCTTACACAACTTTAAATAAATGAATAATCTGTTAGGAGAAGCCTTTCCTTAAACCCACACTACAATATCCCTAAAGAAGCATGGAAAGGAGAAATTAGCGATCATACTAGGGAAAGTCATGGAATTTTTAGTAACTTTACAAAATTAATTATCACATAATATGTATTATACTAAGTAAGTCTGCCAATGATACTGAATTGGGAGGAGCTGCTGACTTCTTCAAAGGCAGAGAGGGCCTGCAGAGAGACCTCAAAAACTGGAGGGCTGAACAATCACCAACTGTACAAAGTTTCAACAAGTGCTGATTCTGCACTGGGGGTGGGGCAACCCTGGATGCGCACACAGACTGGGGAATGAGATGCTCAAATGCAGTGCCACAGAAAGGGACCTGGTGCTCCTGACTGATGGAAGTTGCACATGAGCCAGCAGTGCCTGGCAGCCAGGAGGGCCACCCCTGTCCTGGGGGCATCAGGCACAGCATCGACAGCCGGGCAAGGGAGGGGATTGTCCCGCTCTGCTCTGCCCTGGAGCAGCCTCACCTCCAGTGCTGGGGCAGTGCTGGGTGCCACAATGTCACAGAGATATAAAGCTACTGGAGAGTGCCCAAGGGAAGCCACGGGGATGGAGAAGGGTCTGGAGGGGAAGTCAAATGAGAAGCAGCTGAGGTTGCTTATTCTGATCAGCCTAGAGGAGACTGAGGACAGACCTCCTTGTGAGGGGAAGGGGAGGGGCAGGAACTGGTCTCTGGTGGCCAGTGAAGGACCTGAGGGAATGGCTTGAATTTGCGTAAGGGGAAGTTCAGGTTGAATATAAGGAAGACTTTCTTCACTTAAGAGGGTGGTTGGGCACTGGGAAGAGGCTCCCCAGGCAAGTAATCACAGCATCAGCCTGAAAGAGTTCAACAAGCATCTGGACAATGCTGTGAGGTACATGGTGTGATTCTTGAGGGTGTCCTGTGCAGAGACAGGAGTTGGACTCTATGAATTTTGTGAGTCCCTTCCCACTCAAGATCTTCTGTGATTCTACTCTTTCCCTTAAGACATTGACACAACTCAACCACTACATTTATGCACTGATTAGTAAAAGTCAGTCTTTTTGTAATTCTTCATGTATCTGAATGTCAGAGAAGAAAATGTTTTGCTGTTAGTAGGCCATTACATAGGGTATGCAGCATTTTAAACTGTAAAGGCACATTAATCTGGCTTGATTTCTGAATGGTAATGCAATTAGATTTGCCACTTGACAGTTATTTTTGTATATTTAATAATGATATGTAGTGACCGTGCTGGGGGGAATGGTAGGGGAGTTTTTGTTTAATTTAACAATTAAAACTCCTGAATCACTTTTCTGGATTAATCCTTCCAATCAAAAATGTCTTCTTGAAATATGTAGTTGGCAAATTAACGTGATCTCACATCATGGTCTTTTTCTTGCTCAGCTTCAATTATCTTTCAACACCAACATGCCAAGAAAGATCTTAATGGAATGGACGCATGAAAACTGTTCTCTGGCTCAAGTCTGAATTTCAAAATTCATCAGAAAACATCCCCACCAAACTCATTTGGAATTCCAGTAATATCTTATAAAAAGCTGTTTTGAATTGTATGTGCAAAACTAGGTTAATTATTAGTGTAATGATTATCTGGACATAAATTACCATCAGTGAAAAGCTCTGTTGAAACAAAAATTTGGTGTGGGAGGCAGGGAAGGGAGTAAGGTGGGGACAGGACCTATCTCCATGGTAATGTTTCAGGTCAAAGTAAAGTGCTCTGAATGACTAGATCATCACATAAACAAGACCAAGAACTGCAGAGACACTGTTCTTCCATCTTAACTGGTTTATAAAAATCTAAAGTATTTTGGAAATAAGCTCAAAAGACCTTCCTTAAAGCCTGTGACAAAAACAGTACTAAAGCAGTGGTCTCAACTTCAGCTCATTCACCTTCAGAGTAAAAGATTGTCTCAAGGATCCTGATCCTTGACTGCAATAGCCTTACACCACTGATTGTGACCAGTCAATCCACTGAGAGACCACTCTGTAAAGTATAGTATAGTATAGTTCTCTTGTTTGGATGGGGTGAAGAGTCAGTCACTAAAGCACCTTCGCAAGATCACCATTGTGTAACTGCAACAGGATCAACAACTGCAGTTATACAAGCCAGCAGAAAATATCAGGAGCATCATGCACTTGTCTCACTATTTTCCCATTAGCATAGGACCTGCTGAGAGCCCAGCAGATGGGGGGGGAGATGAATGCAGAACTTTACAAAAACGATGAAAAACTAACCATGACCCATTGAATAATGATGGACATCATCTTTTGATAATTTGGTGCAAAGCCATATCCATCTCTCGTTCACAAAGTTGGGGATGCTGTTTGAAATAAAACATGGTGTAACTCTGGACTGAAACTAAGCAGAAAACACCAAGAAATTAATAAAGTTGTCCTACAACAGGACAGTGGAAATTAAGAAGGGTGCTATTTCTGCCTGCCTATTTTAGAGTAGAGGGAGAAAGAGATATCTTATAAACTTTGATTTATAGAAGGCATAAACAGGTTTACATACAGCCAACTTTGGAAATTTCATCCTTACAGTCAAGAAAGCCTGAAACAAACTCAGTAGTATGCAGTGTGAACTAGCCATATTAGGACATCTAGAGGTCCTGACCTGCCTCAGGCTTCAAGTATCTTGGAAAACTGCCTCAGTACACCTTAAGTCTTGGAAAACTGCCTTAATACCCCTTAATACACTAGAACAGGTCTCAGTAAAACAGCAAAGAGGCTGAAATTTAGAAAACACATTTCATACTTTTTTCAAAGAAACATACTTGGACTAGGGATGCAATAATGCAAACAAGGAAAGGGGGATTTAGATGCACGACTTGCATCAAAGCAGGAAGGCCTCAGTTAAATGAAAAAAGCAACAACAGAGGCAGAAGTGATGCTTCCATATAGAACTGGACTGTTTCAGTCAACCACACAAAATCCAGAAAACGATCTGAGAAGCAGAAGCAACACGTATACAGTCCAGAAAACAAATTATTAAGAGAATACAGAATACTATAGGATTCTGAGCTCACTTCAGGGGATGCTGGAAGAATAAAAAGACAGTATCAACACTAAGGATGTGGCAGTATCACTGCATTATCTCTGAGGCTTTTTTACCTTCCTATCCAAGAAGGAGCAACTCCACTAACAGTGCCTACAAGTAGTATTTTCATGCACAGATAAATTAGCAAAACAACACTTTTTTCATTCAGACACTTTTCAGTTAATCTGGACTCCATCCTACCTACCTAAGAAAGATCTCTGAGCACCATACTTCATGGAAAGTACACTCTAGAGATCTGTATCTTAAACTTTAATGGCTTGGGATCTTATTTGATTTCATCAGCCTGCCTACTGCCTAAATGAAGGCTGTTTCCTTAACAATTTTTATACTGTGATGTTTTTAACACTGGGGTTCATCCAGATTTCCAACACTATCTTTAGAAACGCGCATTAATTTTAAAATAATCAAAACAAACAAAGAAAACCTCAACAAACAAAAAAAAACCCCTAAAACCTAAACCAAACCAAACAAAACAAAAAACCCCAACAAAAACAACACCAAAAAATCCCCCCACAAACAAAACCAAACCAAACACACACACAAAAAAAACCAACCCCAAACCCAAAAAACCAAGAAAAAAGAAATGAAGGGCTTAAAGCTTGGGTATAGACATGCTATAGCAGCAAACCAGGCCATGTATTTTCACTGATGAAATGCTAACAGGGCATTCCTGCTTCCAGGAAGGCACAAGCTTAATAAGCTTTGACAGGGCCCAGAAAAATTTAAATACAAAGCCAAGAAAACCCCTACTTAAATGCAGGATTATCACAACAGATCCTGAACCACTAAGTCACAAGCATTCAGAAACAGAAGCCTGATGGCACTAAGACTAGAGGAAAAGTTAACAGTTTTTTCAGCTGAATAGTAAAAACCCTCTGTTGCTAAAACAAAGGAAATTTTACTACATATAAGGTTTACCTAAGCATCTTAAAGGCTGAACTCAGTGAAAGCCAGTTTTGTAAATGAAGGGTTTTGGTTGCAAAAGAAGTTTTCCTGAAAAGTTAATTGTCCATAGAGCCATAAGGTAAGACTCAAGTCAAAGGTAAGTTGGTGCCATCTTCACTGCAATACAATGATACTATTTAACAAACATTTCAACCAACCAGATGACAGAATACCCACACTCAGAAGCTGTCACCTAAATGTATCCTTACGTACCATTTTCTTAGCAGAAGTTTCAACAGTAACAAAAACTGAATCAAAGGTTAGTTCCATCGGCTACCAAGCCAGGTTCTTTTTCCGGACTATTGAAACACCTTAGTTTTTATTGAAATAAGCCATCAGAGATGCTGTAAGCCAATTTTTATTGCTCCTTCTGCTGGGATAGTATGGCCCCAACAAAACTTCTAAGAGTATGAATATCTATGTTTTTGGTCTGTGGCAAGGCTGTAGAGACAGACAGCCAACAGCACCCGCCTTAGGAGGGAAAGAAACAGAATGCTTTCTCAATTGTACTGAAGACAGGCATCTACCGGGATGAGTCCAACCAAGTATTGTAGCTGTTGACCAGCAGTTCTAACAGTCTCATGACCTTACTCGAGCATGAGGAAAGATGAAGGGCGCTTGGTTGGATTCAAAGCAAATCCAATCAACAGTCTTCTGCCATTCTTCATTAGTCCTACTCAACCAAGGTAACAGAGTATTTAGAATTCAGCAAACACTATGAAAAGTACCAACACCAGACTTGGTTATGGTACCTTCAGTATTCTGCAAACTTCCAGAAACAGAAATACAAAGTTAAAAAACAGTTGCTTTGGACAAAATTTTATGACTTGTCATGATGCAGGACAAGAGCATCACCAAAGTAACAGATACTTTTAAGCAGTCTCACAATAGATCTGATGTATTTGTGAGAGGTATCAGTGCAATCTGATTCAAAGCACTTCTCCCTGGAAGTTAACTTGCTACTTCTTCCCACCTTGCTTGGCCCCTCTCAACCTGCCAGAAGCTGTTTTTTTCCCCTTCAGATAAAACAGCTTTACACAACCATATTGTAACAGCTAGCATATCCTACTCTTTATCCAATTCTACAGAGGTCGATGTGATTAAACATTAGGAAAGGAAAAGGTGACTACTGAATAACTGGAATAACTGAATAACTGAATAACTTCTGCAAGGAAGAGATCCTAATACACAACTAAACATCAAGCATATGTGACAATCTAGAACCTCAGGCTCAAATGGTGAATGAAGAAAGGGAAATTAGCAAGTTGTGTTAGTGTCAGAAAACAAATTCGTGGACAAAAAAAAAAAAAGTGAAACATCCTTCTTGTCACATCCTTTGTACAGATTCCATATCCCACTACTGGAATGGCTCTGCTTTTCATTTTTCTGGTAACATATAAAGGACATGGTGTATATCTACACTGGCACCTTACTCAATGATTCAGTATCCTGGCTGACTTAAGTCTTGAAAATGCTCTCAGACTTAAGGTACTCCCCCAGCATTTCACAGAAGATTAGATGACTTCCTACACACAACACACAAAAACACTGAGATATACTCTAGCCTTCAAACAGGAAAACACACTTTCATACTCCTCTCTGTTTCCCTCTTCCTGAAGTAAGCTGATACAACCAAAACAGTAGTTAAAATGTAGACCAATGTCCTTGACAATTCTTTGAACGTTACAGGGCCATACATAAATAAAATCAAATACAAAGGGAAAAAAGCAAGCATTCACAAACAAAGTTGTGAAACACTAAATGGCAGAAAAAGTGCTAGTAGCAGAACTCTAAAGGAAAAAAACCTAGAAAACAACCCCAACAACCAAACACAGTGATTACAAACAAATGTAAAGAAGACAGACGTGCCGAAGAGATCTTGAAACAAATTTCCTTCTTCTATCAAAGACATCTTAAAACAATAGCTGTAGTACACGGAAAAGATAATCTTTCACACACCCTGATCGCAGAGGAATTGGCTGTATTTACCGACTGGTAGAGGCTACACACTATGCCATATACAGTCTGTACTGTAATGTCCATAACAATAGAACAACATGACTGATTTCTAACTATATTTTGATACAAATAAAAATTCAGAATGGAGATTATGACAGACATCTTTGAACGACTCTAAATATGTAGTCTTCAAAGTATTTACAAGTCTCATTACTTTGGAGATAATTATCATAATTGAACTTAGCAGTATATTTTATAATGTATATAGTCAAGATTAATCACAGTTATGCCACAATTTTACTGCAGTCCAACAGAGGTATGATGTTCTAACATTTCTCAGAATATTTCATAGGACATTTAGAATGGACTCCATTATAAGGCTGATACTGCAAGTACCAGTAAGTTATCAGGTTTTTTTCCCTACAAAGACCCCAAGTGCGTAAGTGAATTCTACACAACTACGGAGCTCAACCAACCAGCAAACTGACCAGAGGCAGCCTTCTATTTCTTTGAAGCTAAATAATATAATTTTTTTTAAAAGGCAAAGAAAAATAAAATAAAACAGTCACTATCTCACAACTTACCTTCAGACTTCAACTTTGTAAGAACAAAAATCAGGTAGTTGTTGAAATCTGGATACTGATTGAGTTGTTCTAGTTTCTGAAGAGAGAAACTGTTAAGGAAAGTTGAATCTTTACATACAACATTTATAGCTTTCTGGATACAAAGACTGTTATATTTGTTATGTAGTGCTACATCACTTCAGCCAGCTGTGACTATAAGCTCCCAATATACAGAGTATGAACAACCTAAAAACAGTTTCTGTAATCTTCTTACTGAAGCAATAGCTTTTAGTTATGGGGAAGTCTAAAAAAATAATCCGAGGGCAGACAAAAATTAACAGATCCTTAAAAATATCGATAAAGCCATATCACTAAAACAGGCAGCTGAACATTACCAACAACTGTGTATTCAAATGGATCAAAAAGCATCACAAAAGAGAAGAAAGAACAGCAAGAGCAGTATTTAACAGAAACTTAATGAGAAAACACTTACTTGGTCTAAGAAATGAAGACTAGCTCTTATACCATTTTTCTTAACAACTGCTTCACTCACTTAACTTTTCCTTTTTTATTGCACGAAACATACAATAACTTATCTGAAAAATATCTGAAACCATAAAAATTCATAACTTTACTAACAAAGAGCTTTAGCTAACCTATACTTCATTGTATTTGATATCTAAACACCCAAGTGTGCTAAAACAGCATCATAAAGAAACAGCATTAAAGAATAAACACAGTTTTTTTTATTTTTCTACAAAAAAATATGGACTAAGTGTACTTTAAATTTGAAGCCGTTAATCACAACCCTGCTTGGACATCGTACTAAATAGCATTCTACAATACAACAGACATCACAATTTTGTGTGTGTGTGTGTGTGTGTGTGTGTGTGTGTGTGTGTGTGTGTGGATACAGTCTCAAAGGACATTCATAATTTTTTAAAAAATTTTTAATTATATGACATGGACTGTCAACTTGTATTAGATCATTTTCCCAAACTGATGTATAATACACTGTTAAAACTATGCCACTTCTCAAACCTTTACAAGCCAACATATGAGGACCTACTGGAAAGCACAGGTATCAACACAGCAGGGAGTTTTCACTACCACTTAAAAAGAATTTTAAGCATCAGTTGAAAGGACTATTCAAAGGACTTGACTAAGGTCAAGTTCTATACATCATCAAGACAGACAGCACCACTTACACGGCCCACCTTGCATATATGATGCTATAGTTCAATAAACAAACCAGATGTAATTAAATTATTTGAAGCAAAGCTTTAAAATATAATTTTACACTAAAGCTACCCTATAAACACTGTTCCTATAAACACTTCAGTATTTTAAATACTAAAGAGCACCGGTTTAAGCTTGGGGCATTATTAGAACACTACTTCTTCAGACTCTCCTGCTTAGAATTTTTCAGAGAAAGCAATCATATTTTAAAAATTTAGAACACAGCTGAAAGAACAAGATGATAAAGATGAAATAAACCTTCACCTTTCAGACAGGAGCAGAAGCCTTCCTGATCTTCACTGCACTTGCTACAAAAGTCTAGAAGTGGAGCAAATTTGGCTTACAGCTAAACAGTTAAAATAATATAAATATATACAGACACACATATGTTCTTACCTACTGAAATAAATTCTGTTGCTTTCTGCGGAAACCTTCAAGAAAATGCCTTAAATAAAAAGGGAACCAGATAACAAACTCACATCCTTCATAGAATTTCAGCACTTCTATAAATTTCAAAGCACTTATGGCTAGCTCAAGAAGCAGGATACAATAGATGAGGCTTTATTTTTTAAGGCCTATGCTTTTATTAGTCTTAATTTAAACGTTTTGCCTTCTCAGTCCTTGCTCCTTAAAACCTTGCTATTCATTACTTCTACAACCAAGAGTGACCGGGGGG
>VXAC01001022.1:65333-100538 GCA_013399225.1 Rhipidura dahli
GCCCCCGGCCACCCCCGGCCCACTCTCGGGGCCCCGCAAGCCTCGGCCAAGGATACTTGTTGCACGGCTCTCTGCGTGGTGGTGTCCGGGGACTGGGACTCCTTGAGCAGCTGCAAGATCTGCTGGAGCCCCTGCTCGTCGGGCTTCCACTCGTACTCCATCTTGGCTGTCTGGAAAACAGCAGACAACAGGCGGCCGCGGTTGGCGGCGCGGCAGGGCCCGGGCGGGGGCGGGCGGAGAGGAAAGAAGGCCGGGCCAGGGAGAAGGGGCGCGGCAGTGCCCGGTCCGCTCCGGATCTCGTGGCCCCGCGCACCCCAGCAGCCGCCGGATAGACGTAGGACACCGACCTGCTCCCGCTTCCTCCGCGCCGAGCAGAGACTGAGTCACGACGAATTTGTGATCCGGCCCGAAGAGCCGCCTCGCGTCCTGCTGGGTCCTAGCGCCGGGCACGGCTCCGCCCGCCCGGGCCGCCTCGGGGCCGCCGGCGCCGCCGTCCGCCTTTCCGCGGTGCGTCCGACACTGCCAGCAGCCTACGGGCGACAGAACGCGAGCACCTCAATTCTGGCCGACGGGATACGGGGACCCACGCCGCCCACCCGAGAATAGACGGAAACCTCCAGCGAACGTGACAGGCGAGGGGCGAAGGGGAGCCCCGGGCGGGGCCCAGCCCCCTGGGACAGTCCCCGGCAGCGAGTAAGGAGGCTCCCGCCTTCCCACGGAGAAGTGCGGGCGCGAAAGCAGACCCAGGTGTCACGAACGTCGTACCTGCTGCACCTCTGTGTCATCTGTCTGAGTACTAAGCAGATCTCAGATGTTCTCAATTCCAAGTGTAAAGAGGGAACAGGACTAAGTACGCGGGGAAGGAGAGGGAGACTGGGGGGGACAAACTCAAAAGAAACTGTTTTGAATACCTACCGTATCTTAAAACTTAGCCCCAAAATGTATCAAGGGAGATCTCGGGTTGAAGTTAACAATTTAGATACATATATACCTATGCATATATCTAAAATATGCATGACACATGTATGTATATAGTTATTTTTGTCTTATACCTATACTAACAGGAGAAAGAATACATGACGTTTAAAACTGGTCTAAAATGGGTAAATGAAAGCCAATAACTCTCTGGTTTTTATTATCTTATTTTTAGTCACTGTGTTTGTAAGCACCTCACTTGATATGAAAACTAGTTTCTACTGCTTGTGCTGCAGTACAGACTCAGAACATGACACATCTCAGCCGTTAGAACTGTTCAGAGGCATTGAAGAGAGGGAGCAATACTAATTCCGAAGGGTGCATCCCAGGTTATTTGCTATGTGGCACTTTGTCTCACCTCCCCAACACTGACAGGCATCTGTCCAGTCTAAGGTGCTAAGAAGTGTTCTTAGCTAATTTTCCTTTTGTTATTATGTGATGCTATTCTTGAAGGAGACAAAATCAGTATTGCATTGTCTCCAACAAAACAGCAAAAAGAGCCATCAAAGGCAAGACAACAGGTAGTGTACTTACACTACATATGCGGATGAGTACAGTTAAAGAGACTTTTTGATGAACCAGGAAAGAATGTACACTGGATTAAGGAGTAGAGAAATATGCAGAGAAGTATGCTGCATAGCATACAAGATAAAATCAATGGAGAGAAAAAAAAAACAGTTTATGAAACAAAAAACCAGTAATGAGATATATTTATTAAGCCCTCCTATTTTAGCAACTGCTGTAGTTATCACAGGACTTTTTGGGAGACTACAAAAGCTGAGCGCCTCTTGAGAGTTTACAGCACCTAAACAAGATGAAGTCAGTTAGGCAGGTACATAAAAACATGCTACCATTTACTAGAAAAGAGTGGACACAAGATTTACCATGAGATTTTTGTGATCAGGGTGAATCTCCAGTTGTTTCCCTGTAGTACAGAAACATGTCAAAACAAGGATTTTGACCCAGACTATTAAAACTGATGTTAATGGCTCACACTGCATGGGCAGGAGATACCTTTCTGGGATGAATGCATAGTTGGAACACATGAAAGCTGAAGTCCAACAAATCAAGGAAGAGCTAATGTGGGTCTCAGGCACCTAACTGTGCCTTAGCAATAAGGTTGTAGAAACTTGATTTTTCTTTGAGACTTCTGTCCCACTTCTGTCAAGTTTGTTTGGACTTGATTAGAGCTTCAAAAGTTACTATTCAGAAATTATGACACAAGGTTTATATCTGTCTAATATCTGGAAACCAAGTGTGCTAAAGAAGAACAACATTAAAGATGAGAAACAAGGGAAGTGATCAGAAAGGAAGGTTGATAGACAAACAGGAAAGAGCAGGTAGAGAAGCATGCCATGGATGAATAACTAAGAAAGCAGGCTTCCTTTCCAATAATGTAACTAGAATTCAGTCCTGGTAAGAATTTCCATTTTCTGCAGCGGAAAGGACAGAAAAAGGCCTACAAATTGAAGTATGAATGGGAGCCTCCACAGAAGACCTGTAGTGGAGACATCTAAGTGCTTTACATGATCATCCTCCAAGATAAGTGAGAATATTTTAGGAGACATTATCAAAATGAGAAGGTATTCTGCAAGATGAGATGTCTCGTTTAGCTTCTATATATGAAACCTGTATGAAACCTGAGGAGGAACCTATCTCTAGTCCTTCAAATTATGTAAGGAAGCAAAAGAAGTCAAAATAATTTGACTGAGACAAGAAAAAAACCTTCAGGTTGAAAGGATTACAGAAAAAACAACCCCAGAAAAATGTATATTTCTGTGTACTTCACATTTATATATGTATGCTTTGCCTTTTTTGTTTTCTACTATGTTTTCCCCAAGCAAGAATCTTCTTGTATAGAAAAGAAATCAGAATCAATGTTAAACAAAATACCAGACACATGAATACTACCCTCCAAAACACAGCTTGGTTCACCCCACTTGATCAGCAAAATGCAGCAGAACTGAATTTGACACACTTCATCTATATATGTTAAGATTACAGTCGTTCTTTGAAGAAAGCCTTGCACAAATGCTGAGGCTACTATCTGACTTCTTTGTTATGCAGACTTTAGATGTCATGCACTAGCCATAATCCACTATTGTCACAATGTGCAACATCGAAACAAACAAAACAATCACAAGCCCAAACACTATTTCTTTAATATATTTCTCTCTTCATAACCTTGCAGTTTTCTACTAAAGTGTCTACAAAAAGCCTGTAAGAAATTATCTTCAGTTTTCTCTTTCAGTTTCTCTTTCATTTTTCTCTCAGAATTCCCCATTAATTCAGGCTGAAATGACACATACTTGGCATACAAGGAAACAAAAGAAACGGCTACCATAGGTACTGCTGTTAAATGATTAAAAATCCAGTTTTTAGAGCAGTAGCTGTGAATACCTGAGACAGGCTTTGATTCTTGCTTCTTCCTAAAGTAATTAACCCAACTTTTTTTCTGCAAAGTGTCCTTACCACCATATTAGAGTGCATTTGGTGCTACATCTTTTAATCTCTCTTGTTGCTTTTCATTATGTTGTAAACAGATACTGACAGGAACTTGGACTGATGCCTTAGGTTTTAACTNCAACACCAACACCAAATGTACTGCAAAGCAGCACAAGCCACATACTATAGAACTCCTCATTTTCGTGAATTTTAACTAGCACCGTTTCAGTATCAGGCTTCCAGGCAAATAAAAACATCCTCACCAGGTACCAAAATGCGCAGCGTCAGAGCCAGCAGGCCCACGAGGGCGCGCAGGCAGCGGCTCTGGCAGCGGCACTGCCCACACCAGCTACGGCTTTCACCTCGATTCCCGGCGCCAGATTACTTCGAGAGGCCCCTACTCGCCCCCCGCCCTGCCGCGGGGNACTTGGACTGATGCCTTAGGTTTTAACTTTTCTACTTTTCAAGTCCACACCACTCCTCAGTGTGTAACACTGAGGTTTCTTGTAGCCTGTTAATTTCTGTTCTCTTGTGCTGGGCAGTCATAACAAAGCCTTTCTGGGCCCGCTCTTCAAGGAGACCTAAACCGTCCTAGGCCCAAAANAGGCTTTGAAAATATATAAACAAATTAAAAAAAAAAAAAAAATTCCCAACGGCCAAACCCAACGCGGCCCTTGGCTCCGGGCTCGCAACAGGTGTCCAGTGCCCGCCGGGTGAAGGCGGCCCCGAGGCCCACAGGCCGCCTCGGCGGTTCAAACGCCGCGCCACGGCGCCCGCTCCGGCCAGGGCTCGGCCCACCGCCCTGCGGCGGCTCCNTTAATTGAAGAACTGAATTGAAGAATTCAATTGAAGAATTGAAACTTTAGTTTAAGTTTTAATTGAAGAACTAACCCTGGTATGCAAATGAACCAAACCTATAACGGTGTAAAGAACTCGTGACCTGCCATCCATCTTGGGGTCCATTTTGGCAGCAGCCTCTGGCTCCCCGGGGTGTACCTTTGAAGACCTTTTAAATAAATACCTACCTTTATTCCCTTACTCCTGTCTAGTGTCTGTTTCTAAGAGGCCTATTAAGGCATCAGATTAGAGTCATATAATAACTCTAACAGAGTAACATGTAATAATTGACAGTTGATACTCAAAATACATACAGACAGAACAAATAAGAGATTCATAACAGAATACCCACCCCATTCCTCCACAGTCTCAATGCACTTAAAAAGAAACAGGAGACTGGTGCAAATCCTTCCCAACAATCAACCAGAATAGAAACTGAGATCTGCACTGCTAGGAGCTAGTCCCATCTCTCAAATGCCATAGTCTCCAAGCTGTGTGTTTGGAAACTACAATTTGTCACTATCAGTGGTTTTGAAACTAGTTTCAAATAATTATTCTCTAATAAATATTAATTCTCAAAATAGTCGTAATAGTCGTAACTGTTACACAGTTTCAGCCACTTTACCTTTCAGAAATTTTTTCCCATTCTTTAGTGATATCCCATTGGTAACAGTGGAATTTTTTTTCTAATTTTGAGAGAATTCTAATAGCAACCTTTTTGTCATAAAATTCAGTCATTTTTAACCTGTAATATTGGTATTTATTAATGGTAATCAATCATTCGATCAATTGCTAAAATCCACCTGTCTGAATTTCCACACAAACTACTTATAATGTTTCTCTGCATAGGATTGCATGCACAGGGGAAATAACAGATATTCCATAATAGCTTTCTGTGTAAACCTTTTTATGTCAAGCTAAGAGTGATGTAGATTAAGCAAAGCAGAAAAAAAGCTCTCATAACACAGAATAAATGTGTCTATGCAAAGGAGCTCATGCAGAATAGCTACTGTTATACTGTTTTGCAATGCCTTGTGCCTGGAGACATGCCCTAACTTTTTCACTTTAAAAAAATACTGATAGTCCTCATATCCAACATATCAGATAAGCATCCATTCTAAAACATTTGATGCAGTCTAAGTTCAGCCATATGATACAAGATTAACATTTATTGCACAACAATTAATTTGAATAGTCTTACGAAGAAGACACTTTAACCCTGTGAAGCACCGGAGAGGTTACTAAGGAGACTGATGTGAAGACAGTTTGAAAGGATTTTGTGTTCCTGACTGAAACATCAATGAAATTAATTTTCTACTTTTCCAGAGCTGATTGGTTATGATAGAAGGATTGTTTTAAACAAAACCCAAGCAAACTTGAGAAAAATATTTTCAAGACGGGGTCTCAACATTACTTTGTATTTGTGTTGAGTTGTATAAAAACGGGAGCCAGAAGAGGCTGTAAGCTTACTGTTTTCTAATGCAACACTAACCAATTCCACTATTGCAAGTGTAATTCTGTTGAAGGTAGAACTTTGTGGTTAAGACTGGCACAAAGGGTATTAAGTTGCCAAATGCAGGAGTGGAATCTCTCCCTAGTAACAACGGCACCATTTTTAAAGAGTTCTTCTGTGTCACATTAGACGATGAAAGGCCAAGAGGAAAACCATCTAGCAGAAGATTAAAAAACTTCAACATGATCCATCATATAATAATAAGCCTTGAAATAAAGAAAAAAGTTTTGTGGAATGTATCAAACCAAGAATTTGCTTTATTGATAGGGCTAAGACTATCTTAAGAAATAACATTTTTCCTATCTATAGATAGAATTTCTTCTACCTCTGAGGAGTAATTTGACAGCAACATTCCAAGCAGCATGTGTAAGGGCTTTCAGGTAAATATAACTTCAGATTTGTGTACCATTAACTGACCTTTATTTCTTACTGTTATTCATTCTCTTTGGTCAGTAGGTCTAGGAGTAGAATAAGAAGCTGAAGATGTTAGCTTTTTACCCTCCTGAGACAATTCTAGCCGGAATTCATTTTGTCTTATGTTGTGCATGAAACTAGAAATTGTGTATGTGTACAAATGTTCCAACAGTACAACACCTCATAAAGAAGCTGAACTCAAATTTCTTGGAACATTGGCATTTCAGCATTCAAGGCAAATAAATATGTAATGTGATTTGCTGTCCACGGAATACCATCAGTTTGATGACGGACTTTTTCTGAGCATATCTACAGTTACAATAACATATCTGCTCATGACATCTGCTACACTGTTGCCTGTGTGAAAGGGAGGGCTCATTTTTGTTGCAGTCACCGTCCAAGATTTCACGGTTTCTTTTCTCAAAGGTAAGGAGCACTATTTCTTTTTGCAGATAATGTCTGTAAAAGCCTGCACTGTGGAATCCCATTGAACAGATGAAACAGTATTCAGGACAAACTGACAGCCTGTAATTCCACTCTACTGACAGAAGTACATTCCCTCTTTATTTAATGAATACCTCTGCTTCTCATGCATCAAACAAGCATAGAAGAAAGAGCACAGCAATACAGTTTCCAGATACATGAAGGTACAAAACCATTACACCATTGCAAATAAAATGGATCACTGGCCTCAGCATGCACTAATATTTCTTGTTTTGTAGAACAATTAAGACTTAATTCAAATTAAGATAACAAACACCAATACATAGCACAAGCTTGCGTACAGGTCAAAACTGAAACCCAAATCTCTTCCTGTTCTTGGACTAAATTAGATAGATAACATTTTCAGCTGCAGGGACAAAAGCCTGTAAAGCTTTCACCAACCAGAACATTATCAGAAGCATGTTGATTTCGAATTCTGCTTACAAAATCAAGGATTGATGGAATACAGGATGGAATACCACTCTTAAAATTCATGAAAAGCCCAACTGAATGATGTAGTAGACAGTGCAAAACTGCAAAGATCTCTAGATTTAAAATGCCTTTGATCAACTAATCTAGACAAGGATGAACCATTTCTTCAAAGGTACCACTATGAGAGGACAACTTAAGCTGAGACTGGAGAGATTCTGATATTAGAGAAAACTTTTCACTATTAGGGTGGTTGAGCATTGTAACAGGTTGCCCGGGGAGGTGGTGGAGTCACCATCCCTGGAGGTGTTCAACAGGTGTCTGGACCTGGCACTGGGTGATGCAGTTGAGTGGTTTAGGGGTGACAGCAGTAGTGCTGGATGGATGGTTGGACTGGACGATCTTGCAGGTACCTTCCGATCTTGATGATTCTATGATTCTCTGATCATTTCATTTCCACAGCTAGAGACACTAAGTGGAAAAACAGTGTGTGGCTAATGATTTGCCCCACTGTAATCACACACGATAGATACTACAACGGCAATACATGATTTTAATGCTGGCAGTCTGAAAACAATCTAAAACTGAATGGAGAGCTATTTGAGAAAAACATCACCTCATGAATTTGTGACAGAAAATACCAGATCCATCAGCTGAAATCTAAATTCGTAAAGGGAGTAAGTGCATGTACAAAGGATTAAAGGCATCATTCTTGAGAGTCCAGTTTTATTTGAACCTCCACTGTCAAATTTCATGTCTGAAATCCAGCATGTGATTTTTGCCTGCCTGAAACTCTTTTAAGCACGTGTCAAGTGCATATGTTGCAAGTGTCAAGTGCATATGAACCCTATTCTACTCCCTACTTAAAGTATACAGTAATATTTCTTTCTCTGAGCTGTAGGAGGCAAAGCGACTGATTTCTGCTGGAGGACTTTTGCTGAACTTCAGTTTTTCTAATTGGTAATTCAGGCTTCCCCAAGATGCAGAGAAAAATCAAAATGATACACAGCTTTGGAACCTGTTCCTCATGATAGATCAGAATGCAGACTTCTGAAAACATCTGAAACAAGTAGCAGACATAACTTAAAAACAAAGTTATGGTTTAAAAATACCTTATACATGGATGGGTACAAGACTGAAAAAAGATCCCTGAAACTTTAGCGTTCACTTTCTTTCAGTTTTGCATCCATTCTTATCAACTGACAGAGATTAATAAAGACACTAACAGATGCAAGATTCCAGTTTTGACTTACTGCATGCTTAAAAAGGTGGTCCTAGTCCCTGCAAATCTTGGAAGGAAAGTCATACAGTGAGAGACTCCATGGTGCCCTTTCCTCTCACAATGGCTCAGCCAAGACAGACAGGGCCTTTGTGTGAGCCCTGGTGGCACGTGCATGTGATTTACATCCGTTGCTCTTCCTTTTCAGTAATGTTTGCAGACAAAGTAATTTCTGCTACTCAAAACAGCAAAAGTAAAGGAGATAAAGGAGATTACACCTCATCGTGGGATAGTGCCAGATTTGGCAAGTTCTTGGCCCTGAAAATAATGCATTGTTTATTTAAAATTAAGTTACTCATAATTATAAATAAAATTTAATCTAAGTAAGCAGTGATCTGTTTTTAAGTTAACTTTGAAAAATTGTGCACCATGATGATGAACTAAAAACATCATAGTTCTCCAACCGTTGTCACTATGTAGGCACTTAAAAACCAACCAAGTTTAGAGCAAAATATATATAAGGCACGATATACTCCCCATGAAACAGTTCACAAATTTCCTTTTTGTACAACACTATCATAACAATCATAAACAATACATTAGAGGGGAAAAATTAGAAATCTCATTAAATAAGAAACAGAACTTGTAAAGGTGCAGAAGACCTTTCACTAGTAGAAAGACGTAACAAATACAAGTCAAATGGCATATTTATTTGTAAGTATGTTTTGATGCATAAATGAGGTAAAAATGATCTATCGTGGAAAAGCTAAATTAAAACCAAATACACAAAATTAAATCTTTTGGCCTTCCAATTTAAATTATTAAAATTAGTTATTTTACACTGTTTAAATCAGACTGCTGCCTTTTCACGGTATGCACTCACTGTGAAGAAACCAACTGTAAAGAAATTAGTACAAAGGAAGTCTCAAAAAACTGAGAAGTCTCCTCTGGAAAGGCCATAAGGCAAAATTAGGAATTCAGTACAGGGTTCAAGGCAAAAATTATACTGGGAGCCTTAAGACCTGATTAATCAGGATTAGGTTTTATTTTTACTTCTTGGCAAAATACCTTGCATCCCAGGATACACATAATTTGGAATCACACACTCACCCACTTTCCTCCCAGTCTTTTTCTGAACACTCCATATATTTTTAATCTTTACACACAGAACATGCACCAAGACATGCAACTATCAGAGACACTACCACGGTCTGATCTGTCATTGGTAACAACACTGCTGCTTTGGTGATACGTGCAATACTGACAGCAACAGTGCTGGCTAAACCATTATCACAGGTTATTGTAATGGAATGCTAGTGTATTTTTCCCTGTATAGCTGATGAATTTCCTTACTGCAGTGAGTGGCTTAGCTAAGGTTCTTAAGATGCTGCTGCCTCAACGAAATTGCAGTATTTCAGTTTCTATTAGTCCCTGCATGTCTCTGGTGAGCAGGTTATCTGTCCTGCACAGGGATTAATGGGTGGAGTCATATATGAGCTGGCAGGTACACAAGTGGGAGAAGATTTACGAACCTTCAGAAAGAAACTGGAATTCAGCCTGAGTACAGGGTATTCTCTAATCTCTAATGTCAGATGAATACTAAGAAATTACATCCTCATGGAAAAGAGTGAGGAAATAATTACAGATCTGGAATGAAGCTCCTTCCAAAAGATAATGTGTTCCTCAGTGGGAGCAGTCAAGAGCTCTAATCATGCACATAAACAAAAGGATGATACTCTAACCACTCTAATCAAAGAAGCAAAACTCTTAAGGTAAATAAACAAATAGGACTTACTGATCTTAATGAGACTGCTAAAGAATCAGTGCACAATCCTTTTTTCTCATGCCTCAGATGAACAAGGGAGTAAAAAACAATGATGGATAAAGGCAGAAGTACTGCCACCCCCAAACTGTTTCTGCATCTACATGAACAGTGGAATTTGCAGACACATCAAAACCAATGTTTTTGCCTTCTCTGAACATCAATATTTTCAGATGGTTAGCTGAATTTATTATTGTTTAATACAACGAACAGTATGATCCAAGTGCTTCAAGATTAACTTGACGGAAATTTTGTGAGACAACAACAATAGAACAGAGGAATGTCTGTCTTATTAAAGACACATTATTAATACAAATTAAAACAGCATTAAAAATTCCAAAAGAAAATTTCCAGTTTTCATCTGACCAAAGCAATAAAACTAACTGGATATTGTGGCAAGGAAAGCAGCATAACCTTAAGAGTGAAGACTATTTCAATTAATAGATGCACACTGAATATCCAGTAGAAATGGCCAGTGGAAGAATGCTTCAGCTTTTTCAGTTTAAGCATATTTAGTCATAGTCTAAGTGCTGTTGCATATGACATCTGAAGTTTTAAAGAGGTCTCAGACTTCCAATTAAACAAGACATTCAAGTTGCTATAGTTTGAAGCCAACAGACATCACAGAAGAAAACCTGAAGTACTGCTCTACACAGATAGGTCTTCATGGCCCTTTCCAGCAAAAAGATTAGGTCTTCATGGCCCTTTCCCAGTTAAAAGATCACTGAATAATTACAGGTGGACAGGTGGACTTATATTGTCTAGTTAAAAAAAGGTACAAATACAGGAAGCAATTTAAAAACAAAACAGTTTAATTCTTACTGTATTCTTGCATTTCTAGCCTTTTTTGAAAAAAACATTCTTACAACTGTAGTTGTGAGATCAGTTTTGAAACAGTATCAAACCAGTATAAAGGAAATTGCAAGCAAATATGAATGCAAGCAATTCACCTTACCTAAAGCTCCTGCGCTGAAGTGGCTACATTGCTGTAGATAGAGATTGTTACTGCACAGATGAACGATCACATAAAATTCCTTGAGCAGTTTTATGCAGCCTTAATCAACTTGCTACCAGTCCCCTTAGCAATTCTTTTACCTCTTTCTAGTTCAAATGCAGCATTCCATGAAAGAAGAAACATTAGAAACCAAAAATTAAATTAAAAGTACATTTTGCATTTGGGTTAGAAAAACAAGATAGACTTAAAGAATCTGAACATATAAAAATGCTATTAGATGAAGAATTTAATTGTAATTCTTACTTAAGTTGTAAGTTTTCAATATTTTAGTCATTTAAATACTTACATGTTGGTTTGTGAAGGATATCAGAATGTATTTCAATCAGAGACTAGTTGCTGTGATTAGTTCCTTAGTCTAAACAATACCTATGTAAATTAATGTGCTTAAAATGCTACTAACAAAACAACCAACACAAAACAAAAAATTCAAGGTTTTTAAAGGTTTGGTTTTGTTTTTCCCCTGCCCAAAGATAAAAGAAATTTATTTAGTGGAGAAACTGTAATTTAAAATAATTCAATCTGTCTTAAATGCACAGGTCATTTAATAAATTGAAAGCCACTTAAGTACATTTTTAACAAAAACCAGTTGCAAATCACTTCACCAACTCTACTAAATAAACTTGCTGGCATTCTACAAATCATCTTTGTCTTTAAAAAGTATGCAACCGCTACATGAAACACACAGCTATGAAGAGTTGAAATTATAGTTACAGGCTAAACTGTCTATAGCCAAGAGAATAAATTAACATCTCTCCCCTATATAATAGTTCATATACATTATCATAATGCAGAATATAGGCTTTTTTTCCTGCTAGTGATTTTATGATCTTCATCTTGAGGATCAGTTTATTTACCTGCATCATGCTTTCTCATATGATGGTCTTTAAAATGTGTAATGCAAAAGGCATTCCAAGATACTTTGCCCTTTCTCACATTTTATGTGGAAATTCTCCTTAGGGGAATTGTTCACAGAGGTCTTAAGTCTCTCTCATACTTCTCATTCTCCCTGTATTTGCCTACTTTTATACATTTATATTCTGTTTTGTCATTCAGTTGTAAATGGTATGCAGAAAAGGCTGTCCTGTTACATGCCTGACACATTATATGTAAAGTTTCTGGGCACTACCATAACTAAAAATTAAGTATAAAATGATGTATTAATTTGCAAAAAAAAAAAACAAAACCAAAAAACCACAACCCAAAACCTGAGCTATTTTCTGCATAATATGGCAGCCAGGGGTTTTTTTAACTTCTTTCAAATTATCTTCAATAAGAAAACTGACTGTTTGACAATATATTGAATGTCTTATATACGAGGTGTCATATATACAAATAAAAACACTTTTATAAAACTTGGTCTTGCCTGATGGTTTAACACCAAGAGTGTTAAAACTGTTCAGCATGGATAAGACCAATATTGATGTTTAATATTTTTCAGGATTTCAAAATTGAACTTAAAAGTCTAATTGAGGAAATCAAGAGGTCAGTTTCAAAACATTTAAAATTAAATTAGCATAATCTTAAAGGACATTTGTATAATAAATAGTTCTCTCTAACACTGAAAATGTAAACAGGACAGCTGAGCTTCACTCAAGTACAAATTTGTTTGCCTTCTTTCACACCTACCTATAACAGGGCTGAAGTAATTAATCTACACAGTACTGTTGCAATAGAGCAATGAATTTTATTATCTTACATTGATATCATCCTCTGGAGGACCCAAGGATTAAATTGCAATGAAAATATTACACTATATCTAACCGCTCTGAACTTGAGGTACCTTTTTGTAAGCTCCACAGAATACACTAGAAGGGATGTTGCAGAGCTCAAAACCATGTACTACAGCACCTTTCCTAGAATTCCTTCTGACATGTAATATTTTATCACAGATATCAAATTCTCAAATTAATTTTTAATATCTCACCTTATTTATCACTTTATCACACTAAATTCTAACATATATGATTTCTGCTATTATCTCTGATAAAACAAAAACATGAAGAAAATGTGAAGAAAAATATAAATATTATTTTCTATTAATGCTCTTTCTACCTGTAGAATTTTTCATCAGAACCAAACATATCAGTATCACATTTTATTTGTGAAAATAGCTTATCAGATTACGAATAATTCACAGGCCAACATTTAAAATTTCCACCACAGTTTCAATGCAACTTGTATGCCCTCACACAATCCAGAATAGTTATTTGTTTCCATGGGTATACTCTTTCTCCTAAGCTCCAAGAAATAATTGTGGTAAAGAAATTGTCCTTATGTTCAATTAAATCTGCATTATTACCCAAAGCAAGACCTACAATGAGATCATCAAAAGGCAGCCTCTGCTATCTCATTTAACCTTAAAAAAAAAAAAGAAACAAAAGAGAGAGAGAGAGAATCCCACTCCAATGGAGCTAAAGTTATCAAAGCCTCACTATGATCCATTAACCCTGTTATCTGGAACAAAAGAAACAAAACAAGGACAAGGTGTCTGATGATTCTCAATCTCAGGTGCTGATACAAAAATTCATATTCTCAACTGGGAAAATATTAAAAAATATTAACTTTCTCATATCTAAAATAAATATTTCATCTGTAAAACATCATAAAGAAATTAATAAAAATAAAAATAGAAACAACTAGCAAAACAATCCACCCAACAGAGAAGTCTGTGATGGTTATATGCAACATTAACCTGGAATTCCCTTATCAGCATCATCTTTTCCCACCCACATCTGAAAAGACTGCAAGTGGAAGTAGCAACCAAAACAAGAGTACCTTGAAATGTACAATGCAAATGAGGGACAAGGTTATGAGTACTGCCAGGTGTGCTGTATTTAATTTTTGTTTGCTATTTTGGTTCTGTGTAATCACCAAGAAATTAAGAGAATCACTGGAATGGACAATACTTAACTTGATAGGATTCCTTGCTAAACTGAAAAACTACCATCAAAGATTGTAAAATATATTACAAGTACTCATTGGCTCAAAAACCAACTGTTATTTCCTGGGGGAACAGGTGATTTTCAAGAAGCAAAGAATTTTGAGGTTACAGTGTGTTACCCAGATTTTGGCGGGAAAAGGAGACTATATAAAGTCTTCTACAGGTACATGGAAGATTTTGGAAGGAGTGTGTCTGAAGTCATTTGTCAATGTCATCAAATGACCAAATAAATTCTTATGAAAGGTTAAAAGATTTTAAGACAGGAAGATATTTGAACATATGATATACAAACACACATATATTTGCCCTTAGGGCATACATGCTCTTTATATTAGAGAGAATAATGAAACAACACTAAGTATTTTTAAACCAACCATTTCCCATCATCAGCTGGCCTATTCTATTCCTTTTCCAAAGGGCTCCAAAAGCATCTCTGCTTCAGACACCAATGTTTTCAGCCTAGCAATGACTGTTTTCTTACATACAGGCAAAGAATGCAATTACATGAGTCTTGTGTTCTTGTTAATGTGATTCCCATTTGTTCAAAAGCTCCCATTCAAAGCTCATCTTGCTTGGTTTTAACTACTTTTCATGGGCCAGATTCAATAACTGAAGCTTCCACCTCTTATGCTCAATTCATCTATTTACATTACACTTAATAGACTACAGTCACTGAGTCAATGTGAGCACTGGACTGCAATCCTATCTTGAATGATAGGAACATGCAGTAGGGAAGGTGGGAGAAGAGCCATAGATGAGGCTCTGGTTTGGCACGGTTGGAAAAGCATGTGACCCTGGATAGCAGAAGTGACTGAGGATGACCATATACCTACTCAGTAAGTTTGTGGACTTCTGGTCTGTACTGTCTCACCATCATTTCTACAAGTGTGGTCTTTTTGAATTCTAAGACAGTAAGTTTTCTTGCATCTTTGTACCACCAACTATTTATTTTCTATTCTCTGCCAAAACCATTTTGTCTTGCCTTCCTTCTCTCATATATAGCACTGACCTAACATTTAAACTAATGCACTCAGTGGCAGGCTTGCCATAAGCAGCACATTTTCAGTGTTTAAGGGTATCTCACAGTGGTTTGTAGAAAATGCTCTACAAAACTAAATTACTTAACAAGAGGATAATTTAAGAGTAATTTTCTGTTCTATAGCCAAGGTTTAAAAACCAAAAATTTTCTTTAAACACAAGTTTTATTTGATTTTATGCCTTGAGATTTCATTCACATAGAGACAGAGATATACAACAGACACAGACATATACACACACTCAAAATTTCAAATGCATTCAGTACACAGGAAATTAACAAACAACTGTTTTAAAATTGTTTAAATTTCTCTCTGGAGCCTGGTTTGGAAAAGAAAACTTCCTAAAGGGTAAAAGTGACATTTGGAGGTTTATTTCACAATGTTATAACAAATGCCATATTCAAAGGCATCCATGTATACATGAATAAATATGTACAGTGTTTTATCATGTACATGATAGATCACATACATAAGCCAAACAGTGGATCTACACAACTGTATCTCTTTCAATGAGAGATTTAAAATAATTTCAGTATTAATTGTATAATATAGCTATATTACTATCTTTCTGTATATGAATATATTATAATTTATATATATGCAACACATGCAATAAAAATATTGTATAGTAAATATTTGAAATCTATCAATGTATGTACAAAAGCTACCTAAACTATCCAAATCAATATATAAAACAGTGGAAAGCAATGGATTTGGTAATTGAAACAGTCTACTGTTATATGTAATTAAATGTTTGTAGGATTTGAAACCAAATTAATGTGTAAAATTAATTTCTGTGATCAAAACTGACCACAACTACAACATATTTAAGGCATGAAAGTAATGGAAAAGCAATCCTACCCTTTCAAAAATAAAGGAAAGAAAAAATCCTCCCTGTTTCATGATCAGTGCTTACCAAGTTCACAGACCTGTTGTGCTTAATTTGCTTTATGCAAATTTGTGCATAAATTTGCTTTATGACACTGACAACAATATTGGGTCTATGAAAGAAGATCTTTATTATTAAGACATTTCAAAGATAAAATGTCAGTCTTTGTTTCAGCTGCAATCTTTAACTGGAAAGATTCTGAATATCAGCTTTGATGGAGGAGCCTTTTACTTGGCCTTCTGCCACCCTCCGTTGTAGCCATGGCATCTTGGTGTGCCTGAAGTATGAACAGCATATACTCTACCACAGCTCTGTCACTCTGCTGAACAGTTCTGTTCATATCTACCACCTCACTAAAAGGTAGCTCCATCCGTGGAGCTAAAGTTAAGCACACACACCTGCTTTATTGAATACCCACATACAAAGACACCTAAATGGATTCTAAAGAAATATAACAGGAAAGTGTGTCAGATAATCCTGTACAAGCCTACTTTCATAAAGCCATTATTATGTTGTTTTAACCTTCCTGTCAAAAGGCATAGATCAATGTAGCAGCTATGCTTGCACCTGTATTAGTCAATGAAATATGTCATTGCCTGTATCCAACAGTAACCATGGTCCTTAGTCAATATACATTCTAACCAGAGGCCTCCTCCTTTAACATAATCAATAAACCGAATTTGTAACCCTGTTTCTGCAGCATTGTAACTATTCTTTTGTCTTATCCTGCTTTGAGTATAAGCTAGCTAAATCTTGAAAAATGCATTCTAAAGTAATTTTGATCATACAGAAACTATTCTTCCCAACTGTAAGCACCTTTCCTCCATCCTCCCACATATCACTCAAAAATAACTACAGTTCACACAGCAGATGTAGAATGAAGACTTAGGGACTCAGTTTCCAGTTCTATCAAAGGCTCCTTTTAGGAGTTCAGGCATATGACTGTTTTCTTATGTTCAATTACTCATTTACAGAAGGAACACGAGTCAACTTTTTGTTCAGTGTGTGTTGTAAGGACATAACCACACCTATGATGTATTCGAATGCAAGTGGACAGGCAAACAGCTTAAGAAGCTGTGATGACCTGAATTCATCGCAGAACAATCCTTACTGTAGGAGGATTTCTCAGGTCTGGAGCAGAAAGACAAGTGAGAGAATTATTACCTTCACAGCAAGGCGATAAATATCTCGCGGACTAATCAAGCCATTTGTACCAAGCCAGAAAGAGTTCCTGTCCTTTGTACAGTCACGCCCCAAAAGGTTCACAAGTCCCACTGTCAATTTCCACCCAACAGCTAAATTAACGACCTTCCTATGCAAACGAAAGTACCAGACAAACATGAGATTTCTCGCCTATATTTCGGAACAAAAATTTAGAACTCAACCTAGCCATATCTGTACAGCAGGGACCCCACGCACGCCAGAAGCCAGGGCAGGAAATACGGCCACGTTCCTCTATCCTGAAGCGACTTTCACTTTCCGGCTCGCTACAATGCTGCGGAGCCGGCGCCAGCCGTGACACCGGGAGGAGCCCGGAGAAACGGTGAGGGGGCATCTCGGGGGCCTCCCCGGGACCCAGGCCGTGGGCCCTCAGGTTCCAGCTGCTGCCTGCTCCATCCGTCCATCCGTCCGTCCATCCATCCATCCATCCATCCATCCATCCATCCATCCATCCATCCATCCATCCATCCATCCATCCATCCATCCATCCATCCATCCATCCATCCATCCATCTCCGATGGGAGCGGAAGAGGCAGCCCACGTCGGGAGCCCACGGCTCCCCGCCCAGCAGCGGAGGCCCCTGACATCGGCCGGGGGACCTAGCGGCGACTACCGGGGATGGGACGTCCCAGCCCGCCCCTCGCAACGCGGACACGTACCCACACCATCCCAGAGCCCGGCGGCAGGGGAGTGGCGAGGGAGCAGCCCGACCTCTCCCTCCGCAGCTCCGCGCGGCGCCGCTCCGACCCCCGAAATGGCTGAACAAAGGGAACCTCGCTCGGCCGCCGCCGCCCCTCGATTGGCCGTGGGGCGGGGCCGGGGGCGGGGGCGCCGCTGCCCCGGTCACCCCGGCAACGGCGGGCACGATGGAGGCGGTGGTGAAATGGCCGCCCGGCCCCGCCCGGCCTCGCACGCTGCGGCACCCCGGCACGGGCGGGCTCTTCACAGGAGTCCTTCCCTTCCCTTCCTCCTGCGCCCCGCCAGGCTCCCCAGGCCGGGTTCTTCTCCCCGCACCCCCTGACGCCCGCACCCCTCCGGCAATAGCCGCTCCACAGGAGGTGTCTGATGCGTGTGCCAAATTCATAGGAACTAAAAAAAATGAGGCTAAAGTCTAGACAGCAAAGGTACAGCACCCTATATTTCATCATAGGCAGTGCAAGTGCACACGCAGGGTCTTCCCAGACTTCTCTGGGAGTGAATGGATTGAGAGCAGCCCCGTGAAGAAAGACTTGGCAGTACTGGTGTATGAAAAGCAGGACATGATCTGGCAATGTGCATTTGCTGCCCAGAAAGTTGCATACTGGACTGCATCAAAAAACATGAGGCCAGCAGGCTGAAGAAGGTGATTCTTCCCCTCTGGCTTCCATATTCAGCTCTGGAGTCCTTATCACAGGAAAGGCACGGACCTGTTGGAGCAGATCCAGAGGAACACACTTCCAAACCATTGTGTTCTATAATTCTGCACTGTGTGGCCAGGTGTCAGGGTAAGAAGACCACTGCATATTCATTCACAGCTGTAGGCATCCCAACAAGATATAGTAGCAATTCCTAAGTGTGCTGCAATATTGTCTCCTTGACTGTAAGCACTAGCTACCTTTTTATTAAACAATAAAAGCTGATAATATTCACCCAATTTCTAAAGGTCACAGACCATTTAGAAAAGCATATTCTCGAGACAAATGCAGTTGGTAACTTTGCTTGTTATCCCCTTGTGTGTCTTCTGCTCTTGGAAACACATGGTCTTCTCTCAGTCCTCATTGAAACAATCCTTTCAGTCTGACTCTTTGGCATACACGTAACTTTTCCACAATCCCACATACTACCGTAATTTCACAACAACCAAAAGCTTTTGACAGTGTCTTCCATAAAGGGAGCTGCTCTCCCAGCCACTTGTCTAAGTCAGCATGCAAATGTTGCTGGATAACTTCAGCTTTAGCATCCTGCCTGACTACATTTCCTAATTGTTGTTGCAGAGGAAAACTTAAAAACACAACTGGTCTGAACACCAGCATTTTATAATACATTAATCATCTGTTACTACAACACTTAGCTCAATTTGTTTATTTTCATGGGATCTGTCTGATAATCTTGCAAATACTAACACTCCAGTGCTATGTCTAGATCTCCTCACGCGGGAAGATTTGTTATGTGCACATTCAAAAGGCTCCTTTCCTCTAGTGGAACTATGCCCACACAGTAAAATTAAATACCAGTTAATTTCCTCAAGTATTATTTTACTGTGTATTGTTCTGAGCAGACTGTAATATAGTTACATCCTGAATTGTGATTTATACCTTGGTACTTACACCTGCAGCAATCACTGTACATTCATTATAAACAAAAATCTCTCAGTTATCAGGAAAGTAGATATGTGGGTCTGTATCTCCCAGTTCAGCCTTCTTGTGTACAGAGAAATGTGTCCTATCACTTATTTCCACCTTTGCCAGCAATCTGCTGGCAAAGTCCTGGCTTGCTTTCCTCGTGAAAAGATTCTGTGTGATCATGGTCTGCCTGCATGCCCAATCCTCTGCTATTCTCTTCCTGATAGTTTTCAACCTGCTGGTCAGCTGCAGTCAAATCTGACTGACAGGTGAGGGTCTCTAAAAGATAACAAAAGTTTTGTGACAAACAGCAGGGAGCTAGGTGTAGGAGAGGGGCTGGGATAATGAGAAAATGTTGGAAATGGTAGAAGAAAGAGATAGTTTCTGCCTGTTTGATATCCTGCTAATTTATCACTGAAAACATACTAGTTGGTCCAGCGGACATTCATAATTTAAAATGAGAGTTGTAATACTGTTTCTGGCCCAGCTGTCTGCCCAAAGATGTGGGAGGGAGCTTGTGGTAACAGGTTTTAGTGGGTATGGGAGGGGGAACTACAAGTACTCAAGTCGTGATGCATGTCTTGGTACCTGATACAGGTGTATTAGACCAGTTTATAGTAGAAGAAAGCTACAAAAGCAGCATAGTCAACTACTCAATTATTCCACTAAAGGGTACAGAGAAGCCAGTGTGACCACACTGCCCATTGTACATCACCATCTCCAACTGCAGAACTGCTTTTTTAGCGGCATAATTAAAATGACCCAGTCCCAGTGTGTCCTTCCACTGGCTAGACATCAAGAGACGGAAGAATGAAAGATAAGACCTACCCTTACCTGACTTTACCCAGATTTAAGGTAAATGCAGCTTACTAATTTCCTGACAACTTTCTGCATATTTCTTTGTTTTAATAAAATGAAATATTAGAAGCAAGCAATGCATTTTCAGCTAGCTAGACTTCACTGAAGTGCACATTCAGACCTGATGCACAACTCTGCTGTATTTAAACAAGGCAAATAAAACTGTAATCTATGTATCCATTTTACTGTAGTGATAGATTGCAGCAGAGTCTGTTTAAATAGGTTTGCTTTCCATGCACACTTGACATCATCTGTGAAAGACATCTTCGATACAAAGGAAGGTCCTTCCCTGGTGGTCCTTTTCAGATGCTGATAATGTTCTATCAACAAAACTTAAAGGAAACAGGTTATTGAAAAATGAGCATTGTCTCCATGTTCACATACAGGCATTGAAGTCTTTAGAAATGGTGAGGTACCTGGATATTGGACGCAGCCTGGTAATGATAGCACATAGCAAGCCAGAGCTAATTTATCTGTTTTCTCAGTACATTAATTTTGACTGAGAAAGCCAAAGGTCTGTGCTAAACAGTTCCTAAATTTATTTGAAACCAGCTTAATCATGGCTACATTGCACTGATGATGCATTATACAGATATACATTTAAATTTTTTAAATTCGACGCTGCAATTCTGTCCGTGTGACTGAAGATTTTTTTTAGGAACAGACTTAGTTATTTTCACTTTCATTTGATATCATTTATTGGATTTTAAGCACCTGATTTTTCTTGACAAGATCAAGTGTTGAGATTCATTATCTGAAAGCATGGAGATACATCTGAAAGATGCAAGGGCATTTTTCTTAGTAATAAAAGAAGCTGTGCAGTTCCCATGAACATTTGCCCTTCAGCTTACAAATGATGACTTAAATGAATTTTTGGGTTGTTGTACAGAGGAATTGGAAACAACCTGAGGTGTTCAACAGATGCTGATAATGTTCCAGTTTTTGTCTTCCATTCATAAGTAAGCATAAGTTAGTATTGAATTAAACCTAGAAATTAATGTAAAGGTGTTTTGGTATTTGCATGAGTTTGGAATTTTGAAAACAGCAGGCAGAAGAATTGTTATTGTCCAATACATATAGTGAGATACCAATTTACATAGTCATGGACCATGTTTAAATGCTAATATTACTGTTTTGTTGATCATCAAAACCGGGAAAATACCCCAAAAATTATGAGTCTTCAACATTTATTCTTGCTTAATGTTGGATGATTTGTCAGAATAGTAGCAGTTGCTGTGTTCCCTAGACAAGATATAACAGAGATTAAGAAACCTAGCAAAAAAAAAAAAAAAAAGAAGAAATCTGACAGGTAACTACTGCCATAAATAAGATTAATGAGGTGTAAATGAGAGTATTTGCATTATTGCACTGTTTTTAGGGCAATGAGAAAAAAAGAGGAAGGAAGAAAGGGAGGAAGGGAGGAAGGAAAGAAGGAAGGAAGGCAGGAAGGAAGGAAGGAAGATTTTAAGTGTTGCTGTGCAATGCAGACGCATAGAAAAACCACACGAGTCCAAATCAGTAGAAAAGTGGCAAGCCAAGCCCAGTTTAATAATTTTACAAAGTTTCTATATGTTAGTTAGCAAAGTGAGTTAGGTATTATGAAATAATTGGTTCTTCTGGCCAGCCACCCCCCGAGTGGCTGACCCAGCTTATAGCACGTAGCAGGCAAGTGTTTCTCTAACTGAAAGAATAACTATCTGAGAAAAACAAGTGCAGGTGCTGATGTTGATAAATACTGGTAACTTTGTTTTACTTAGCATGCATGGGAAAGACAGAGTTCTCACAAAATACTAGAGAGCTGAAGAATTTCACTGCTAAAGCTCTGTCAGCATCAACATTTAAGTAATAAATTAAATATATGTATTCATGTACAGTTAATTACTATAGTAAAATAAAGTAGGATTTGTTCAATAATACACAGTTGACATGTTTTGGACGCATTATATATGAAAACAAAGTAAGATGATAATCTTGGCAAAGACCTGGTCACTACCTGTAAGAAATACATGATTAACCAGTGTTCCTGGTCAGACAGAAATAACACAGATTACTTAATTGATTTCATAGGCGTGATTAATTAATTTCATGGACAAAATTTTTAATAGATTTTTCAGTATGTGCGAAGTTACACCCTTAAATATTTCCTAGTTTGAGAGAGTATGAAAATATCACTGCTGTTTTACCTATCCAAAGAGAATTTAATTTTAGTGAAGTTCATGAACTATCTCAATTCATATGGGGATTCGCTATTGAAAGAAATTTTGTATCAATTTTTTTTGTGTTTGTGTCATTGCTTCTAAGAATTTGATTCACTTTTTTTTTTAGCTAAAAATATTTTTTCAACTACATTCTGGCAAGATGGTGTTTAGTGTTAGCTGTTGAGATCTATTTCAACTTAGTTTCTATTTTGTATCGCTACAAAGGAATAAGCTGCTTTCCTAAAGGTTTTGATTCACAATTGAAGATAAATTTAGCAGAAGCAACAAAAGCTGTTATTGCCCGAAGCAATCTACACCAGCCAGTTCTCTGAGATTAGTCATAGAATGCCAAGTACATTTTAAGTGGAATTTAAAATATAAATGTTCTGAAATAAATGTAAAATTGTATTGATTGTAATGTGTCTAAACTTTAAAACAGATTAAATATATGCTTTAAGCATATGGTTTCACTAGGTTGGCTGAAGGTCAAAAAGGTTGAAAGCTGACATGTTAAATAAAAGAATAGGAAAAATATGTGAAGGAGGCCATCAACATGTAAACCAAGGTTGGTGGCAGTTGCAGACATAAAAAACTATTCATCATCTGTCTAAGTACCATTTTTACAGAAAATTCTTTATGAACATTTTCTGAAATCCTCATGTTATTTTTGGTTGGCCACTGAAGTTTTTTCAGTGGAACACTGAAACCTGTTTGATTCATGTTTCATAAAGTTAATTTTTCCCTCTGGATACAGCAGGAATTTTAAGAAGAAATCTTTGGAGATACCTGAAAGCACAGAAGGGGCTGCATGAAGAATGTAATCTGTTGTCACTATGACTGCATTATTTTCCAACTCCTTTGCCATGAGTGGAAAGGACAGTAGTAGAACCAGCAGAAAAGATGTAAGTACTTACCAGTCAAAGATTTGTTTTGTGGTGTATAGACACAGGCATAGTCCTCTTACTTCTGTCTTTACAGGGAGCCAAGGCAACAGTAGTAAAAGAGTGCTGAAAGCCCCTTTTCCTCTTTTTGGGAGCAGTTCTGGTGACTAAATTAACCAATGGTGAAGGTCTGTGTGTGGGTTATCTCCAAGACAGCTATGCTGGAGGAGATTGAAAGAAAATATTATGAGAGGTTAGAGATTGGCTAACTTGATAAAGATGAAAACAAGTTGTAGAAAATAAATAGAGTTAATTAGTGAAGATGTCAGGTAGATATCAAAGATTTGTGAACGGTGAAGCTGGGAATAAAAAGGACTCAGAGAAAGGGAAGAGAAGTATTGCCAGGTCTCTCATTTTCCTTTTAATTTACCTAGTTCTTTCTCATGATAAAGTTTTGTGTAACTTAATATATTACTTCTTGATTTACATATTTGTGAATTGTTAGAACCTAATCCTGAAAGGAGTCTGATTTCAACAGGCTTCAACAAGAAGACTATCAGTCTTCAGTGGTTTTATTTGTTTGTTAGGGTAGGATAAAGTTTTAGGGGGGGATTTTCTCATGTTTTCAGTTCATGCTTGTGATGATTCAAGTGTTACATTCAGAATTATGTTGCATGGTAACTACTAATTCAAAAATATTTTAATTACCAATTTTTGCAATTCCATGTCAGCTTAATGGAAAACTATATAGAAAATTGACATCTTCCATGAGATTTTGAGAGGCTGGTGATTTTAATGTCCATTTCTGTAATTATTCAAGATAATGGCTGTGCTAACAGGAACCAAAAATTGTTATGGCTCACTTAAGCTTAGTTGAAGATGCCCCTGCTCATTGCAGGAGGGTTGGACAAGATGACTTTTAAAGAGCCCTTCTGATCCCAACCGTTCCATGATTCTGTGATTCTACGAAAGCACCACTTTCCAAAGGATGAGGTATGCAGTGTACCTGGCAAAGCTGTTTTGGCCTGGAGAAGCAGCCTGGGGGCTGTTGCATTGTGCTCCTGCAACAGGTGTGCTGGGGAGCCAGGGCAGATCTGTCTGTATTGCTGGTGCAGGATCCTGCCTGCCTGGTGAGCCTGGCTGGGTGAGAGTTCTCTTAGCACCAGCAGTACAGCTGACAGGGAAAAGGAGAGGCGGCAACACAAATGGGATGCTGAATGAGCACTCTGTGGAATACCACTAATTTTTTCAAGAGAGTCTTTGGCTAAAAAGATTTTGGGAAAGAGTAGCCTAGAAATTGCAGAGATTATTGGTTTGTGTGATTACTGGAAGTCCCAGACACAGAGAGTGCGCTCTCCTTGGGGTCAAGAGTGAATACCAAATACTTAAAAAAATTATCAGGATTATTTTCAAGGTTCTGGAGGCAAGAGATACCCAAGGATATACCTATATATGCCCTTAAATATTCTGGTAAAAACACATGCTTGAAGTATTTTTCTCAAGTAACATAATTTTATTTCTTTCTCAGAACTCTGCTCAATGAATCTTCATCTCTTGAATGAAAAACACTGAACTATTAAATTCCATCTGTAGACAGTTCAGCTAGATTTGTGACAGGTTTGACACAACTGTCATTTGTGTGTCTTCTTATGCATTATGCTGTATTAAGAAGAAATACAGTTACTGAACCATTAAGATACATGATCCCAAGTACTCAGCTATGGTGACATAAAAGTAGAGAAATGAGTTGTATGCATTGCAGCATGTCATGTTTGTAAATAACTTGGTACTGAAAGCCAAAATGATGACATCGCACACATAACTTTCAAGAAGTGTAAGAACTATATTATTGAACATCTCAGTATTACAAACAAACTTAGGTTGCTTTTTCTCTTATGTTTAAATTTTTGATTTTTTTTGTTGTGCTTAAAAATATAAAGAATAAATTATATGTGTTTCAAAATTGCAATTTAAAATATATTATAGCATTCAAGTAATGATTTGGTCTAGATAGTCAGGAAAGTTGTATAGTAAATATAAAATTATGGCATTGTCCCTAATTAATTCTGGTTTCATCAAAGGCACTGGCAGCATTCCCACATTATATGTGATATTACAATTTCACTCAGTGCCCAGTGTAGACCAATGGGCCAAAAAATTGAATTTCTCAAGGGCATCAAGTTTTTAAACACAAGAATATCCACCTAGATGTAATCATGAGGTCAAATATTTAATAAAATGCTTATGTTTAACTCAGAAAAATAATTCCCAAGTGTGTTATCACAGTACTGCTGTGGCAACTACCTTCAATAAGTCTAATAACATCTCTTTAGCAAGACACAATCACTGTGATTTAAATAGCATCACTCTCTTTTCTCCCCAGTAAAACTGACTGTTGAAACAATAAATTTAAATCTGATTTTTAAAAAAGACAGAATTGTGAACATGTTAGGCATGAGAGAAAAATTTCTCCCTCTCTTTCCCAATAGAAAGAATGAGTAATTTGACTTAATTTTACTTGAATATTGGAAATTTGTCAAAGGACAAGCATCCCTTGAAAGCATTCCAGTAAAAGCTGTAAAAATTCTTTCTAAGAAAACATGGTAGGAGATAGATTTAAAGGCATTTCCCTTGCAAAATATCCTTTTATAAAATATCAGAGATGAGCCTGAAAAAAAAAATCATAGTTCTTAACAGACGTTAAGAACTTAACCGAGATAAGTTAATCTACAATATATGAGGCATTAAGATTGGTTGAATGGCAGCAGAGCACTTGATTTGACATGTATTTCATCATGATCTCCAGAGACATTTTGACTGCTGTCCAGAATCATTCCAGAGATTACTGAAGGCATTTATTGCACAATCTTCCTTGAACTCACTGCTGAAGTTTGAAAGCAATGATAATTTAACTATTTGTGAGCAAATTGTGTCTGGTTGTATTGCAGTTATGAAAGGAGGGGTGGAGGTTACACGATAGCTTTTAATTTCCTTTGCAAACCTTCAGGCATGTAATATGGCTGTTTTTCACCTTCCTGTCAAAGGTAAAGGAGTGAGGAGGACACGACAGCTGTGGTCCTCTCCCACATGCCTTTCCAAAGCCTCTGAGAGCCTGGGCTTTGGAAAGGATACTTCCAGGAAGACACACAAAGGCTCTCAGAGTGGTATTTCATTCTGCATCAGGCACATTTCCCTTGGAGATGTGGGAGCTGAGGAAAGGAATGTGCCCCATCAGGGATGAAAGTCAGCTGTCTGTATCTTTCAGTCTGTGTAGCACTGTTATTAGATAATGTTTTCGTTTACAAAGAGAAAGTCTATACTCTTAATCTATTTTTATGCAATGTCTGTGGGTCTCTTTCACTGGCCTACAGTAAAAGGCTCCCATGATCTTCATCCAGTGCTATTTTCTAATATTGGCTGTTGAAAGGCAGAACAGCCATAATGGGCAAAATTTCACAATTCTGTAATTTTTGTTTCTGTTAAAAATCAACATAAGCATAAAAAATTTCGACACTAATATTTTTAGTTTGAAATCTTTCTAGGCTGTTAAAAAGCTGTTCTACAAGTTACGAACAAGGTAGTTTTTAGTCCCAAGCAGTTCTTCGTTCTTTAAGAAAATTCTGTAAGTGTCTTAAGAAATCCTTTAAGTGTCTCATTCTTTGTCATATTCAGATTGTGAATTTAGTTTATGTGTAGATCCCCTTGTCGTAAGGTGAGCTTGTAATAATTTTGCAGACCTGACTCTGTCAGTTTCCTGACATTACTGCAAACTCCTTCCTACAGACTTAAACTGACTTCTGTCAGCCCTCTAATTTTCTTGTGGCCTTTTCTTCCTTTTTTCCTTTTTTTTGCACAGTTTAACACTACATTTTTAAATGCCACATCTTTGTTTTTGCTGGCTTATATTGTTCCCTATATGTCCATGACCACTTATCATGACCACATGGATCACCAGTAGTTTCAGGCTGGAAATCATTTCCCTAGGCAGCAGCTTGCAGAAGAGCTCAACAGCCAGTGTGTTTACTCCATATGAAATACTGCATACTAGTGAACCTATTTTTCCCTCTGCACAGGGAGGTAAGCATCCTTTCTGCCTGTCATCTTTAAATAGAATTTATATTCATCAAATATAAATATATTCTCTTCCCTAGCAATTAAAAATGAATTCGTTACTGACATTTCTTCTCACAAGAATTGTATTACTGTCCAGTTGGAGAACAGTTTCTTTTTCTTTCTTTAAAACCTATGCGAATTATTTTCTTCATAGATACAATTCTTCAAGCCCCATTTCCCATGTTTGTAACTTTGTGCTACATTCTTTCCGAGAAATAATACAAAACCCCCTCAAAATACCAATTAGAAAAAAAATGTTATGAACCAGAAAATGTGTTTAGTTGCAATAAGTCAATTTAACATGTTTCGTTCATTCCTTTAGTATGGTTAATTTTGGAATGATGAGGTAAATAATTTGCTTCAAGAGAAGAAGCATATGGCTGTGGCAGTTCTAGATGAGAAAAAACACGTTTCTGAACACATAACAGCATATGATTCCATATAAACTTCAGAATGGCTTTATTTTCTTTTGGAGGTATTTTTCAAATCCTTATGTATTTCATACATAGAATAGTTAATGTTGGAAGTCAGATCTGGAAGTCATCTGGTCCAACCTCTGCGTTCAAGCTGGGTCATCTAGACCTCGTTCTCTGGGACCATGTCCAGATAGATTTTGACAGTCTCCAAGGATGGAGCTTCTGCTACTTTTCTGGGCAACCTGTGACAGTGCTCACTCATTCCCACAGTAAAAAGAGTTGTTCCATACATTCACAAGGAATCTTCTGTGGTTCTGTCTCTGGTCCTGTCACTGGGCTCCACTCAAAGGAGCCTGGATGTTCTGTGTACATTTCTTTCATGATCACAATGATGATACTCCCCTTAAGCATTCTCTTCCCCCCTCATCATTTTCACATCCCTCCTCTGGCTCTCTGCAGTAGAATCACATCCCCCCTGCAATGCACTATTCAGAACTGGAAACAGCACTCCAGATGCAGCCTCACCAGTGCTGAGGAAAGCAGAAAGATCACCTCCCCTGACCTGCTGGCAATACTTTTAATACCACCCAGGATATCATTAGCCTTCTTTATAGCAAGGTCTTTACATAAGAAATCTTGTATTGTTTAGGTTTGGTTTTTTTAAAGAGACTTGCTTTTAGAAAACGACCTTTTTTTTTTTTTTTTTTTTTTTTTTAAGACAGTCCTTTGTTATTCCTGTGCTTTTCTCAGGGACAATGTAATGATAGTAATTTTTCTAAAATCAACTATAAACAGGATTTACTTCACTATTTAACCTGTACTACATTATTAGAGGTAGTTTCCAAGTAATACCAAACCTCTAGTGCATCAGTTTTGTAGTTCAGAATGGTTAATAATTTCAGCACAGTTAATAATTTCTGAGAACAAAATCCAGAAATGAATTATTATTGATATGCAGAATTTAGTGTTGCTTTGAAGTTCATACAGTGCTTTGGAAACTTGTGCCATGGTAAAACTTTCTTTAATCTTTCACTTTATAACCACAAAACTGAGAATGCTTCATTCATACCTGTCATCAGGTTTCAGCCACTGTCTTTTCTTGTTCCAGTGTTTTCTATTAGTTAACAACTACAATATAACACCTCACAGATGCTACTTGTGTTTATGTTTTTGTTCTTTGTCTCTGCCACTGAGAGCTGTAAGAGCCTTAGCACTTGTATGCCATTTGTCCTTCAATGAAGGCAGCTGATGCACATTCTTCCCCCACTTAGATAAAGAGCAGTTTAATGAGATTTATGTGCTGTTTCTGGTAAGAGGCCAGTGGCTGATTAGTGAACTAGCAGTATACTGACCTCTTCCTTTAGCCTGCTTTATATTCACTGCATGTTGACGTACCAGTGTAATGCTTAGAGCCAAATATTTAATGATGTGTCAATGATTCCGTGCCCAAATTTTCACACACAAGTACTTTTATGCATGCAGCAGTCTTCCTGACTGTAATTTGATATCCTCAGTTCATCATTGAAACAGAATATGTAAACAAAAATGGTAGTTTAGAGATTTCTTAAACCGTTTTTCTTTAAGTACTTAAGCATGACTTGGGAAAAAAAGGAGTGAATTTTGATTTTTCTTCACATGATAAATTATACATATGCTGCTGTATTTTCATATTTGCAAGATAAAATTTCAGAGGAATACCAGAATCTTCTTAATGTCATTAAAGTGATATTTTGACTTGGCTTGCATTAAGTAATGGGTAAAAAAGGGTTACAGTGGAATACATCGAAAAAAATGCTGCTCTAAATCAAACTATGCTGGAATGTAACAGTAGCTGCCTTCGTGTCAATGCTATTTGCTGATGCAGCTCAGTGCAGTTGAATCACCACAAGGGAGACATTTCAAGAGCTTGGTATTCAAGCATCTCTTGGATGAAATCCATATAAGAGCAGACATGAGCTGAGTAATAAATCCTGTAGACATGTATGCTGGAGCCGTGAAATGGTATCAGTAATCCTACCCACAGCAGCAATTAAAATATCACAGCGGTAGTCTAGCGATAGTTTTCCTTTTAATAAAAATTTTAATAATGAAAATAATGAAGTAAGAGAAAATAGAAATTGTTATATAACAGTGGTCTTCTATTTCCAGTTATTAATATATCACAATACTGAAATATATATGGCTGCCTTTCTCCCTGTAAAAGCTGCAATATAAGTATATGGTAGTGAAGTCCAGGCCATTATGCTTTTTATGCACAGAGGCAAGCATGAAAGATTCTGCATATATTCATTGATGTGCTGGCATTCGCAAGTTCTATAGTAGTGTCTAACAGCTGGAAGGATACACTGCAGACTGAAGTCTCTTAACTTACTAAAATCTAAATAAGACTTTCAAGCTTAAATAGCTAGAAAATTGCAGCCTGATTTTTGCAAGGCTATAAGCTGAAAAACTTTGGTTTTCAGGCCTGGTCATAATGGACAAATAATTCAGAATATCATGGCCACTGTTAACAGGCTATTACAGGAGCAAACCCTGAGTCACCTGTGATCCCCTTGGTCTCTCCCTAGACTTCTGAGGTTGTTCTAACAGCTGTTGACAAAGTACTTCCTTAAGATAACATCTGAGGATGTCAAAATTATTTTGCCAAAAACATACGTAGCATGCAAATTAAAACAAATAATAAAGAGAATCTTCAGAGATAGATATGCAAATAGTAATTAGATTGCATTACAAACAATGAAATCCTAAATCACACATAGGTATATTACAACTAGCAAGTAGTTTTTAAGCATGTCCAGAAGAGCTTTCAAGTTTACTTCATCATGATCTATGTGTGTGTTTCTCTATTCATCTTGCTAACCCACAGACTTTGGGCCCAATTATTTGGGTAGGAGAAATACAATTCCTTCCACATGGAGAATTTAATGATTAAGAACAGAAAGATATTATTTTCATATATTTTAATGTCATTCAACTGCCTCTTCTGTGTGGTTCCATTGATTTCACATTTGCTTTATTGTAAATTTGACTGTAATAAATTTGACCCTCATATCTAAATCAGTATTTTCATATAGCTCTTTTAGTGGATTGAGGTCCAACAGTGCACAGTCAGAATAGCACTAACCATCTCTGTGCTTGCATTTTCCTATTTAAAGAAATGATATTAGCAATACCATCGTAACATGGATTGTTTCCTAGTGAAGAGTGCAAGGAGATTTTATACTTAATTTTGAAGCTATGTTTTATTTTCCAGTCTCTTATTTAAAAGATAACTTCTATTACATGATAGGTACAGAAAGGGTTTCAATGTCTCTGTGTATACATGTTAAGATATGGGCACAGTGCAGAACTCTGTCTTCACTACGATTTCATCAAGTAATTTCCTCCCAATAAATGCAGAGGGATCAGTGAGTTTTGCACTCAGCTGCTGGTGTGCGGGGATTTTTTATCTGCCAGTCTTCTTGGAGAATCCCTGGAATGGACTTGCTTCCTCTGGTCAGAGCATGAGATCTTATGGAATGGGCATTTTAGTTCACAAGAAGAACTTCAAAGGAGTTCTTCCCTTCACAAAATTTTTGACTCATTACACTGAATTTCACATGGCTGGGGGAATGCCTGAGCCTTTTTCTGCACAGTATTCCAAGGAGAATCAAATCTCTGACTTGCCAAAAAAAAAAATGAAGTTGGCTTTGTTAAAAGTGTTGGAAAAATGTTGTAGGAAGTGAAAATGGTCAAGGTAAAGACATATTTGAAATTCACTTGGGAATGAAAAGGGTAACAGCAGCAAAACCCCTATACTGAGACTACTCAGTACAGTCAGTGCAAGACCTTTTAAAAAATTGAGCTTTCTTTTTGTGCTTCACTGTATTATTAATCAAATCTACCCTAAAATACATCATGACTTAAATACATGTAGGCCAACAGTTGTTATCTTGACTTAATAATAGTTTTTGTAAAATCTGATTAATTTTCAATTTGTAACACACCTACATTTCACAGAGGTAATCATGTAATCCAGATAATCTGGAGATAATCTGTTGATGACCCTAACCCAGACTGCACTGTGTTATACTCTGTGCTACTGTCCATTCATGAAGCTATATTTAACAATGTAATCAAGAGAACAGTCTTTACTATAAATAAAAAGGCACAGCTCCAGATCACAACTTAAAAAATATATTTATACTGATAATGAATTAATGAAATGAAGGCTGAAAAAAAGCCAGATGTCACGAACATAACAGTACTGATGCCTTCTATTTATAACAGACTACCTTGTCCCCTTTTATCAGTTTAAAAATGCTTATTTATGTTTCTTTTTCTTACTTAATGGTTCTTCTAATTTTTGAGTCAGTAAAGAGAATGTTTGGGATAAAAAATAGCTTCATGGCCATGGGATAAGAAATAGCTTCACTTTCTAAAGATTAACTTGTTTTAGCACATACAAACACATTGACCTAATTACTTGGATACCTTTTAGCCCCTAATAATAGAATGAAAGATATTTATGTTCTAAAAGTAACTTTTAGACTGTATTCAGAGTCATTGTAATGGACATGAAAATGTAACGAATGAGAAGAACCACCATTTCTTTAATATAAGAATTTTGCATTATTTTGTGACTAAAGAAATTACAATTAAATAAATAATTTATCTTTCTAAGTACCCCGCTGTTTCCTTGCAAGTTAATATCTGAGTTGTCTTATTAAATCTGATGAATTTATTCTGTGGTTTGTTTCTTGGGTCAATAGTTCAAATATTATTTCAATAAATCTGAGACACTAAAAATGATGTTTGGATTTGCAAATGCCTAAATATATTTTGGAAATCAATACAATAAAAATACCATAAAAATCCAGGGCACAGTTTACCTGAATATTGGCATAACTTTGTGACAACTGATTATTTTTCCCAGTTACTTTGCTTAAAAAGTTTACATTGGCTCTGTGCTAAAGGATTATTTGAGGCTTCGGAGCAATCAAAAATGAACTGATGAGGTTTTGAATGAAACCAGAGTGAAAATTTTAAAGTTATGGACCATTCAACTGTGGGAAGTTCCATCTGAAAAGATATGGTTGGGAATAAATTAGACAGACTGGGAAACGGACGTACATAATTACATTGATTCAATAGAAAGACATATATTTGCCTTACTGGGAGAATGAGACACCAAGGACTGAGTAAGGCTACAGGTATAGTTAATTTCCTAGAAAATTATTTCAGGTTCCTTTTCTTTTCCTCATATGTATCTATTTCCCTTCTACCTCCTCCATTTCATATCCTATTTTCTCTCTGTCCTTCAGAACTTCAAGAGGTCAATTCTGAGGCAGCCTATATGCAGCGTAATTCTGGGGAAACCATCTTCCAAAAGGGTTCCCAAAATATCAAAAAAAAAAAAAATCACAAGAGTGCTGAAGAACACAAAAAGGTCTCGTTCGTGAAAGAAAAGGAGGTGCTGATTGAAACGGTGGGTATTTAGGAGGCTGACTTCCAACAGTAAAGATCTCTGTTTGCAATAACCAGAATAACAAATCCAAATTTTATTTCCTTACAGCTGACACACCCTTACTGGCAAAATTATTTCTCTGGGAATGTCAACAATGACACATCAATGGTGTGCCAGATTGCCAGTAGTGTGAATTTTTACTTCCTCTTCATGTACACAGTTGCATTACATAAAATGCCTAGAAGAGGAACAAACACTTTGACTTTTCAGCCTTCACTTCATTCTCAGCACTAAGTTCCTTAGTGAGACTCTATTAATAAGTCATAGGACTTCTTTGGGTTTATTAGTCGTCTATTTGACAGAGCAACTTGAGCATTTACAAGACACATAACTTCTATCTATTCCAATTAAGAAAGAAAGAATCAACTTAACCCTGGCTCTAAGCTATTTAAATCATTAGTCAGTCAATGACTGCCTCATGCTGGATGAATGTGATTCTGATCCCAGAAATTTTTTTGACGTAGACTTGCTCTGCACCTTTGAAGAGAGGTTGGTGTACTCAGTGAAGACAAAATCCATAAGGCTCTGGTCTCTTAAACCCACTGTAACAAAATGCTACAGGAAGTATATTCACTGTATTTCACTGTATTTGCTGCTGTAAGAATTCACTGCTTAATGGACAAGGATTTGTACAGTTAAGTGAGGCAGAATACAAAGCAGGTTAAATGAAAGGATCTATCATTTAACATCCAAGGTTGCCTTCAAAAACTTCTCAGAAGCTAATTTTGTTCTAGAGACCCTACAAAAACTGTTCTCATAGCCAAGTGAAAGCCTGTTTGCTCACTTGGTGCCAGAACTACCACCTTTACCTACCTTCTTTTCTCACTCTGTTAGTTTCTTTCCCACCAAAAATGTGTGAAAGAGTTGAAAAGCCAGTGAAGGGTAGTAGCTGCTGCAGCAACAACGGATCTGTTTCTAACTATCATTTTGGGATTTTGATCTTTGATGGTGATGAAAGGCATCTCAACTTCCACTCTGTCTTGATGAGCATGGAGGTATATTATAAAATGTATTTGTTCAGACAGTTCCATGGCAAGTCAAAATACACATTTAATTTCACATTGTGTCTGATGCCCCAGCAGTTGACTCCTTTGGCTACAATGAGCTGGAAGTTTATGTAGGGAAAAGGAACAAGTGAAAGCACTCACTATAGACAGCATTTTCAGCATTTAATTTTCAACATGGAAAATACAATGCTATTACCTTCTTGCTATTGCAGGGAAATTTTTTTTTATATGGGCAGATATGGCCAGTGACAAGTGACATTCTCAGTAGGACAAGAGATCTCCAGAAACCAGTAGGTAAAGAACTGGAGAAATTTGTACCATTCCAAGAATTTGTGCAGGAGATGTGGTCAGAGGTAAGGCTGAAGGTCAGGCTAAACAGCTGATGTGCAAAACAGGCTGCATGATGAAAGAAAAGACAGCAGTGTAGTCAGGAAGGCATAAGGAGATACCAAGGCTAATGAAGTAGAAGGGGGAGGGAAAGATAAGCAATACCCAAATAACACACAGTACGTGGGAGAAGAGCGTGCAGCTCATGGCCAGCATTTTCTTCCTCTTCGGCCAGATCTGGGTTTTCAGGTCTTATTCATCACAGATAGTAGAGGCAGCTACCCTGTCAGTTGTCCAATCAGATGTACTAATAAGCAGTTAAATTTAAAAAAAAAAAA